>CM035794.1:616840-721840 GCA_020466265.1 Siphamia tubifer | reverse complement strand
ACAGCTTTAACCTTTGACCCTAACGACCCACTCTACCAACTGAGCCACAGCTTTAACCTTTGACCCTAACGACCCACTCTACCAACTGAGCCACAGCTTTAACCTTTGACCCTAACGACCCACTCTACCAACAGAACCACAGCTTTAACCTTTGACCCTAACGACCCACTCTACCAACTGAGCCACAGCTTTAACCTTTGACCCTAACGACCCACTCTACCAACTGAGCCACAGCTTTAACCTTTGACCCTAACGACCCACTCTACCAACTGAGCCACAGCTTTAACCTTTGACCCTAACGACCCACTCTACCAACTGAGCCACAGCTTTAACCTTTGACCCTAACGACCCACTCTACCAACTGAGCCACAGCTTTAACCTTTGACCCTAACGACCCACTCTACCAACTGAGCCACAGCTTTAACCTTTGACCCTAACGACCCACTCTACCAACTGAGCCACAGCTTTAACCTTTGACCCTAACGACCCACTCTACCAACTGAGCCACAGCTTTAACCTTTGACCCTAACGACCCACTCTACCAACTGAGCCACAGCTTTAACCTTTGACCCTAACGACCCACTCTACCAACTGAGCCACAGCTTTAATTAACCTTTGACCCTAACGACCCACTCTACCAACTGAGCCACAGCTTTAACCTTTGACCCTAACGACCCACTCTACCAACTGAGCCACAGCTTTAACCTTTGACCCTAACGACCCACTCTACCAACTGAGCCACAGCTTTAACCTTTGACCCTAACGACCCACTCTACCAACTGAACCACAGCTTTAACCTTTGACCCTAACGACCCACTCTACCAACAGAACCACAGCTTTAACCTTTGACCCTAACGACCCACTCTACCAACAGAACCACAGCTTTAACCTTTGACCCTAACGACCCACTCTACCAACTGAGCCACAGCTTTAACCTTTGACCCTAACGACCCACTCTACCAACTGAGCCACAGCTTTAACCTTTGACCCTAACGACCCACTCTACCAACTGAGCCACAGCTTTAACCTTTGACCCTAACGACCCACTCTACCAACAGAACCACAGCTTTAACCTTTGACCCTAACGACCCACTCTACCAACTGAGCCACAGCTTTAACCTTTGACCCTAACGACCCACTCTACCAACTGAGCCACAGCTTTAACCTTTGACCCTAACGACCCACTCTACCAACTGAGCCACAGCTTTAACCTTTGACCCTAACGACCCACTCTACCAACTGAGCCACAGCTTTAACCTTTGACCCTAACGACCCACTCTACCAACTGAGCCACAGCTTTAACCTTTGACCCTAACGACCCACTCTACCAACTGAACCACAGCTTTAACCTTTGACCCTAACGACCCACTCTACCAACTGAACCACAGCTTTAACCTTTGACCCTAACGACCCACTCTACCAACTGAACCACAGCTTTAACCTTTGACCCTAACGACCCACTCTACCAACTGAGCCACAGCTTTAACCTTTGACCCTAACAACCCACTCTACCAACTGAACCACAGCTTTAACCTTTGACCCTAACGACCCACTCTACCAACTGAGCCACAGCTTTAACCTTTGACCCTAACGACCCACTCTACCAACTGAACCACAGCTTTAACCTTTGACCCTAACGACCCACTCTACCAACTGAGCCACAGCTTTAACCTTTGACCCTAACGACCCACTCTACCAACTGAACCACAGCTTTAACCTTTGACCCTAACGACCCACTCTACCAACTGAACCACAGCTTTAACCTTTGACCCTAACGACCCACTCTACCAACTGAACCACAGCTTTAACCTTTGACCCTAACGACCCACTCTACCAACTGAACCACAGCCGCCCAAACATTATATTGCTTTATATTGTTTTTGTTTCTCTCCTTCAGGTCATTTTATTTTTGTTATACAGTGATCCCTCGCCACTTCGCGGTTCACTTATCGCAGATTCGCTATTTCGCGGATTTTCATAATGCATTTTTTTTTTTTTTGTGCATTGTGTTCTGCATTCTGATTCGCTAAAAACTCACTCCCGCTTCTTGTATCAAAACATGCTACAAATTGTGCTATCATTTTGTCGTCTGGTGCAGTTATGTGTACGTACATAAAACAGTCCTTCCTCCTCATCTCTCTGTAAATTTGCCAAGCTAACGCTTGGTCGCTTAGCAACCATGGTGCGAATGGCCACTGAACTTAAGCGAGTAGCTGAGGAATGGGACCCTTTGATGAGCCGTTCATTACAGTTCTCCAACGTAATGGATGGTGGCATGTCTGTGTACAAGAAGAAAAAAGAGCGACAACAGCTGCCTATCACTATGTTGTTCTCCCGAACAAACACACCTGCACCGTGGGCTTCAGAAGAAGAGAACACTGCAGAGTGTAGCCCAGTCTGAAGAGCAGTGAAACAGCCTACACACGAGTCACTGCATTTGTATACATGTAATAGTTGCTAATTGTAAAAAAAAAAATAAAGTTTTCTATTTCGCGGATTTCACTTATCGCGGGTCATTTTCGGAACGTAACCCCCGCGATGAACGAGGGATTACTGTCTCTCTATATTTTATTTATTCACCTTTTTTACTCACCTGTTGTAGAGATTAAACGTCACGTGCCAAACCAACCGCTGCAGAGTCATCATTCTTCAATTTCCGCATTTCCTCGAGTCCTTTCACTGATCATGTGACTAGTGTTTTCTATTTAGGATGTGTTTTTCTGTTTTATTTATGATGACATTTTGACCCATTATCATGCAAATGTCCGTAATATAAAAATGGTTTAGAATACATTCATAGAAAGGCCCATGATGTCACATCTGGTTAGCTTTAATGCTAATGTGTTGCTGTGCGTCCTTTAGCATCACAAATAAAAGTTAAATCACGAATGAAAGTTTTACGATTTATTAAATAATAAAACAGAACCATAAAGGAGGGAAAATAGCTTTTAGTTTCAGAAGGATGAGTTTAGATTCTGGATGAAAGTGAAACTTTTCTAAACCATCATAAACTCTGTCATTTTGATCAGGAATGAACGAGTTTAACTTTGTACAACATTTGTAACTTTATTAACGCACTGCTCTACTGTTCTTTACAAAACCAATATTCACACTCATAACTAGAAAAGAAAAGTAGACCCCCCACACACCCCCAAAATTAAATCACTTCTTCCTGTTCACATTTCCAACATATCCTGAAAATTTCATCAAAATCCGTCCATAAGTTTATTATAAAAGTCATAATTATGAGATGCATTATGGATAAATTGTAAAAAAAAATATGGGATAAAAACTCATAAATGTGAGGGAAAGTCCAAAAACCTTATAATTATAGCATTAAAAAGTCATAATTGTGATATAAAACTTATAATTCTGAGATCAAAGTAGTAATTATCAGATTAAGAAGCCATCATGATGAGATCAAAAGTCAGAATTGTGAGAAAAAGTAAAAATTCAGTGATGATATAAAAGTCAAAATTATTTAAGTCATAATGATGACATGAAAAAAGTCATACTGTGATAGAAAAGTCATATTTATGACATTAACACCTTACATTTATGATAGAAAAGTCATATTTATGACATTAACACCTTACATGTATGATAGAAAAGTCATATTTATGACATTAACACCTTACATTTATGATAGAAAAGTCATATTTATGACATTAACACCTTACATTTATGATAGAAAAGTCATATTTATGACATTAACACCTTACATTTATGATAGAAAAGTCATATTTATGACATTAACACCTTACATTTATGATAGAAAAGTCATATTTATGACATTAAAAACTTACATTTATGATAGAAAAGTCATATTTATGACATTAACACCTTACATTTATGATAGAAAAGTCATATTTATGACATTAAAAACTTACATTTATGATAGAAAAGTCATATTTATGACATTAACACCTTACATGTATGATAGAAAAGTCATATTTATGACATTAACACCTTACATTTATGATAGAAAAGTCATATTTATGACATTAACACCTTACATTTATGATAGAAAAGTCATATTTATGACATTAACACCTTACATTTATGATAGAAAAGTCATATTTATGACATTAACACCTTACATTTATGATAGAAAAGTCATATTTATGACATTAACACCTTACATTTATGATAGAAAAGTCATATTTATGACATTAAAAACTTACATTTATGATAGAAAAGTCATATTTATGACATTAAAAACTTACATTTATGATAGAAAAGTCATATTTATGACATTAACACCTTACATTTATGATAGAAAAGTCATATTTATGACATTAAAAACTTACATTTATGATAGAAAAGTCATATTTATGACATTAACACCTTACATGTATGATAGAAAAGTCATATTTATGACATTAACACCTTACATTTATGATAGAAAAGTCATATTTATGACATTAACACCTTACATTTATGATAGAAAAGTCATATTTATGACATTAACACCTTACATTTATGATAGAAAAGTCATATTTATGACATTAAAAACTTACATTTATGATAGAAAAGTCATATTTATGACATTAACACCTTACATTTATGATAGAAAAGTCATATTTATGACATTAAAAACTTACATTTATGATAGAAAAGTCATATTTATGACATTAAAAACTTACATTTATGATAGAAAAGTCATAATGATGAGATTAAAGTTAAAAGTTGTGCTCCTAAAGCCAGGGGACTAAAACCTTCTGTTTCACATTTTCAGTCCAGACTTATCTTCTTGGAACCTTGATCCAACCATCATTTAAGACTTTTCATTTTCTTTATCACCAACACACTTGTGGGAACGTGTCATTAGTTTGAGTCTAGAAACTTCTGACTGTAGACTAGTGTTATTGGACTGTGTTAAAGATGACCAAATTAACAAAATAATCAAAAAAAATGATCCAAACCAAACAGGAAATGTGGAGAATAAGAAAATACTTCAACAAAAAATGTCCAAAATTATTCAGTAAAAAGTAAAAATGACAATATTTTCACTAAAATGAACAAAAAAGTATCATTAGTGGTTTATTCTGTTTCATATATAACCGTTTGTTTTCATGATAATAAAATACATGTGGGACAAATGTATTAATCTGTATTCATTTTACATTTCTTGACCTTATTCCACATATTCAGATGAAGATGATGAAGGTCACACGTACCGTAGACCACCGTAGACCTCCGTTCTGCCCATCTGGACCCCTGAGGAACCCTCCTCTGCATCACTGAGCTGCAGCTCTACCTGGTCTGGTCTGGCCTGGACTGGTCTACACTGGTCTGGTCTGGCCTGGACTGGTCTACACTGGTCTGGTCTGGCCTGGACTGGTCTGCACTGGTCTAGTTTGGAGTGAACTGGTCTAGTTTGGACTGTAATGGACTGAAGTAGGTCAGGTCCTTATGTTCCAGATCGTTGTGGGTCGAGCTGCAGGAGAACGTTTTCCCATCAGGCACTGGTGTGGCACTGGCCATGGGTTTCCCACCCTGGAATGCGGAAAGGCTACTTCCTGTCCTGCCAGTCTTTATCAGACCAACGTCTTCCATGCTGGAGGAACTGATGTTCTGTCAAGATACCCCGCCCCCCCCCAAAACAATCATGTCCCCTGGTAGCACAAGCAGTTTACATGTGATGTTAAACACACGGGGACTATTGTTCATCGTATACCAGATTTTCCGCACAATAAGGTGCACTGGACGATGAGGTGCATTAACTAAAGTCAAAATCATAGATAGTACTTTATTATCTTCATGTGTCGTCTGCATTGAACCCATCCTTCTGAGGAGCCATGGGTGGAGCCTGGGAACCCATCTGCTGCTGGAGAGACAGGCTCATGGCCAATCACCTGCTGGAAGATTTTTATCTTCACAAAAATGTTGTTGGGTGATGAAGGAAACTGGAGCACCTGGAGGAAACCCATCCAGACACGAGGAGAACATGCTAACTCCACACAGAAAGGCCCGCACAGTCTGGGAATCAAACCAAGGTCTTCTGCTGTGAGGCATGAGCGCTAACTGCTACTGTTGGTCTAGTGTTCACCTAGTGTTCACCTAGTGTTGGTCTAGTGTTGGCCTAGTGTTGGTCTAGTGTTCACCTAGTGTTGGTCTCGTGTTCACCTAGTGTTGGCCTAATGTTCACCTAGTGTTGGCCTAATGTTCACGTAGTGTTGGCCTTGTGTTGGTCTAGTGTTCACCGAGTGTTGGCTTAGTGTTGGTCTCGTGTTCACCTAGTGTTGGCTTAGTGTTGGTCTTGAGTTCACCTAGTGTTGGCCTAGTGTTGGTCTAGTGTTCACCTAGTGTTGGCCTAGTGTTGGTCTAGTGTTCACCTGGTGTTGGTCTAGTGTTCACCTAGTGTTGGCCTAATGTTCACCTAGTGTTGGTCTAGTGTTCACCTAGTGTTGGCCTAGTGTTCACCTAGTGTTGGCCTAATGTTCACCTAGTGTTGGCCTAAAGTTCACCTAGTGTTGGTCTAGTGTCCACCTAGTGTTGGCCTAGTGTTGGTCTAGTGTTCACCCAGTGTTGGCCTAATGTTCACCTAGTGTTGGCCTAATGTTCACCTAGTGTTGGCCTAGTGTTCACGTAGTGTTGGCCTTGTATTGGTCTAGTGTTCACCTAGTGTTGGCCTAGTGTTGGTCTCGTGTTCACCTAGTGTTGGCCTAGTGTTGGTCTTGAGTTCACCTAGTGTTGGCCTAGTGTTGGTCTAGTGTTCACCTAGTGTTGCCCTAGTGTTGGTCTAGTGTTCACCTGGTGTTGGTCTAGTGTTCACCTAGTGTTGGCCTAATGTTCACCTAGTGTTGGTCTAGTGTTCACCCAGTGTTGGCCTAATGTTCACCTAGTGTTGGCCTAATGTTCACCTAGTGTTGGCCTAATGTTCACCTAGTGTTGGCCTAGTGTTCACGTAGTGTTGGCCTTGTATTGGTCTAGTGTTCACCTAGTGTTGGCCTAGTGTTGGTCGAGTGTTCACCTAGTGTTAGTCTAGTGTTTACCTAGTGTTGGCCTAGTGTTGGCCTAGTGTTCACCTGGTGTTTTCCTAGTGTTTGTCTAGTGTTAACCTAGTGTTGGCCTAATGTTTGCCTAATGTTGGTCTAGTGTTGGTCTAGTGTCCACCTAGTGTTGGCCTAGTTTTGGCCTAGTGTTCACCTAGTGTTGGCCTATTGTTGGTCTACTGTTCACCTAGTGTTGGCCTAGTGTTCACCTAGTGTTCGCCTAGTGTTGGTCTAGTGTTCACCTAGTGTAGGCCTAATGTTCGCCTAGTGTTGGTCTAGTGTTCACCGAGTGTTGGCCTAGTGTTCACCTAGTGTTGGCCTAGTGTTTGCCTAGTTTTGGCCTAGTGTTCACCTAGTGTTCGCCTAGTGTTGGTCTAGTGTTCACCTAGTGTTTGCCTAGTGTTCACCTAGTTTTGGCCTAGTGTTGGTCTAGTGTTCACCTAGTGTTGGCCTAGTTTGGTCTAGTGTTCACCTGGTGTTGGTCTAGTGTTCACCTAGTGTTGGCCTAATGTTCACCTAGTGTTGGTCTACTGTTCACCCAGTGTTGGCCTAATGTTCACCTAGTGTTGGTCTAATGTTCACCTAGTGTTGGCCTAGTGTTCACGTAGTGTTGGCCTTGTATTGGTCTAGTGTTCACATAGTGTTGGCCTAGTGTTGGTCTCGTGTTCACCTAGTGTTGGCCTAGTGTTGGTCTTGAGTTCACTTAGTGTTGGCCTAGTGTTCACCTAGTGTTGCCCTAGTGTTGGTCTAGTGTTCACCTGGTGTTGGTCTAGTGTTCACCTAGTGTTGGCCTAATGTTCACTTAGTGTTGGTCTAGTGTTCACCCAGTGTTGGCCTAATGTTCACCTAGTGTTGGCCTAATGTTCACCTAGTGTTGGCCTAAAGTTCACCTAGTGTTGGTCTAGTGTCCACCTAGTGTTGGCCTAGTGTTGGTCTAGTGTTCACCTAGTGTTGGCCTAGTGTTGGTCGAGTGTTCACCTAGTGTTAGTCTAGTGTTCACCTAGTGTTGGCCTAGTGTTGGCCTAGTGTTCACCTGGTGTTTTCCTAGTGTTTGTCTAGTGTTCACCTAGTGTTGGCCTAATGTTTGCCTAATGTTGGTCTAGTGTCCGCCTAGTTTTGGCCTAGTGTTCACCTAGTGTTCGCCTATTGTTGGTCTACTGTTCACCTAGTGTTGGCCTAGTGTTCACCTAGTGTTGGCCTAGTGTTGGCCTAGTGTTCACCTAGTGTTGGCCTAGTGTTTGCCTAGTTTTGGCCTAGTGTTCACCTAGTGTTCGCCTAGTGTTGGTCTAGTATTCACCTAGTGTTTGCCTAGTGTTCACCTAGTTTTGGACTAGTGTTGGTCTAGTGTTCACCTAGTGTTGGTCTAGTGTTGGTCTAGTGTTCACCAAGCGTTGGCCTAGTGTTCACGTAGTGTTGGCCTAGTGTTGGTCTAGTGTTCACCTAGTGTTGGCCTAATGTTCACCTAGTGTTGGCCTAGTGTTCACCTAGTGTTGGCCTAATGTTCGCCTAGTGTGGGTCTAGTGTTCACCTAGTGTTGGTCTAGTGTTCACCTAGTGTTGGCCTAGTGTTGGTCTAGTGTTCACCTAGTGTTGGCCTAGTGTTGGTTGAGAGTTCACCTAGTGTTGGTCTAGTGTTCACCTAGTGTTGGCCTAGTGTTGGCCACGTGTTCACCTAGTGTTTTCCTAGTGTTGGTCTTGAGTTCACCTAGTGTTCACCTAGTGTTGGCCTAGTGTTCACCTAGAGTTGGCCTAATGTTCACCTAGTGTTGGTCTAGTGTTCACCTAGTGTTGGTCTAGGGTTCACCTAGTGCTGGCCTAGTGTTGGTCTAGTGTTCACCTAGTGTTGGTCTAGTGTTCACCTAGTGTTCACCTAGTGTTCACCTAGTGTTCACCTAGTGTTGGCCTAATGTTTGCCTAATGTTGGTCTAGTGTCCGCCTAGTTTTGGCCTAGTGTTCACCTAGTGTTCGCCTATTGTTGGTCTACTGTTCACCTAGTGTTGGCCTAGTGTTCACCTAGTGTTGGCCTAGTGTTGGCCTAGTGTTCACCTAGTGTTGGCCTAGTGTTTGCCTAGTTTTGGCCTAGTGTTCACCTAGTGTTCGCCTAGTGTTGGTCTAGTATTCACCTAGTGTTTGCCTAGTGTTCACCTAGTTTTGGACTAGTGTTGGTCTAGTGTTCACCTAGTGTTGGTCTAGTGTTGGTCTAGTGTTCACCAAGCGTTGGCCTAGTGTTCACGTAGTGTTGGCCTAGTGTTGGTCTAGTGTTCACCTAGTGTTGGCCTAATGTTCACCTAGTGTTGGCCTAGTGTTCACCTAGTGTTGGCCTAATGTTCGCCTAGTGTGGGTCTAGTGTTCACCTAGTGTTGGTCTAGTGTTCACCTAGTGTTGGCCTAGTGTTGGTCTAGTGTTCACCTAGTGTTGGCCTAGTGTTGGTTGAGAGTTCACCTAGTGTTGGTCTAGTGTTCACCTAGTGTTGGCCTAGTGTTGGCCACGTGTTCACCTAGTGTTTTCCTAGTGTTGGTCTTGAGTTCACCTAGTGTTCACCTAGTGTTGGCCTAGTGTTCACCTAGAGTTGGCCTAATGTTCACCTAGTGTTGGTCTAGTGTTCACCTAGTGTTGGTCTAGGGTTCACCTAGTGCTGGCCTAGTGTTGGTCTAGTGTTCACCTAGTGTTGGTCTAGTGTTCACCTAGTGTTCACCTAGTGTTCACCTAGTGTTTGCCTAGTGTTGGCCTAGTGTTGGTCTAGTGGTCACCTAGCGTTGGCCTAGTGTTCACCTAGAGTTGGCCTAATGTTCACCTAGTGTTGGTCTAGTGTTCACCTAGTGTTGGTCTAGTGTTCACCTAGTGCTGGCCTAGTGTTGGTCTAGTGTTCACCTAGTGTTGGTCTAGTGTTCACCTAGTGTTGGCCTAGTGTTGGTCTAGTGTTCACCTAGTGTTGGCCTAACGCATATCTGACCCACACCCACTCACTGTTTAGGCTCTTGGGGAAAAAAAGAACACACACAACATACATGTCCTTGTCATGTAACAGTATACCAAATAAAACCCAATTTATTCTTTATGGGGCCGACGAAAACATTTTCTTTTTTTCCAACACTTGTGCTTCTCCATACTTTGACTTCATTTCAACTTTAAAACACACGCATTTTTGTTCTGTCTTCAGGATGTGATTGTCATGAGGGTGTGATTTACGGTTCTCATAGGGAACTCAGTAGATCCACCACTTCTAACTAACAGTAATAAGTAAGTAGTAGTAGTAATGCTAATGAAGAATCCTAATGCTAACAAAAATGATAATGCATTAAAAATTCTAAATAAAGAACAAATGCTAATAAAATTCTAATATATGCTAATAAAGCATAGTAATGCTAACAAAGAATGCTAATGCTAATGAAGAATGCTAACAAAGAATGCTAATTCTAAGGAAGGATGCTAATGCTGATGAAGAATGCTAATGCTAACAAAATGCTGATGAAGAATTCTAACAAGAATGCTAATGCTAACAAAGAACACTAATGCTAACAAAGAATGCTAATGCTCATAAAATGTTTAATGCTAACAACAAATGGTAATGCTAATGGAGAATGCTAATGCTAATACTAAGAAAGATTGCTAATGCTAATAAAATGCTAATGCCAAGAAAGATTGCTAATACTAATAAAATGCTAATGTCAATAAAGAATGGTAATGCTAACTAAGAATGCTAATGCTAACAAAGAATGCTAATGCCAACAAAGAATACTAGCGAGAATGCTAATGCTAACAAAGAATGATAATATGAATGCTAATGACGAATACAAATGCTAACAAGGCTAGTCACCTGGTGTCCCCACCCTCCTCCCTGGGGGGAGTGGTGGCGCTCCTGACAGTGTCTGCGTGGGAGCCGTGGGTGACGGGATCTGCAGTGACTCACCTGTGCTGACCTGTGACCCCGGACCTCCTCCCTCACCTGTCTGATGGATGGACCAGTAGCATTATAGCAGTGCTTCTCAAATCTGGTCCTCATGGCCCAGTGTCCTGCATGTTTTAAATTGTTTGTTTTTTTTTAATATAAATAAATAATTTAAAAGAAATAAATTAAATCTAAAATGAATTAAAAGTTAGTTTTACATTATATATATATATATAACCTAACCCTCCTTTAAAAAAACTTAATTAATTAATTAATTAATTAAATTAAAAAAAACATTTTTAAAATAAAATACATACCTCCCTCTTTTTTAACAAAACAATAAATAAAAAATAATTAAATGAATACTAAAAATTAAAAAAAACATTTATAGTAAATAAATATTTTAAAAATCTATCTAAAAATCTATTTTTCTTACATTACACCATTATATCATTATCAGGCTTCTGAAGAGTTTATCATTAACTGTGATAGAAGAGGGAGATCATGCACGAGGACTGAGGACCCGTCCATGGGAGTGGATCTGTCCTTCAGTGTGGTTCTACCCTACATTTAGTGTTTTTCCCACTGGGTTTGGAAGTTTTTACTGCTGAGAAGGAGGAGCTAAGGACAGGGGGAGGGTCTAAGGACAGGGGGAGGAGCTAAGGACAGGGGGAGGGTCTAAGGACAGGGGGAGGGTCTAAGGACAGGGGGAGGGTCTAAGGACAGAGGGAGGGTCTAAGGACAGGGGGAGGGTCTAAGGACAGGGGAGGGTCTAAGGACAGGGGGAGGGTCTAAGGACAGAGGGAGGGTCTAAGGACAGGGGAGTGTCTAAGGACAGAGGGAGGGTCTAAGGACAGGGGGAGGGTCTAAGGACAGGGGAGGGTCTAAGGACAGAGGGAGGGTCTAAGGACAGGGGGAGGGTCTAAGGACAGAGGGAGGGTCTAAGGACAGGGGGAGGAGCTAAGGACAGGGGAGGGTCTAAGGACAGGGGAGTGTCTAAGGACAGGGGGAGGAGCTAAGGACAGGGGAGGGTCTAAGGACAGGGGAGGGTCTAAGGACAGGGGAGGGTCTAAGGACAGGGGAGGGTCTAAGGACAGGGGGAGGGTCTAAGGACAGGGGGAGGGTCTAAGGACAGAGGGAGGGTCTAAGGACAGGGGGAGGGTCTAAGGACAGGGGGAGGGTCTAAGGACAGGGGGAGGGTCTAAGGACAGGGGGAGGGTCTAAGGACAGGGGGAGGGTCTTTTCATATATCTCTGTAGTTGCTTGTGTTTCTATGAGACGACTTTGTTGTGATTTGGGAGTTTATAAATAAAATTGAATTGAACAAGGAATGCTAATGCTAAAGAAGAATGAAAAATGTCTCAATAACTCGTCCTCACGGCAAAACCATAAATAGTAGACAAACAATCTTTTCCACAAATGTTGCCATGGTTGTGAGAATTCAAACAAACCAGGGTTTGAAGATCTAGCTCTTTTTAAAGTGAAATGACAGGAACCTGTTTGGGATGATGTCAGGGATTTCTGTCAATAGACTTCTATTGGAAAAATCATTTCTGTCTCATGTTGAGTTCAGTGTTTTTCAAATTGTTCTAACTCACTTATTTTTCACAGTACACACATAAAAAGTACATGTACTTGTTCCTCACACCCTCCTGTCACTCATCATCAACTTTGTTTTCACCAATTATTTACACTTTTACCAAAAATGGCAGTAGTTCAGAGGCATGGTTTAACATTCAGACAGTCACCTCTGTGTGTCTGCGTGTGGAACTACAGGCTGGTTTCCATGGCAACATAGAAAGTCCCTTTGTCACAGAAAATGGGAGGAGTTTTAACATAAAATGGGAGGAGCTTTAACAGACCTGAGTTTTATAATCATGACTTTATCATTTATATTCCAGTGGTAGAAACACGCTCCCATAGGTAAAAAATATATAAAAGTCTAAACTGACATAAAAAGTCACAATTATGGAACAAAAAGTAATAAGCAATAATAATGAAATAAAAAGTCATAATAATGAGGTGAAAAGTCAAGAATTATGAGATAAAACGTAAAAGAATTGACCTAAAAGCCCTAATAATTAAAGTTACAATAATGAGGGACATAAAAAGGAAAAAAAGATAAAAGAACAAAACTTAAATAGTTATAATCCTGACAGAAAAACAATTAACATTTTTAAAAAATTAAACAATTACTCAAAAATGTGACATAAAGTCTTCTTCATTAGCAATAGCATTCTTAGTTAGCATGAGCATTCTTCATCAGCAGTTTCATTAGCATTAGCATTCTTATTAGCAAGCAATAATACAATTAAAACTGATGATGAGAGACAAAGTTGACAATAGATCATAAGTTAAAATCTTTCATTTTTGTGTCCACAGGAAGTATGTGTCCACAGGAAGTATGTGTCCACAGGAAGTATGTGTCCACAGGAAGTATGTGTCCACAGGACAGAGGATCTGGGTGAACGACTAGACTGTTTTCATTTGGGAATCAGGAACCAGGAAAGGAGCAACTTCCTGAAGTTCCACCAGCCACACTGGAACCATATTTACAGGTGGGCGTGGTCATCCATAGGTGGGCGTGGCTTAGTACTTTACTAAAACACAGAGCGGGCAGAGATAATGAAGCAGATTCTCTCCATTCAACTGCACCAATGATGTTCACAACAAAGCACATCCCATAATAATGACCCCATGTCCCATAATAATGACCCCTGTCCCATAATAATGACCCCTGTCCCATAATAATGACCCCATGTCCCATAATAATGACCCCTGTCCCATAATAATGACCCCTGTCCCATAATAATGACCCCATGTCCCATAATAATGACCCCTGTCCCATAATAATGACCCCATGTCCCACAATAATGACCCCATGTCCCATAATAATGACCCCATGTCCCATAATAATGACCCCTGTCCCATAATAATGACCCCATGTCCCACAATAATGACCCCATGTCCCATAATAATGACCCCATGTCCCATAATAATGACCCCATGTCCCATAATAATGACCCCATGTCCCACAATAATGACCCCATGTCCCACAATAATGACCCCATGTCCCACAATAATGACACCATGTCCCACAATAATGACACCATGTCCCATAATAACGACCCCATGTCCCACAATAATGACCCCATGTCCCATAATAATGACCCCATGTCCCATAATAATGACCCCATGTCCCATAATAATGACCCCATGTCCCACAATAATGACCCCATGTCCCACAATAATGACACCAGGTCCCATAATAATGACCCCATGTCCCATAATAATGACCCCATGTCCCATAATAATGACCCCTGTCCCATAATAATGACCCCATGTCCCACAATAATGACCCCATGTCCCATAATAATGACCCCATGTCCCATAATAATGACCCCATGTCCCATAATAATGACCCCTGTCCCATAATAATGACCCCATGTCCCACAATAATGACCCCATGTCCCATAATAATGACCCCATGTCCCATAATAATGACCCCATGTCCCATAATAATGACCCCATGTCCCACAATAATGACCCCATGTCCCACAATAATGACCCCATGTCCCACAATAATGACCCCATGTCCCACAATAATGACACCATGTCCCACAATAATGACACCATGTCCCATAATAATGACCCCATGTCCCACAATAATGACCCCATGTCCCACAATAATGACACCATGTCCCACAATAATGACACCATGTCCCATAATAATGACCCCATGTCCCACAATAATGACCCCATGTCCCACAATAATGACACCATGTCCCACAATAATGACACCATGTCCCACAATAATGACCCCATGTCCCACAATAATGACACCATGTCCCACAATAATGACACCATGTCCCACAACAATGACCCCATGTCCCATAATGACAAAACATCCCATAATAATGACACTCTTGTCCATTTCTGACAACAGGGTTTGAATCATCTGTGGAGAGGGGGCGTGGCTTTGGGGATTTATGCCCCGGATCACCGGATATTTATATATATATATATATATATATATATATATATATATATATATATATATATATATATATATATATATATATATATATATATATATATATATATATATATCACCCGTGTACTTCGCTCCAAACAACACATATTACAACTGATATTTGGGCATCAATCCTACATCAAAACCCAGATTGACCCGACCCCCCCCCCAACCTGCTATAGGGAGTTTCTCCATCATACTGTCTATATGTTTATGTCTCTGCTCAGTCAATAACCCACCTCCACCTGACCCAGTTGACCCACACCTCACTTTTCTTTGAATAGGATGGTGAGGAAAATAAAATATATGAAAAAACTAAAACTAAACATTCATAAAAAAAAAACTATCAAACCTGCTCAAAAGACACATTAAAACTAAGTGAATTAGAGGAAAAAAGTCCAAACTAACTAAAACAAAACTATAATGAAAAATCCAAACTATTCTAACCCTGATCCTTAGTTTACATTTCTACATTCTCTTATTTTATTTATAATATAGTGTTAATATTTACTCAGTGTTAAATATGTTCATTAAATATGGACTCATTTACATTTTCTTCCCATTAAATAAAGTTTCTTTGTTTCCCACAAGGAAACTTTGTTTAATGGAAACCTTTCAGTTTCTTCATTTAAAAATGTTTATATTCATGTCACAGGGTCACAGATATAGAACACATTACATTAACTATCTCTGTCAATTACAATGAATGTTTCACTTTAATCAGTGCCATCTTTATATGGGGGTAACACTTCTTACCTGATCATCACTTGACAATATCTTCCCTGATAGTGTGACAAACATAGGGACCTTGTACCAAGATGGCGGCTGTGGCACCTGAGGCTGGACATGCTAACATGCTAACATGCTAACATACTCTATAGTGTTCTATATCTATGTCACTAGGAGTCTGAGCTTTGCCATCAGGGCCACGTATGATGTTCTCCCAACACCAACCAATCGCCACCAATGGTTTGGTGAGGATCCTGGGTGCGTCCTGTGCTCCACCCCAGCCTCCCTTCGGCATATACTCACTGGGTGCAAAACCAGCCTGACTCAGGGATGGTATACTTGGCGACACAACCAAGTCCTTAAGAGCCTGGCTAGTGCACTGGAGGAAAAACGAGCCAGCATCAATGCCAGAGCGCTGCCAAAGCCCAATAACTCACAACCAGGGGGCAATGGCCTTTGTCCGTGAGGGGGTTACTGCTACAAGGAGCAACTCAACACCATCTGAGAGAAGCCAGCTGTCCCCTGCACGAGACTGGAAAATGTTGGCTGACATTGGCAGTCAGCTGGTGTTCCCCTCAGAGATCGCCACCACGACCTTGAGGCCTGACCTGGTGCTCTGGTCTCCCTCCATAAAGAAGGTGTTCATCATCGAACTGACTGTACCCTGGGAGGATTCCATGGACGAGGCTTTTGAGCGGAAGCATCTCCGTTATGCCGACTTTGCTGCCGAAGCAAGGCAACGCGGCTGGAACACAGAAGTGCGTCCAGTAGAGGTTGGCTGCAGAGGTTTTGTGGGAACTTCCACCACAAAACCGCTGAGGGACTTGGGAATTGAGGGTAAGAACCTGCGGACAGCCGTCAAGGCGGCATCGGAGGCTGCTGAAAGAAGCAGCCAGTGGCTCTGGTTAAAGAGGAGCGACCCCACCTGGGCCGCCAAGTAGTCGAACAACTTAACTGACTAATTGGGCTTGGGACGCAAGCTGAGGCCTGATCAACCTACAGCTGGCCGCCTCTGGAGAGGGTGTATAGTGTAAAGGCCGAAACACCCTGTGACCCAGAGGAACACTACTGATGATGCGTACCCACAAATTCTCCTAACAATCTTCTCCACTACCATCCACCAACAGTTCTTTGCACGTGCTAGCACAGGAAGTAAGATCTCATCTTGTGTTTCTGGAATCTGAATATGAGGTTAGCATTTGTCAAACAGGTCACCTTAACATGCTAACATGCTAACATACTGATATACTGTATAGTGTTCTATATCTATGTCATGAGGTTAGCATTTGTCAAACAGGTCACCTTAACATGCACTAAAATACAGAACATTACATTTAATAAATCTGTTTTTCTTCATAATGTCTGGCTAGTTTGAATCATAATTAGACCAAATTAAAGACCTTTAAGAGTTAGTATGGATGTTTATTTATATTTGAACAGTATAGTATTCATCTGTACATTTTTCTTGTGTGAATTTTATCCAGACACCTGTTATTATTAAATAGTGAATAAATTAAATGTTACATTTACCCCTGCCTGCTTTAGAGGAATTATTACATTTGAGTACCTATGTGTGTGAGTAGACCAGGAGTTGACCTGCAGTGAGCTAACACAGTAGCAGTGAGCTAACACAGTAGCAGTGAGCTAACACAGTAGCAGTGAGCTAACACAGTAGCAGCTAACCACAAACAGCCTAGTGGTCTATGGGTATTTTTTTGTCTTACCACCTTATCACCACCACACTTCACCAGAACATCCCAGAAGCAGAACATTTGTTTCTCATCCAATAAGTTTATACATTGACATGGAACTGGTAAGTTTGTAAAATAAGTCTTTATTTCAGTGCTTGTGGATGGTAGATGATAGTTTATTGGTCAATTTAAAGAAAAAAACTTTAGAAATTGATTCAACTCTTTCGTTTAAGACAGGTGCCACTGTCAGCACTGGGGGCTGAGCCCCCCTAAAGGTTACATGCTAGAGTCGCCCCTGGTCCACGCCCCATAATAATGACAGAAACAACACAAGTCTAAACTATGACATAAATGCTAACCTAGCCTAGCCTCATACATTCCATGTATGGGTCTAGTGATGCTTCACAGTCAGAGAAGGCGGGGCTAAAAGGTTGTTTTTCAAATCCATCTGTATGCAATAGGTGGTGGTGAGGAAGTATTGATGTTCTATGTTACTATGGAATTTTTGTTTATTGATCCACATCAGTTATCACATCAAAGATGAGTGCAGTTCTACCTGTGGTCATTATCATTTAACTACATACATTCATACTTCATACAGCACAAACAAAACATAGAAGGGAAATAAAATGGGCTTCTTCTTCTTCTTCTATTTACACATTGTGTAAACAGATACATTTTCAATTTGATTTTAAAGGCTTTCTTAATTGTTTCGTTAACCAAAAAACGTGGTAAAGAATTCCATGCTACCATTACTCTATGATGGAACGTTCTGTGTCCAGCACCTGTTCTATAAATAGACATTCTGTCTGATGACTGTCTGTTACAAGAAAACACAAAACTATTATACAAACAAACAGGACTTCATGTTGTTATGTTTCTTACAAAGCTAACGAGAGACTTTAATTGATCGCCACTTCAATTGATCAAACATTTCAAATACTCTAGTTCTGTATGAACAATTAAGCGTTAAACGAGCAGCTTTATTTGGAGCTACCTTCAGCCTATTAAGATTGTAGTCAGATGTATGTCACTGAACAATTATCCATACGTCAAAGAACTAGAGCATGTGTTCATTATTTAACCAAACAGCCTGGTAAGTATTTCCAAACATGTCTGATTACAGCCATCCCCTTACCCATCTTCTTAACTATTTCATTTCCATGACCCGTCCAGGTCATTCGTCTGTCAATCATCACACCAAGTAGCTTTACTTCAGTGACCTGTTCTAATTATTTGTCATTTAGTTTTAACTTCACTTTTGGCTCTGCTCTTCGTCCCCACTTAGAGCATAACACTATGCATTTTTTTTTTTTTTTTATGTTAAGAACTAGTTTATTTAAGTTGACCCATTTTCTTATCAATACAAGCTCTTCATTTAATACATGTTCAAGCTCTGTTGCAAATTGACGCTGCTGAGTAGATGGTTGAGTCATCAGCATACAGAGCAATGGAAGCATGGTTTCAAATGAGAGGTAAATAATTTGTAAATATTGAAAATAATAATGGCCCCAAACAACTCCCTTGCGGGACTCCACAACTCATAACCCTCATTTCTGAAAACCCACCATTAAAGTATACACAGTATTTCCTATTAGTAAGGTAACTATTGATCCAATCAATAGAACCCCTGTCAAAACCATAAGAGTGTAGTTTGTTGACTAATAACGTATGGTCAATAATATCAAAAGCAGCACTGATAATAATAATAATAATAAAACACAACCAACTAATCTACCTGCATCTATTTCTTTCAACCATTCATCAGTCATGTGGGTTAATGCAGTAGGTGTGGGGTGCCCCTTCTTATATGTATGTTGATGAACTGTACTTATATTATTCATACAGAAATAATTTTGTATTTGCTCATAGATTATTCTTTCCATAATTTTACTCAGTGTGGGTACATGCTTATCGCTCTACTATTTATTATTCTAGTGGAATAATTTTAGTAATTTTCCAGTCTCCTGGACAGATTGATTTTGCAAAACTTGAATTTATTAAATGGCAAATAGGTAGTGCCAACACATTAGTAACAGGTTTAAGCAACTTCACACCAGCTGGTTTATTTTTACTAATTGTTGGACAGTTGCCACACTGACTTTTTTAAAGTGGAACCTACAGCTTTTCTTCATCATCAGTTTGTTGGTAATATACTAAAGCCTTATCACTGACCTCCATGTCATTATTTAATTAATGAATTTTATCACTGAAGTAACTATTTCAGTAATTAACTACATCAACTGGTTTGGTGATAAAATTGCCTTTGGCCTTTAAGTAAGACGGTGTAGATCTACCACTTTAACTGATTAAATATCTTCCACATTTCCTTACTCTCCATATTAACACTTCTAATTTTATTATAATACATCCTCTTCTTGTTTTTATTCAATATTGTTACAAAATTTCTTAGTTTGCGATACATTCTTTTTCATCCCCAGATTGTATTGCTTCTGCCTTGTCCAACATGTGTGCTTTAAGTTCTTGATCAAACCAGGGTGACGTACTGTTCACTTTTTAACAGGAGCTTATTTATTTATGATTGAGAACAGTATTAAATGTTCTTCACTTCTATAGTTCTGTTCCACCTTCACACACACACACCAGTAGGTTTCTAAGGTCAAAGGTCAGTCCTACTGGGGGCCTAAGTCAGGGTTCAGTGTCTTGCCCAAGGACACTTCAACATGTGGACAGCCAGAGCTGGGACGCGAACTACCAACCTCTCGGTCATTGGGCGACCCCCTCTACCAACTGAGCCACAGCCTCCTTAACCTTTAACCTTTAACCCTAATGACCCCCTCTACCAACTGAGCCACAGCCTCCTTAACCTTTAACCTTTAACCCTAATGACCCCCTCTACCAACTGAGCCACAGCCTCCTTAACCTTTAACCCTAACGACCCCCTCTACCAACTGAGCCACAGCCTCCCAGTAATCGATCAAAGACCCCCAGACCAGGTCAGGATCCTCCTGTCGTCGTACTTCAGACCAGTCAATCGCTCTTACTTGGTTACAATAGCTGTTTTCATGGAAGTGTTTAAAGATTCGTTTAAAAATGACCTCTGACCTCTTTTAGGTACTTTTGTCTTCCTTCCAACAGCTATCAGATTGTGGCCGCTGCAGCCCACTGGAATGGAAATTGCTTTTGAGCACAACTCAGAAACCTTTGTAAATATTAAATCTCCATTTGCTCTTCTACATATTGTGGTTTCCTTTTGAACCACTTGTGATAGATTCCATGTGTGAGCTAGAGGAAGCAGTCTGGCGTTCATAGGACAATCTTTCACATTCCAGTCAATATTGAACAAACATGTCAGTCTTTGCATCACATGTTTTATCTACAGCAGCATCCTATTAGCATTGGTTTTAAAAAGGGAAGTTGTATTTGGAGCCATAACATTTCCACATCTTCACATCCAAGGTCATGGAGGGAACCACTGTAGAGAGTGTGTACTGTACGGGTTTAGGTCCAAACAAAGATATGTACACTTAGTTAAAATGGAGTGGACCTGACCCGCATCTGATGGAAATTCATTAATTTTCAACAAAATTCAAAGATTTTGCAACAATCTCTGCTGTGGATTTTACCTGGTCCTCCAACAGCAGCACATGAAAGACTATTGGTACTATTGACTTTTGGTACCACTACCTCGGTACCAAAAGGATCAACCATAGTTATCATTTATCATTACATGTTTGTTGACATTAGCTAGCAGTAACAACTAATGTAAACAAACATGCTGCTAGCTAAACTACTCTATGTGGAACTAAAAAACATAGCTTTCAAACGTTCCTCTGACAAAGTAGTCACTGGAGACACAGGCATTAGCATTAGCATTAGCATAGCAGACTCTGGTTCTCCTGATCACAAACACAGATTTAAAATCCACTTTTTACTGCGTTTTTCTGTGAGATTTTTCCATTTATCATCTTTACGACTTACAGTCTTTGGTATTTTAAAAATCAGTTCTCCTTCTCTCGGTTAGACTCATCAGGGCAGACAAAAACTGTGCAACACGTAGACATTTTCTCAACAAACAAATCATTTGGATTCCCTTTCTGACCCCCACCTGACATTTGTGCACTGACTTTATACCAATGTGACGTCACATCCTACAACCAATCAGTGTAATCTTTCGGATGACGTAGTTAGAGCGCCTGAAAGTTCAGTCCGGAGAAAGTTAGGAATGACTAAACAAAATGGTGGATTATGGAGCTGAACGACTGTTGTCGCTTCTGTAAAAAGAATTTAAAGATTGTTGACGTTTTCTCACATTCTTCACTCATCTGTGATAAAAGGAAATCTACACCTGTTGTTGTTGTTCTTCTATGGTTGTTGACGAGGATCACCTGCTCGCCTTGGAATTATGCTAGGTTGTGTTAGCCTATACTCTTAACTAAACAATACACAATGATTATAAGTTGTACGTAGTGCTCGGGTGGCACAAAATAGCTGCAGAGACAGTCTTTGGAACAGACAAGTGTTTATTTGTAGAACACAAGTTAAACACTCAGTGAGAGCATCTTGAGACGTTCTGGCCTATGCTAGGAACCACTCCGGCATTTATACTTTTCTCCGGGTCTGGGTAACCACGCCTAGGCCCCTCCTATTCTTGGCTGTTTCATATCACTCATCCACCGGTAAATTCCTTAAGTCAGATTTATTGGTGGCTCAGACTTCGCTGACTTCTTTTTTTTTTACTTAAGGGTAGCAGGGGTCTCCCCCAGCTGCCAGTTACACCCCCTGATGCCACACAGTCTGGTCCTTTTTTACTTAAGAAAAACAAAGGGCCTCCTGCAGCCGTGATTTTCACTCCAGCACCCATATCTCAGGTTCCACATTGGCCGGGTGTGGTAGGGACTTTTGACCTCACAACTCCAATATATCTTGACCTCTTGAACTAACGCCACTCCAATACATTTGTCTGTCTTCTCAGCATTCTACAACTCTAATACATTAGTCATTCATTTGTCCCTTCCTGCAGCTGTGTTTTATGATGTTACATTTATTAATTCAATCCTCTACATTGTTTACACTTGTTTCTCTACCAATTGTTGCAGCATCACTTTATTAGGCCCGCCTTCTGACTCTATACTTCACTGTGATTGGTCGACCAGTTTCTGGGAAATCTAGACAAAAGTTACATTGAGTGAAACTAGACTACTACGATAGAACATTATATTTACTGATGCTAGGAGGAGCTAGTGTGGCTAGGCTACTACGATAGAACATTATATTTACTGATGCTAGGAGGAGCTAGTGTGGCTAGGCTACTACGATAGAACATTAGATTTACTGATGCTAGGAGGAGCTAGTGTGGCTAGGCTACTACGATAGAACATTAGATTTACTGATGCTAGGAGGAGCTAGCGTGGCTAGGCTACTACGATAGAACATTAGATTTACTGATGCTAGGAGGAGCTAGTGTGGCTAGGCTACTACGATAGAACATTAGATTTACTGATGCTAGGAGGAACCTTGTCCAGATGGACAGACAGACACAGGGTTTATGACAGACCTCATAGTTTCTGATGAGACTGGACTTTAGTGTCCAACACTAAACTGAAAACATACATTTAATGTAGCTTTTAGTTACATCTTACCCTTAATATTATTTTACTCCATTTTATGCATTTACTTTTATTTCATTACCATTATTATTAATTTATTCTATTCTTTTTAATTCGGTAAACCTTTTAATTTGTTCCTACAATTGTGGGATAATGGGGGGGGGGGTGCTGACAAAGAACGCTAATGAAGAATGCTAGTCCTAATAAAGAATGCTAATGCTAATAAAGAATTGTAATAAAGAATGCTAGTGCTAATAAAGAATGCTAATGCAAATGAAAAATGCTAACAAACAATGCTAATGCTAAAGGGTGTACAGCACCGCCTGCTGTTGGACAGTCCATTGACAATTGGATTTTCTCTGAATGTAAAGTGACTATTGATCAACTTCAATTCAATCCTTTGATCGATTATTGACAATAACTGGAAGGAATGTGAGTGGAAACTGTGTTGAAAGGTTGCTATGGTTACAGTTGTCCACTTGCTCGACTTTTTTCTCCAATTTTAGTTCATTAATTAAAAATGATCCTTCTTCAGACACACAGGTTTTTCAAAATAAAAGCATTAGATCTGGTTCCAACATGAGGGTGATGACCAGCTGTTTTTATTAACACACACGTCCACAAGTCGACTTCAATTTGGACGAGTTTTTCTCTCTCTCCTAATCTGATGCTAATGTCTTGGACATTGTTACGTTCCAGTGAACTTTAATACAAGCTGGTCATTGACAGACGTGTGTGTGTGTGTTGTTCCTCAGCTGACAGTGTGATGACCAGGGCTCTAAATTAACTTTTTGCATCACCAGCCAATGTGGCTAGTAGATTTGTTTTATCTTACTAGCCAGTCAGAAATTCAACTAGCCATTTTTTTGCCCTGACCAAAATGAGACATACACCTTAAAATTTCATTAAATTATTTTATTTAACCTTTTCCTCTTGAAATAATTCATTGCTTTAAACATATGATCACATTTTTTTTTGCATTTTCACATTTAACTCCTAACTTCTTTACTTTTTATCTCCACTGTCCTCATTAAATATCTGTAAACATTCACTCACATCACATCTTGTTGCTTTTATATTTTCTCACCTTTCACTGTTTACACTTCTTTACTGTTCTCACCTATATTACAGTACCGTTAGCGTTAGCATTACCGTTACCGTTAGCGTTACCTCAGACCTCCCCTCCAGCCTTTGTCCTTTTCTCACCCCCACAGATTTAAAAAAGTAAACACATTTAACAACACACGTCCCATTTATTTATTTACTTTTTAGTTAATCACTTTATAAACTTTCTTAAACCATGGACTCACTGTCTCATTTCCTTAACCTATTTGTGGACTCACCAACTGACCAAAGATAGCACCAAATCCCCATATGGGTCCGTTATGATCAATTCATGTGGGCTTATTAGCAATCGTGTGAAACACACAAGTATCTACAGCCTGGCGCGCTTTCACGCGTTACAGGGTGTGTTCTGGCACGCGCACTGGTGCGTGCAAGAACGTGTGCCATTGTACGCACAGTGCCAGCATATGACCATCCTACTTTTTTTTATCCTTCCCCTGTCTTTTTTTTCCGTCTTGCTTGCTTCGGCCCAGGCAGCGCCCCTATGGTAACCCAAAGTCTTCACATAGCCACGCGTTGTGTTTATTATATCACGCGTTACAGAACGCGTTCTGGCGCGCTTTCACATGTTACAGGGTGCGTTCTGGCGCGCGGTGCTAGAATGGCCGATCCTGGGCCGAAGCAAGCAAGACGAAAAAAAAAAAAAAGAGACAGGGGAAGGATTAAAAAGAATAATACGGTCATATGCTGGCGTCCCATAGAGGATTGCGCCCTGGTCCGTCGCCCAGCCTGCCCATAGCTACAACTGGGTCTGCACTCGCCACCAGCCAAAGTGGCTAGTAAGTTTATTTTTCTACCCGACAAAATGGATTTTCACCCGCATTTGGCGGGTGTTAATTTAGAGCCCTGCGGATGATGTCAGCACGACACGTCGACTCGATTTGAAAGAAACTAATGTCATTGATGTCCTAATATATATATATATATATATATATATATATATATATATATATATATATATATATATAGGGTTTTCCTGCCCAGAGCCCCCACCAGACCCTCTGAACGGCCCTGTCCATTACATTCCACTGTTACGTGAAAACAAAGACAAACTCAACAGGATCAATGCATTAGTAGTAAATTTATTGAAAAAAGATACAACCAGTCAGATGGAAGCGTCACGCTCAAATATGTAACAGATGCAAATGAAGGTGCAATTTTAGCCCCGCCCACCCCGTCCCATCCCCCACCCCCCCTTTTATATCACAACAGTCACTGCTTCACTAACCACATTTATTAAAAAGACGGCTTTGGCTTCTGTCGACAAAACCGTCAAATTAAAAACCAAAGAAACTGGACTAAACTAGCGTCACTACGATTAGAAAAAACCCGATAAAAGTTTTCAACATAAAAAACTTAAAACTTTCTCTCTTTTTGTACAAACTATGTTCATCATCACTTGTGTCATAAAAAACTGAAAACAAAAGTCAAAGCTGCATCAGCACCAGTTTTCTTCCACAGATTCAAATATTTGACTTAAAACATGGAAATAAAACTAATTTTTTTTCTTATTTATTTATTGATGGGCTTCAAAGGAATGGACGGACTCTTCCTGTCAGACCTTCACTCCCACACTCACTCCTAAATGAAAAAAAATAGGTTTAAAAAATGCACTTTTTGCAGCGTTTCTTTGCTGAGTTTTAATTCTTTTTATTTTACCACCAAAGTCAACTTCATTATGTTCATGGTTTAGCTTCGCTGGGATATATTTTGGGGGGTGTTTGGTAAACTATATGTTTTGTAAAGGTTATGGTGTATGTGTAGAAAATTAGATGTTTTTCTGGCGGCCATATTGATTCATTACAAAATGGCTGCCATCAAACTTTTCTTTGGAATATTTGAGCGTGTGAACCAGAGAAAATGGTTTGAACTGTTAAACCCACATTTTATGGGTCAGGGAATCTTATGGTACTACTGTATTTTACACACTAAGGTGCACTGTTAATGAATGCTTTATTTTCTTAGGGTTTTTCATATATAAGGCACATTAAGTGAAGTCAAAATTATCAGATAAAAAGTGAAAATTAATGATCTAATGATTTTAAACTTTTATCTGATCATTTTCACTTCGCTTAATGTGAATTAAAAACCCTAAAAATATAAACCATTCATTAACAGTGCATGTTTACAAAAACATATTGTTTACCCCCCCCCCCCCCAAAAAAAACAAAACAAAACATTGAACTCCATACTGTCCTGGACTACCAGGCCAACGTTCGCTGGACATTTTTAAAAAAAAGGGGAAAATAAAAAAACAAAAAGTGGCAAAAACATAGATTTAACAGCGGGTTTTTCTGGAATGATTTATGAGAAACCAGCGACAGGTGGAAGCTCCGCCTCCAGACATGACCCCTCCCACCTCCTCCTTTTCTCTTCAAAGTCACATTCAGTCAATCATGTAAAAATCAAACTAGAGACAGAAACAGAAGTTTCTTTGTTCATGTTTGAACCACTACAGGACGTTCTGGAGGAAAAACACATTAACACATTTTATGGACTGTAAGTTGCATTGTTTATTAATAATAATAATAATAATAATAATAATAAGGGATCAGATTTCTAGAGCACTTTTCATTAGTGATCATTATTCATTCACTCTCACATGCTCCCTCTGGTGGTGGTAAACTACACATGTATCCACAGTTGTCCTGGGACAGACTGACAGATGTGGCAGCCATGTTGTGCCTACAGCCCCTCCCACCACCACCGAACATTCATACTCATTCACACACCAGTGTGAGTGACATAACGGACTGACGAGGACAGAGGAGGACTTGAACCGCCAACCCTTCGCTTAATGGACAACCCGCTCTACCAAGAGGTAGATTATACATTTTATAATCAAAAAATGTATAATTTTTCTGGACTATAAGTCACATTTTTGAAGGGGAAATTTATTTGAGTTTCAGTTCATCTTGGAAGACAATTTAATAAACAGGCTGAATATGTGTACGGTCGGTTAACGTATGCTAACCAAACCCATTCAGCTAACGTTACATAAACAGTGAACTGAGAACATGCCTGGTATGCTAACGTAGCATATTTCGTTACATGACGCATAAACATTTGTGTAATGTTCAGGTGAGTCACTAAACTACCGACCTTGTTTAACTCGTGTGAATGCGTCATAATATCCTCGGTCACAACCGGACTTGCTGTGGACGCAACAATGACAATGCGAATTCCAGAGGGACTTAAGTTGTTAGTGGCGTGTAGCAAAGTTGTGTTGTTGTCATAGAGATCACATCCATAACAGCAGGTAGTTGTCATTAGTTAACGCTCTATGGCACAAAAGAACGGAACTGTGAGGATGTGAACGATAAGAGTGAACTGACGGCTCCATGGGAACAGGATGAGGATGAGTTTGTTCACAGCTGTAGCCAAATGAGGGGGCGGGGCTTAGGCAAGGCGTAGAGTGACAGTTCTACAGACAATGAAATTAGTTTAATATCTTTGTTGTCGTTTGTCGTAATGGTGTGAAACTTTGCACTGTAACCCTAACCACAGCACATAGTACTGGAAAGTACCCTACATAGTACTGGAAAGTACCCTACATAGTACTGGAAAGTACCCTACATAGTACTGGAAAGTCACCATCCAAATGTTGGATCATTTGGTGGAGTTGAGCAGGTGTTAGTGGTTCCACACACACACATGTTCAGTTATAGAATGAACGTGTTAATTATTTCACATAAAAGTCGCAACCCTCGACCAAACTACAGAAAAAAACAGCGACTTATCGTCCAAAAAATTATGTACGTTGTGTTTTTCCTCCATACGGTTGGTCCTTGAACCGGTTTGAACTCAGGTGTCGATGGTCCATAGTTTGGAAATTCAACTGATAAAAGGTCAAAGTCTATACAAGTGGGAGGAGCCTGTGCGTGTGGGTGATTTCAGGGGGAGGGGCCGCTGGCAGAGCTGGTGTCGGGTGACGCGCTGGGCCGCCGGCGGTCCTCTGGCGTGCTGTCGGCCTGCAGGGTCGCCATGGCAACCGCCGAGTATTTACATGTAGACGAACCGCATTCGCAGCTGAAGAATTTGGATTTTATTTCCCAGAAGTGGTCGCCGTAGTTAAACCTGCCAAGACCAGAACACATTAGAAAAAACGTCCCTACTGGTCCCCACAGGTCCCCACAGGTCCCTACACTTACCCCAGCTCCTCTCCTGCTTGGATGTTGTCACTGGCAAAGAAAGCGATGTGTGGGAACCTCAGGTCCTGGTGTGTGGTGAACACTCGGCAGGCGAACAGGTTGGGCTCACACATGTGGTTCAGGAAGCGACTGATGTTTCCATAGAAACGAGCGTCGATGCAAAACTGATCCTGCGGCTGCGGGAGAGAAACAGGAAGTGAAGACAATGAAAACACTGAAATACGTTGACCAAAGCCACGCCTCCTTTTCGCTGGTTTCATCCACCTCGTTAGCTAACGCTCACCTTATGGACCAGGTTAGCTAGCACTCACCTTATGGACCAGGTTAGCTAGCACTCACCTTATGGACCAGGTTAGCTAGCACTCACCTTATGGACCAGGTTAGCTAGCACTCACCTTATGGACCAGGTTAGCTAGCACTCACCTTATGGACCAGGTTAGCTAGCACTCACCTTGTCGTCCAGACTGAACAGGTATGCGTCGTTCTGTCTCATCTCCGCCTCAGCCTCAGAGATGATCTCTCCTACGTATCTGTTCAGAGTAAACGTGTGTTAGCACATGAAACACTAGCGATGCTAACATGGATTGTATCCTAGACACACACACACACACACAAGGCCCAGACAATAAAGTGAAAATTTACCATTAACTACATTTATTACAATAACCAACGATCATTTGTCATAAATTCAGTTTTAATTAGCTTTAGAATGGGTGTGCTGCTATGCTCTGTTAGCTAACTGTTAACTTTGTTCATTCCCCTTTAAATCACTGTGGAACTCGTGTAGTTACATGTCTCCACCCGTTCAATCACGTTTTCACCCTCAGCACTTGTTCAGGAACATGTGGGTTAGTTTAGTTAGTTACTTAAGGTTAGGTTAACTGCACATGCGGGTGTAGGTCAGGGTGAGGGTTAGAGTTGTGTTACAGGTGTGGATGACCAGACGTACTCGCAGACGAAGCTGCCCTGAGGAATGTCCTGCAGTGTGCGCACGCCCCAGCCTTTCTTACTGGTCCTGAACAGCTGTAGCCTGGACCTGCACAAACACACCACAGGAAAAAATATGGACCACGACCGTGAAGATACGGACCACAACCGATTACAAGGTGTGAGGTTTTGTTCGTTTATCGTCATCGAGGTTGTGGGGGCAGCAGCCTAAGGGTCAGAGGTCATGGGGGCAGCAGCGTCAGTAAAGCAGCCCAGACGTCCCTCACCCCAGCCACCTCAGCCTGCTCCTCCAGGGGAATCCCGAGGTGTTCCCAGGGCAGCCCAGAGACAAAATCCCTCCAGTGTGTCCTGGATCGGCCCCGAAGGTCATCTCCCGGATGGACATGCCCAGAACACCTCCCTAGGGAGGTGTCCAGGAGGCATCCTCACGAGATTCCCCAGCCACCTCAACTGGCTCATCTGGACATGGAGGAGCAGCGGCTCTACTCCTAGTCCCTCCCAGATGTCCGAGCTTCTCATCCTATCTCTAAGGCTGAGTCCTGCCCACCCTGTGAAGGAAACTGATTTCAGCTGCTTGTACCTGTGACCCCATTCTTTCAGTCATGACCCAAAGCTCATGATCATAGGTGAGGGTCAGAATGTAGATCAAGCGGTAAATCGAGAGCTTCGTCTTCTGGCTTAGCTCCTTCTTCACCACAACAGATCGGTTTAGCACCTGCTTTACTGCAGATGCCGGTCGACCTCCTGCTCCATCCTTCTGTCACTCATGAATAAGATCCAAACGTACTTAAACTCCTCCACCTGAGGCAGGACCTTCCCCCCCGACCCAGAGAGGACACTCTACCTCTTTCTGGATGAGGACCATTAACTCAGACTTGGAGGAGCTGATCTTCATCTCAGCCGCTTCACACTCGCTTGTAACTGTTTTGTTTTGTAAATAAATCACTCATTCCAACACATACAGTTTTGAGAAGAAACAGGTTTTATTTTGTTGACCCCAGGAAACCTGCCGGGACTACTTTGGCTTTGACCAAAACCGGACCGGAACTGGGCTCACAGGACACTGTGGGGGGTAAGTCAGTGTGGGTGCACCAGAGTAAAGGGGCGGAGTCACTGTGGGTGCACCAGAGTAAAGGGGCGGAGTCACTGTGGGTGATGACAAACACATTCATCTGAAAAATACTGAACTGTCCCTTTAATCAGACTAAGGCAATACTTCGCATTTGTCGCAGAACGTGTGACCACAGCTCAGAAGAAGAGAGGGTGTCTTTAGGTGTTCCTACCTGAGTCCGTTCTGCACCACGCGGTTCTTGCAGCTTCTCCAACAGGAACAGGCGTGGTTACACTCAAAGATGAGCGGAGGCTCTTCACGGCAGAACTCGGGCAGGAGTCGACCCGTCTGGGCGCCGCAGAAAAAACAAACAAAAGAAACAGTAAAACTCCAAACCGCAAAGACGAATACGATGGAGTATTCGGACTACGTGAAGAAAATATATTTTTGATAAATCGAGAATCAAGTCAAAATTTCATCTTTAATCTCAACATCAAATTTTAATCTAAATATTTTGACCTCAATTTAGAAATTGTGACTTTATTCTCGAGATGTCGAAAATAAAGTTTAAATCAAAAGTTGACTTTAATCTCAATATTTTGACTTTAAACTCACAATTTAAACTTTAATCTTGAAATGTCAATAATACAGTTTTGACTTTAATCTCAAAATAATTTCGATTTTAATCTTGTCAGATTACACTTTTTTTTTCTTCTTTTTTCTGGAATTTGCTGCAAAATAAACTAAAAAAAACCCACAAACTGTAGGAAGAATAAAAAATATAAAACGTGTTAAAACCCACAAAAAAGTAAATAAACTAAACATAGTCTGTCAAAGTCAGTGGGCGGGGCTAAAGTTAATCTAGTCCAATCTAGTCCCGTGGGCGTGTCGGAACCAGAGTCTAGATTTTTAATCAGTTGTCAAAGCGTAGTTTCCTAAACTATCCAAACAAACATAGAGGTCAATGTGGGAATGTGTTCACAAGCTCTGCATCAATCCTTTATTTGGAACCAATCAGCTGTGAAGACCCGCCCACTAACTTTGATGGACAAAATTGACAGAAAATAAACTCATGATCCACTGCAACACAAGGACCAGGAAATACTTAACTACTGTGTTTTCAGTACGATGTAAGGAGACTGAAAAGACTTTCATTTAATAATCTAAAAACAACAGACTGAAATAATTATGGTTGGGTTTAGTGACTATGAATTTAGACTTTTTAGAAGTAATTGGTTATTTTTTATCTCATAATTATGGTTTAACTTAATGAGCCTTATAATGTGGAAAATACAGTACTTAATTAGTCAAATAATGTCTTTTTTTATCTCAAATGAAATGATATTTTATTAAATTAATGACATATTTAATGATGTATTTATTTATTTAATTTTGGTACTTTTCATGCTCCACAGTGTGTCGTTACCTTATCGTACCAGCAGCGCAGACTGAGCTGACCACACATGCAGATACTGGAAGAACAGTCCTCCTTACATACACAGTACTGACAGGAAGAAGAGCACAGGTCAAAGGTCAAACAGTCCTCCTTACATACACAGTACTGACAGGAAGAAGAGCACAGGTCAAAGGTCAAACAGTCCTCCTTACATACACAGTACTGACAGGAAGAAGAGCACAGGTCAAAGGTCAAACAGTCCTCCTTACATACACAGTACTGACAGGAAGAAGAGCACAGGTCAAAGGTCAAACAGTCCTCCTTACATACACAGTACTGACAGGAAGAAGAGCACAGGTCAAAGGTCAAACAGTCCTCCTTACATACACAGTATTGACAGGAAGAAGAGCACAGGTCAAAGGTCAAAACGTCCTCCTTCCATACACAGTATTGACAGGAAGAAGAGCACAGGTCAAAGGTCAAACAGTCCTCCTTACATACACAGTACTGACAGGAAGAAGAGCACAGGTCAAAGGTCAAACAGTCCTCCTTACATACACAGTACTGACGGGAAGAAGAGCAAAGGTCAAAGGTCAAAGAGTCCTCCTTACATACACAGTACTGACAGGAAGAAGAGCACAGGTCAAAGGTCAAAAAGTCCTCCTTACACACACAGTACTGATAGGAAGAAGAAGAAGAGCACAGGTCAAAGGTCAAACGAATCATGGGATAAAAAGAAAAAAATATAAGATAAAAAGTCAAAATTAAGAGATAAAAAGTGAAAATAATGAGATAAAAATTCCAAATTATAAGATAAAAAGGTAAAATTATCAGATAAAACAGTCAAAGGTCAAACACCTCTCACACACACACACACAGTAGTGACAGGAAGAAGAGCAGAGGTCAAAGGTCAAACACAGTGGTGTGTTCGTGTGTCCAGGGGACAGACCTGCAGGTGTGTGATGTTCCTGTCGATGGTCATGGGGGAGGTCACACAGTTTTCAGGGATGTATTTGTAGTCGTCTGGAAAAGGTTCAGTATCCACTGAGTTCACACACGGGATGGGAACCACTTCCTGTCCCAGAGCGATGTCACTGTGACACACAAACACACTGCATACATCTGTGTGGGAATACTATACGTGTGTGTGTTGGGTGGCATGGTAGTGCAGTAGTTAACAGGGTGGTGCAGTAGTTAACAGGGTGGTGCAGTAGTTAACAGGGTGGTGCAGTAGTTAACAGGGTGGTGCAGTAGTTAACAGGGTGGTGCAGTGGTTAACAGGGTGGTGCAATAGTTAACAGGGTGGTGCGGTAGTTAACAGGGTGGTGCAGTGGTTAACAGGGTGGTGCGGTGGTTAACAGGGTGGTGCGGTAGTTAACAGGGTGGTGCGGTAGTTAACAGGGTGGTGCGGTGGTTAACAGGGTGGTGCGGTGGTTAACAGGGTGGTGCGGTGGTTAACAGGGTGGTGCAGTGGTTAACAGGGTGGTGCAGTAGTTAACAGGGTGGTGCAGTAGTTAACAGGGTGGTGCAGTAGTTAACAGGGTGGTGCAGTGGTTAACAGGGTGGTGCAGTAGTTAACAGGGTGGTGCAGTGGTTAACAGGGTGGTGCAGTGGTTAACAGGGTGGTGCGGTAGTTAACAGGGTGGTGCGGTAGTTAACAGGGTGGTGCGGTAGTTAACAGGGTGGTGCGGTAGTTAACAGGGTGGTGCGGTAGTTAACAGGGTGGTGCGGTAGTTAACAGGGTGGTGCGGTAGTTAACAGGGTGGTGCGGTGGTTAACAGGGTGGTGCAGTGGTTAACAGGGTGGTGCGGTGGTTAACAGGGTGGTGCGGTGGTTAACAGGGTGGTGCGGTGGTTAACAAGGCGGTGCAGTAGTTAACAGGGTGGTGCAGTAGTTAACAGGGTGGTGCAGTAGTTAACAAGGCGGTGCAGTAGTTAACAGGGTGGTGCAGTAGTTAACAGGGTGGTGCAGTGGTTAACAGGGCGGTGAAGTGGTTAACAGGGCGGTGATGTAGTTAACAGGGTGGTGCAGTAGTTAACAGGGTGGTGCGGTAGTTAACAGGGTGGTGCGGTAGTTAACAGGGTGGTGCGGTAGTTAACAGGGTGGTGCGGTAGTTAACAGGGTGGTGCGGTAGTTAACAGGGTGGTGCGGTGGTTAACAGGGTGGTGCGGTGGTTAACAGGGTGGTGCGGTGGTTAACAGGGTGGTGCGGTAGTTAACAGGGTGGTGCGGTGGTTAACAGGGTGGTGCAGTGGTTAACAGGGTGGTGCAGTAGTTAACAGGGTGGTGCAGTGGTTAACAGGGTGGTGCAGTGGTTAACAGGGTGGTGCAGTAGTTAACAGGGTGGTGCGGTAGTTAACAGGGTGGTGCAGTGGTTAACAGGGTGGTGCGGTGGTTAACAGGGTGGTGCGGTGGTTAACAGGGTGGTGCGGTGGTTAACAGGGTGGTGCAGTAGTTAACAGGGTGGTGCTGTAGTTAACAGGGTGGTGCAGTGGTTAACAGGGTGGTGCGGTAGTTAACAGGGTGGTGCGGTAGTTAACAGGGTGGTGCGGTAGTTAACAGGGTGGTGCGGTAGTTAACAGGGTGGTGCGGTGGTTAACAGGGTGGTGCGGTAGTTAACAGGGTGGTGCGGTAGTTAACAGGGTGGTGCGGTAGTTAACAGGGTGGTGCGGTGGTTAACAGGGTGGTGCGGTAGTTAACAGGGTGGTGCGGTAGTTAACAGGGTGGTGCAGTAGTTAACAGGGTGGTGCGGTAGTTAACAGGGTGGTGCGGTGGTTAACAGGGTGGTGCAGTAGTTAACAGGGTGGTGTGTGTGTGTTACCTGTGCAGTAGTGTGTGTGTGCTGCAGGTGTCTCTCTCTCTCCTCTCTCTCTCTCTCTTGTTGCTCTGCAGGGCGTTCCAGACCTTAGAGTTGTGACTGCAGCAGTCTGGAGGAGTTTCACCTTCACGATTCTTTAGAAACACGTCTGCTCCTCTGGACAGGAACAGTCTGAGGACACCATGGTTACGGTTAGACTGACCCCTTTAGCCTAGTGCTACGATTAGACTAAATGTTAGCATTAGCCCAGTGCTAGCATCCTTAAACACATGGTGTGGTTTGTTCCCTGGAACATTCCCACTTACGTTACACAGTCCAGGCGGTTTTCGCGAGCGGCGATGTGCAGCGGCGAGTCTCCGTGGATGTTGACGACCTGCAGATTACAGTTAGCATCAAGGAGCAACTCTGCGATCTCCACGCTGCCGGAGAACGCCGCCCAGTGGAGGCAGATATTCTCCTCCTGGAAGAAAACACAAGAGGAGGTAGGCTAATATTCTGAAGCTAATTAGCTTTAGCAATAAAAGAAGCTCCTCTGCTGCTAGTGAGTTAGCGTAGCCTCATAGTTCCTCTGCTGCTAGCAAGTTAGCATACCCTATTAGCTCCTCTGCTGCTAGCAGTTAGCGTAGCCTGTTTGCTCCTCTGCTGCTCACCTTGTCCCTGATGCTAATGTCAGCTCCTTTCGACAGCAGCAGCTTCACCTGGTCCACGTGTTTGTACTCTGTCGCCCAGATCATGGCCGTCCAGCCGCCATCGTCCTGTAAATGCAAACACCAAGGTTAAAACAGGAAGTGGCACAGGTTAAAACAGGAAGTGAGGAGCAGAACTGACCTGACAGTTGATATTAATCAGTCCAGTCGACAGAAGATGCTCAACGATCTGGTAATGACCAGATTTCGCCGCCAGATGGAGACACGTGAAGCCTTCCACATCCTGACAACACACACAGCCCATATTGATTATTGATGATTTATTACAATCAACTAAAGAAAACTGGAAATATATTCATCTGAACCGAGTGGATTAGCTTCAATTTTAGTTTAAAACTGTGATCAGATTAAACTCAGACACAATCACCAAAAACCTGATTATAGAAAATAGATCTGGAACTAATCTGATTAAACTAATCTGTATACAGTAGTATACCTTGTGTGTACAGTAGTATACCTTGTGTGTACAGTAGTATACCTTGTGTGTACAGTAGTATACCTTGTGTGTACAGTAGTATACCTTGTGTGTACAGTAGTATACCTTGTGTATACAGTAGTATACCTTGTGTGTACAGTAGTATACCTTGTGTGTACAGTAGTATACCTTGTGTGTACAGTAGTATACCTTGTGTGTACAGTAGTATACCTTGTGTATACAGTAGTATACCTTGTGTGTACAGTAGTATACCTTGTGTGTACAGTAGTATACCTTGTGTGTAGCAGTAGTATACAGTAGTATACCTTGTGTGTAGCAGTAGTATACAGTAGTATACCTTGTGTGTAGCAGTAGTATACAGTAGTATACCTTGTGTGTAGCAGTAGTATACAGTAGTATACCTTGTGTGTAGCAGTAGTATACAGTAGTATACCTTGTGTGTAGCAGTAGTATACAGTAGTATACCTTGTGTGTAGCAGTAGTATACAGTAGTATACCTTGTGTGTAACAGTAGTATACAGTAGTATACCTTGTGTGTAACAGTAGTATACAGTAGTATACCTTGTGTGTAGCAGTAGTATACAGTAGTATACCTTGTGTGTAGCAGTAGTATACCTTGTGTGTAGCAGTAGTATACAGTAGTATACCTTGTGTGTAGCAGTAGCTCCAGCTCTCAGTAGATATAAAACAGTTTCCAGGTGGTTGTTTTCAGATGCTTCCATCAGTGCAGTCCTCTGGTCTTCATCACACGTGTCCAAGTTCGCACCCGCCTCAAACAAACAAACATCAACATTCTGAACCCTGGGCTCCTCCCACATAACATTTTTGTGAAATAAAAATGGATACTCAAATAACTCTACAACTGTTTCAAATTTGTAACTTTATTCTTTATTAATTCCATTGTTTTCCTAATGCAATATTTTTGGCAAAATTCAAGATATTTTTGCTTAATGAATTTTTTTTTGCTTAATTAAATGTTTTTTGCTTATTTGAATAATATATATATATATATATATATATATATATATATATATATATATATACACATCCAACAACCAGTTGGCAGCCGACACGGGTAGCATCAAGGGGATGTACAACGGCATCAAACAGGCCCTCGGGCCGATAAAGAAAGCTGCACCTCTGAAACCTCTGGCGACATCATCAAGGATGGAGCAGAACAGATGGAGAGATGGGTAGAGCACTATTCTGAGCTCTATGCAAGGGAGAACACGGTCTCAGACGATGCTCTTTAGAACATTGAAAGCCTATTGGAGGTGATAGAGCTCGACAATGAGCCGACCATCAAACAAGTGGAAGAGGCCTTGGAATCCCTTGCAGCAGGAAAAGCTCCAGGATCAGACGTCATTCCAGATGAGGTCTAAAAATGCTCCAAGATTCAAGTAGAAGAAATCCATCATCAGCTTCTATGTTTGTGCTGGAGTGAGGGAGACGCGAGACATTTGAGACGCTAACATTGTGACATTGTACAAGAATAAGGGGGGCAGAAGTGACTGCAATAATTACCGTGGCATCTCCCTGCTTAGCGTCACTGGAAAGCTTTTTGCCAGAGTTCTACTTAAAAGGCTGCAAGTTCGGGCAGACAGAGTATACTATGAGTCACAATGTAGTTTTCACGCCAACAGATCCACAGTCAATATGGTGTTCTCTCTTAGACAACTACAAGAGAAGTGCAGAGAGCAAAGGCAGCCATTGTACATGGCTTGTATAGACCTGTCAAAGGCTTCTGATATCGTCAGCAGAGATGGTCTCTTCAAGATCATGCCAAAGATTGGCTGCCCACCGAGACTGCTCAGCATCATCAAATCTTTCCACGATGGAATGACTGGCACAGTCCTCTTTGACGGTTCATCTTCTGAGAGCTTTGAAATAAAGAGTTGTGTAAAACAAGGCTGTGTTCTTGCCCCTACCCTCTTTGGCATATTCTTCACTGTTCTCCTGAAGCATGCATTCGGAAGCTCCACAGAAGGCATCCATCTTCAGACTAGATCGGATGGGAAACTTTTTAATCTCTACTGACTCAAAGCGCTGACCAAAGTCCAAGAGAAGTGCCTCCGTGACTTAATTTTTGCAAATGATGCAGTGCTTCAGGAGCATCAAGCACTCATGGAACGCCTAAATCAAGCATGTGTGGACTTCAGTTTAGAGATCAGCCAAAATTAGATGAGTCAAGACCCAGACACACCCCCAACAATTAAGCTCCCCAACCATCCTCTGGAAGTTGTACATGACTTTGTTTACCTGGGACCAGCAATCTCAGACTCCCTCCCTCTAGACCTGGAAATTGACAGGTGCATAGGCAAAGCCTCCACTACGATGGCCAGACTAAACAAGAGTCTGGTCAAACTCAAAGCTTACCGTGAACACCAAGGTGCAAGTATACAAGCCATGTGTCATCAGTACCCTCCTTTATGGTAGTGAATCATGGACAACCAAGGCCAAACAAGAACACAAGCTGAATGCATTCCACATGCACTGCCTCCGCCGCATCATGAACATCACATGGCAGGACATGTAGACAAATTTCAATGTCTTAGAAAGGACGGGAGCCACAACAATGTACAGCCTACTGAAACAGAGGCGTCTACACTGGCTTGGCCACGTCACCCGTATGAATTCCAAAGGTTCTCCTTTATGGAATGTTGAAACATGGAACCCGTCCCACAGGCAGGCCAAAGCTATGGTATAAGGACGTATGCAAGCGCGACCTCAAGGCCATTAACATCAACACCAGCACTTGCACAGCACTAATTGAATATTTTTTCCTAATTCATAACTCATCATGTGTTTCCAGAGTAACTCCGTCAGATCTTCATGTTACAGCGTGTGTTGAAGCCTATTGAAGCGCTCAGGTACAACTTCCTGTACTAAACATCACATAATAATAACAACACAGACCCAGAGGTCAAAGCTCATCTCACCTGTACGAGCATGTGACAGATGTCCATGTGACCGGCTTCGGCAGCAGCGTGAAGCGGCGTGCGTTTGTTCTGAGACTCCATCTTAAAGTTAGGATCGATTCCATCAACTGCAGAAATGTAAACAACATTCAATTCAAATAAGACTCCAGGGAAAAGTATCTGTGACAATCAAAATGCTTCCAGAGTAACATAAATGTGACAATATGTCCCCGGTGTCGCATCGTGGACCTGGTGTAGTGGACGTGGTGTAGTGGACCTGGTGTAGTGGACCTGGTGTCGTGGACGTGGTGTAGTGGACCTGGTGTAGTGGACGTGGTGTAGTGGACGTGGTGTAGTGGACCTGGTGTAGTGGACGTGGTGTAGTGGACCTGGTGTCGTGGACCTGGTGTCGTGGACCTGGTGTAGTGGACCTGGTGTCGTGGACCTGGTGTAGTGGACCTGGTGTAGTGGACGTGGTGTAGTGGACCTGGTGTAGTGGACGTGGTGTAGTGGACCTGGTGTAGTGGACGTGGTGTAGTGGACCTGGTGTCGTGGACCTGGTGTCGTGGACCTGGTGTAGTGGACCTGGTGTCGTGGACCTGGTGTAGTGGACCTGGTGTAGTGGACGTGGTGTAGTGGACCTGGTGTCGTGGACCTGGTGTCGTGGACCTGGTGTAGTGGACCTGGTGTCGTGGACCTGGTGTCGTGGACCTGGTGTAGTGGACGTGGTGTAGTGGACGTGGTGTCGTGGACGTGGTGTCGTGGACCTGGTGTAGTGGACCTGATGTAGTGGACCTGGTGTAGTGGACGTGGTGTCGTGGACCTGGTGTCGTGGACCTGGTGTCGTGGACCTGGTGTCGTGGACCTGGTGTAGTGGACCTGGTGTCGTGGACCTGGTGTCGTGGACGTGGTGTCGTGGACGTGGTGTCGTGGACCTGGTGTCGTGGACCTGGTGTCGTGGACCTGGTGTCGTGGACCTGGTGTCGTGGACCTGGTGTCGTGGACGTGGTGTAGTGGACCTGGTGTAGTGGACCTGGTGTCGTGGACCTGGTGTCGTGGACCTGGTGTCGTGGACCTGGTGTCGTGGACCTGGTGTAGTGGACGTGGTGTAGTGGACCTGGTGTCGTGGACCTGGTGTCGTGGACGTGGTGTAGTGGACCTGGTGTAGTGGACCTGGTGTAGTGGACCTGGTGTCGTGGACGTGGTGTCGTGGACGTGGTGTCGTGGACGTGGTGTCGTGGACCTGGTGTCGTGGACCTGGTGTCGTGGACCTGGTGTCGTGGACCTGGTGTCGTGGACGTGGTGTAGTGGACCTGGTGTAGTGGACCTGGTGTCGTGGACCTGGTGTCGTGGACCTGGTGTCGTGGACCTGGTGTCGTGGACCTGGTGTAGTGGACGTGGTGTAGTGGACCTGGTGTCGTGGACCTGGTGTCGTGGACGTGGTGTAGTGGACCTGGTGTAGTGGACCTGGTGTAGTGGACCTGGTGTCGTGGACGTGGTGTCGTGGACGTGGTGTCGTGGACGTGGTGTCGTGGACGTGGTGTCGTGGACCTGGTGTCGTGGACCTGGTGTCGTGGACCTGGTGTAGTGGACCTGGTGTCGTGGACCTGGTGTAGTGGACCTGGTGTAGTGGACCTGGTGTCGTGGAGCTGGTGTCGTGGACCTGGTGTAGTGGACCTGGTGTGGTGGACCTGGTGTGGTGGACCTGGTGTGGTGGACGTGGTGTGGTGGACGTGGTGTGGTGGACCTGGTGTGGTGGACCTGGTGTGGTGGACGTGGTGTGGTGGACGTGGTGTGGTGGACGTGGTGGCGTGGACGTGGTGTAGTGGACCTGGTGTAGTGGACCTGGTGTCGTGGACCTGGTGTCGTGGACCTGGTGTCGTGGACCTGGTGTCGTGGACCTGGTGTCGTGGACCTGGTGTAGTGGACCTGGTGTCGTGGACCTGGTGTAGTGGACGTGGTGTAGTGGACCTGGTGTCGTGGACCTGGTGTCGTGGACCTGGTGTCGTGGACCTGGTGTAGTGGACCTGGTGTCGTGGACCTGGTGTCGTGGACCTGGTGTAGTGGACCTGGTGTAGTGGACGTGGTGTCGTGGACCTGGTGTAGTGGACGTGGTGTAGTGGACCTGGTGTAGTGGACCTGGTGTAGTGGACGTGGTGTCGTGGACGTGGTGTCGTGGACCTGGTGTCGTGGACCTGGTGTAGTGGACCTGGTGTAGTGGACCTGGTGTAGTGGACGTGGTGTAGTGGACCTGGTGTCGTGGACCTGGTGTCGTGGACGTGGTGTCGTGGACCTGGTGTCGTGGACCTGGTGTCGTGGACCTGGTGTAGTGGACCTGGTGTCGTGGACCTGGTGTCGTGGACCTGGTGTCGTGGACCTGGTGTCGTGGACCTGGTGTAGTGGACGTGGTGTAGTGGACCTGGTGTAGTGGACCTGGTGTAGTGGACCTGGTGTAGTGGACGTGGTGTCGTGGACGTGGTGTCGTGGACCTGGTGTAGTGGACCTGGTGTAGTGGACCTGGTGTAGTGGACCTGGTGTAGTGGACGTGGTGTAGTGGACCTGGTGTCGTGGACCTGGTGTAGTGGACCTGGTGTAGTGGACGTGGTGTAGTGGACCTGGTGTCGTGGACCTGGTGTAGTGGACCTGGTGTAGTGGACCTGGTGTAGTGGACCTGGTGTAGTGGACCTGGTGTAGTGGACGTGGTGTAGTGGACCTGGTGTAGTGGACCTGGTGTAGTGGACCTGGTGTCGTGGACCTGGTGTAGTGGACCTGGTGTAGTGGACCTGGTGTAGTGGACCTGGTGTAGTGGACGTGGTGTAGTGGACCTGGTGTCGTGGACGTGGTGTAGTGGACGTGGTGTAGTGGACCTGGTGTAGTGGACGTGGTGTAGTGGACGTGGTGTAGTGGACGTGGTGTAGTGGACGTGGTGTAGTGGACCTGGTGTAGTGGACCTGGTGTAGTGGACCTGGTGTAGTGGACCTGGTGTAGTGGACGTGGTGTAGTGGACGTGGTGTAGTGGTGGACCTGGTGTAGTGGACGTGGTGTAGTGGACGTGGTGTAGTGGACCTGGTGTAGTGGACCTGGTGTAGTGGACGTGGTGTAGTGGACGTGGTGTAGTGGACGTGGTGTAGTGGACGTGGTGTAGTGGACGTGGTGTAGTGGTGGACGTGGTGTAGTGGACGTGGTGTAGTGGACGTGGTGTAGTGGACGTGGTGTAGTGGACGTGGTGTAGTGGACGTGGTGTAGTGGACGTGGTGTAGTGGACGTGGTGTAGTGGACGTGGTGTCGTGGACCTGGTGTCGTGGACGTGGTGTAGTGGACGTGGTGTAGTGGACCTGGTGTAGTGGACGTGGTGTAGTGGACGTGGTGTAGTGGACGTGGTGTAGTGGACCTGGTGTAGTGGACCTGGTGTAGTGGACGTGGTGTAGTGGACGTGGTGTAGTGGTGGACCTGGTGTAGTGGACGTGGTGTAGTGGACGTGGTGTAGTGGACCTGGTGTAGTGGACCTGGTGTAGTGGACCTGGTGTAGTGGACGTGGTGTAGTGGACGTGGTGTAGTGGTGGACGTGGTGTAGTGGACGTGGTGTAGTGGACGTGGTGTAGTGGACGTGGTGTAGTGGACGTACCCAGCATTAGCAGGACCTTCTTCAGCTCTCCTTGTTTCGCAGACAGGTACAACTGTTTGGGGTGAAAACGCAGCTTCTTGGGCCTGAAGAACAAAAGCACTTCGTCAACTTTATTATGTTCATATTTTAGCTTCACTGGGATTTGTTTTTGGGGGGGGGGGTTGATAAACTATATATTTTTGTAAAAAATGTTTGTTATGGTGTATAGAATCAGAAAATTAATGTTTGCATTTGCCCAGATGTTTTTATGGCGGCCATATTGATTAACTACAAAATGGCCGCCATTAAACTTTCATCTGAGCCTGTGGACCAGTTAAAATGGTTTTAACTGTTAAACCCATGTTTTAAGGGTCAGGGAATCCAATGGTACTACTGTATTTTACACACTATAAGGCACATTAAGCAAAGTTAAAATCATGAGATAAACAGTCAAAATTATATATATATATACACACACACACACATACATACATACATATCAGTGGCGCTGGTGAAAAATATTCTAGGTGGGGCTGTGCCATATCATGTCACGTTCAGTAACCATCTTGACAGAAATAGAACATCAGTGCTCTGTGAAAAACTTATTTAATGCCAATATTAATAACTTGAGGCATTATTTACAGAAGACATAACACAACATATTGCACAACCACAATTCTGGCAATGCATGACTGCACATTTTTACCTTTATATATTTTGATAAACACATGAAACAGTGCATTAGAAATAAATCGGTCATGCAACAGTATTACTATATGTTAAGTATAATAAATACTGAAATAGAAACATGCTGTACAGTCATTTATGATAAACGTCAGTAATATGATCAGAACTGCCACAATTAACTGATTTGTCAATTAGCAAATCAAGAAAAATACAATCTGCAACTATTTTGATGACTTTAATATTTGAGTGAACAATCTAGATAATGACCCCTGACCTGTGACCTAGACCAGGCTTCCTGACACTGTGCACAGCAGTGATGGGGGCATCCTTTTCTAACTGCGAGTGTGGCCTCTTCTATGTTGAAAATATTAACAAAACATGCTTCAGAACATCCACCAGCTCCTTCCCTCATGAACCTATTATATTTTCAACATAACAGAGGCCATAGCTGCAGTGACGTTTGGTTAGCAGCCAGTTAACTGAGCAGCTTCTCCTCTGATTTGATCCAGTGTTTACTTTTAGGGACCCAAAGCTGTGGAGGCTGACATGAAGTGTGTCCCAGTTGTCCTTTAAGGTCAGGGTACCATTACTGTTGTGCATCTGTGAGTGTGTGCATACGTGGGTTATTTTTTCTGTGTGGCAAAGTGCTCAATGACCGTCTTATTAAAGTCAGGAATGTTCCTGACAAGTTTTTTCTCCATTGAGAGCATGGCCAGAGCAGGTGATCCTGCGTCATGGTGTTCCCCAGGAAAGTTTGGATTGTCTTTAAAGTAGAGGAGCATCTTTCTGATTGGGGAGACTAAGGCCCTGTCCCATTTCATTCCCCTTAAAACTTCCACTTGGTTTTAAGTGCCCCTAAAAAGTAAATTCCACTCATTAAGGGGAAATAATTCCCCCTGAAAATGGGACACCACTCGCCAAGTGAACGTAACAAACGTGCTGACGTCACACGCTGACAAGTCTACCCCGCCAAATATGAAACCACCCCTCCGCGAGACTGACATCAGCTGACTACTATTTACACGGAGGACAAATGGCGGTCCCAGCTGTGTTACCTGTTGTGTTGGTTCTGTTTATTTACCTTCGGGATGCGCAGAGAAGAAATGCGGCAAACAGAAGACGCATTCGCCGTCTACTTTGCCTTTCAGTCTTGTCTCAGGTATGTTGATTTATTTAAATATTTGGATGTATTTTTTCTTCAATAGTTGGCGATTTATAACATTAACGTTAGCATTACCGCTAGCTTGACAAGGTAACATTACCGGTCATAGCCTCTGTGTGGTAAACTCACTGTCGGCTCGCTGAGCTCGCAGTGCATCATGGGTAATTTCATCTTCCACTCAAAACGAAGTCCGCAACCAACCTCATTACATTTTGAGGGTTGATTTTAAGGGCAAAATCGCACTCCCACTTGCTCCCCTAGGTAATGGGACACCCTACCCCTACACATGAACGCACAAAATCTAGGGTTTGGGGAAATTTTAGTGTTAGGGGGAGAAATGGGACAGGGCCTGACACCAATGTGTCCTGAAGGTTATTCTCCATGAAAAACTGGAACAGAGTCAGTGCACCATCGCAGGCCTTGAAGTCATGGTTTTCCTAGATGAGAGGTAGCTCCGTTCACCATAGGGTAGGCCTCCATGGTAGTTTGCAGCGCTGCATCTGGGAACTGTGCAGTGTGTTGCACAAACAAGTCTCCATGAAGCAGAGTGGCACTGATGAGGTGCTGGGTAAATGAAAACCTGTCTTTGGCATGGTTCAGAGTGGTACAGCATACCTATGACACGACACATACATGCTCCTCCAGGACGGTATCAAGCGAAACGACCAAATCCACTAAGCCCCTAAAAACCTCGGGGTTGTCTGAAGATTCAGTCTCATCGTGGCCACGCAAAGCCAGCTCAAATGCCCCACAAAATTTAACACAGTCGATTATCTTTGACAAAATGTGCCGGTTCCTGTCCACCTCTTCATTGTGCCTCCTCACACCCAGCCTGTGCCCTTCATCCAGTTATGTAGTAATGTTAGCTCTGCCTAGCATCGTTAGCTTGGCCGTGTTCTCCATAGGGTTCTCTCCAGGTTCTCTCGTACCCTCATGTTTTTTTTATTTTCTCAGATAAATGTTTGATATCCCTTACTCCTGTTACAGTCCATGCCGTATCTGTCCCAGCCGTTTTCAAGTGCAAACATTGGAAACAAAATGCTAGCTGGCCTTCTTGCTGTGCCAGTTATGTGAGAAGCCTCTTGTATAAACTTTACCTTTGTCGCTGGCTTGTTGGCTTATTTTGATATTAGGCTGATCTGGGCCTCGCTGTGTTACATGTCGTTTTTCAACCAATGTTCTCCTCTCAAAAGGATGTTGAAGAAGGGATCGAATTGAATTTACATCGCTGTTCGAGTCGTCCATCAGTGTCATTGCCATCGTCACATATATCGTACCTACTCCCACAGAGCACACTTGGCTTGGGGCGATATACGTATCGCCCTTTGGGCATCAGATTTGGTGACGCTGATTGGATACATTTTTGTGACACAGAAGAGATGAGCAGGAAACTATTTTCGCTGAAAATGTAATTTAGATTTTGTATATGACATGTCACTGTGAATTTAAACACACGGTCCTCAAAATAAGTGATCATTGTTTATTTTGAAAATATTTATTTTTGAAATCGAAAATTAAAAACACTAGGGGGTGGAGGGGCGGCGCCCGAGCTCCCTCTATTGACCAGCCACGACTTTTTTATCTCATAAGAGATCAAAGAGAGAGATAGAACAACATGCGACTTGTCGACTCCTCCAAATTTAAGTAGACAACGTGTCTGTTAATGTCCTAATATGAAGGCTCTAACAATAAAACATTCATTAACAGTGCACCTTATAGTGTGTAAAATACAGTAGTACCATTGGATTCCCTGACCCTTAAAATATGGGTTTAACAGTTAAAACCATTTTAATTGGTCCACAGGCTCAGATATTCAAAAAAAAAGTTTACTGGCGGCCATTTTGTAATAAATCAATATGGCCGCCATAAAAAAATCTAGGCAAATTCAAACATTAATTTTATGATTCTATACACCATAACCTTTACAAAAACATAGTTTACCAATCCACACCCCCCCCCCCCCCGGCACCAAAAAAACCAACCCTCTGAAATACATAATGTCCTGTACTAAAAATGAGTGTGTCAAACACCTGTAGTCAAATCGGGGGGGGGGGGGGGGTCAAACACCTGTAGTAAGACATCAAACTCACTTCTCAGTGTCCAGAGCCAATAGGATGCTCTCCAGTGTTTCCTTTGTGGGTCCTGATTGGACACTGTGGTTTGCCGCTGATGCGTCTGTGGGAAGCGTCGGCGTTCTGGTCAAACCGGAGACATCGAGTTCCAGTGGACGAGCAGAAAGAGAACTGTCGGCCCGACCCTGGTCGCCCCCGACGACCAGACTGGATGAGCTAAAACAACACAGTTTTACTGCACTTTTTTCCTGCACTTTTTAGTGCATATTTTACTGCACTGTTTTAAACATGTGGTTGGAACAGCTGACTGTTTTCTTTGCCTAATTGAATATTTTTTCCCAATTACATTTTTTTGCCTTACTGATTTTTTTTTGCCTAATTAAATATTTTTTGCCTCAGTGATTTTTTTTTCTCCTAAATGAATACTTTGGTTTCCTACAGTCAGCTGGTGGATCAGCGGTCAGTCTACCTGTCGGTGGTGGTGTCCGCTCGGCCCTCGGGGGCCGCGAGTGTGGCGTGGCCGTGGCCGTGGGCGACAGTGGAGGTGGTGTCGGCCTTGGCGATGGTGACCTCTTTAGCCTTAGTGACCTCTTCTCCACAATGAGGACAGAAACTCTGACCTTTTAACACAGACGCACATGCACTATGGAAACGATGAGAGATACTGACGTCAGGCTGACACTCCATGAAGGTTCCCTGAAGGAGGAGGAGGAAGAGAAGGGGAGGTTTAGACTCCCTGTGGACAGTGCCTTAGATTGTGTGGACAGTTTCGTATTCGGTGTGGGTGGGGCTTCAGACTCCATATGGGAGGGCCTCAGACTCAATGTGGGCGGGGCCTTATATTCCACTGTATTGACGGATAAGTCAACTTAATGCCCTAGTTTCCACTCTGCTGTTCAGTACGGTACAGTTCAGAGCGCTACACTTATTTTAATATTTCCATGACAATAAAAATTTACTGGTGCCATGGTGCCCGTTACTACTTTGGTCACCGCATGGGGTTCCAAGCATACAGTACCGCTCCGATTTGGGAGGAGCCAAGCACTGCAAGACGCTGATTGGTTAAGGAAAAGCCTCATTGCACAGCATGGCGGAATTGTAAGTACAACAAACAGCATAATTTTTAAACTCCATCTGCGTCAGAAAAGAAGATGTCTGGTACTGGAGTAGTGATGAGGTACAAGTTTTGTTGTGAATTACTGATGTGGAGGTGGGGCAGTAGGAGGTGGGTGGGCTGTTCGCAATAAAAAAATAGTTCCAGCTGGTTTGGGCTAAAATGGCAGAGTCAAAAAATATCAAAATTATGAGATAAAAAGTAATGAGGTACACAAGTTTTATTGTGCATTATGGATGAGGAGGTGGAGCAGTGGGAGGTGGGTAGGGCTGGTCGTGGGGTACGCCTCATACGACGTCACATCTTGGGACGGCCATGGTTCAGTTGGTCGAGCAGGTCATCCAATGACTGAAGGGTCGCCGGTTTGCTTCCCAGCTCTGGCTGTCCACATGTCCAGGTGTCCTTAGGCAAAGACACTGAACCCTTAGTCTCCCAGTAGAACTGACAGAACCTTCGAAACCTACTGGTGTATGAGTGTGTGTGAATGGATGAATGTGAGGCTAATGTAAAGAGCTTTGAACCATGAAGGTGGAACAACTATAGAAGTGAAGAACATTTAACATTTATCTTAATGTAAGACAACGTGACACTTCTATGAAACAGCACGCCTCCCTCGACAATGGAAACACAACCTGTGCCGTACCAGACCTGACCCCTACCATACTGCATAGTGGAAACAGGGCTTAGGTCTCCATCTGGCTAGTTGGGGATTAAAGGCCATGATGGTACTGGTTGGGTGTTCCACAGGCAGTCAGAGGATGTGGCCATACCAGTGCACTCGTCACATTGCTGCGAGACGAGATGCTGGTAGCTGTTTGGTTTGGTCCCTTAGGGTCTGGCTTGTGACATGTTGGTGACGAGGGCCCTGGAGTTGAAACTGTCAAGCCTGGCCACCAGGGTGTTATCCAGTGGCCAGGTTTCTGCGCCATACAGGAAGACAGAGATGACTGAGGCGTTGTAGACCTGGAGCTTAGTCTCTCAGGATATGTGCCGGTGTCACCACAAAGATTTCCATAAGGGCGCGGTGGCGGTCAACATCAGTTTTGAAGTCACCAGAGTTTGACAATGTAGACCCCAGATATTTAAAGGTAGGAACAAAGTGGACAGGGGTGTGGTTGAAGAGGAGTGCTGGTGAGTCAGGCCGGTCGCCTTCATGTGTAAGCTCGGTTTTTGGCCAACTTATCTTCAGGCATAACTTTCTGGACTCCTCCGCAGAGAGCTTCGCAAAGCTGGTCAAGAGTGAGACTGTTGACCAGCAACCCATGAAACGGTGCTACCCAAAAAAAATTAATACACACAGGAAGCACAGATAGTTGACAGTTAGGGGTGTGACGAGACACTCCACTCACGAGACGAGACACAAGATTGGGTTCACAAAATCGAGACGAGATTGAGATTTTAAGAAAACTAAATTACAAATGATATGAATGGACAACAGACTTTTATTTAACTGAGTTACACATGGTTTTTATAACTCTGTAAGAGTCAACTTTTAATAACCCTAACCCTAACTTCTTAATGAACTTCTTCCTTTACAAATTGAAACTAAAACAAAATGTTAAAATAAAAAGTTAATAAAAAGTTAAAATAAAATAAATACAATTATATATTTCTCCTTTTTTTTCAAGTGCAAACAACATGTCTCTTTCAATACAGACTGAAAATAGTTCAGAGTGCAGCGGCCAAAGTACACTGATGTTGATATATTTGGGAATTAATATTTAAAAGGATAAATAATTTCATAGATAAGTGTATTTCATGATTAAAATGATTACATATGACAGTTAAAATAATTAGAATCCATATGCATATGCTAAAAATAAGTACTGTTGCTTTAAGAACTGGAAAATTCAGTTTGACTGGAAGTTGAGCTGTGAATGTATTTGTCAGTGTTGTGTGGTTTGTTGGCGTTTTCTTGGCAGGTGCAGTTGTTGGTTTGAGTACTGAGCTGTGGTTAGGGTTAAAGGTCAAAGGTTATTGAGTACTGAGCTGTCGTTAGGGTTAAAGGTCAAAGGTTAGTGAGTACTGAGCTGTGGTTAAGGTTACAGGTCAAAGGTTATTGAGTACTGAGCTGTGGTTAGGGTTAAAGGTCAAAGGTTATTGAGTACTGAGCTGTGGTTAGGGTTAAAGGTCAAAGGTTAGTGAGTACTGAGCTGTGGTTAGGGTTAAAGGTCAAAGGTTAGTGAGTACTGAGCTGTGGTTAGGGTTAAAGGTCAAAGGTTAGTGAGTACTGAGCTGTGGTTAGGGTTAAAGGTCAAAGGTTATTGAGTACTGAGCTGTGGTTAGGGTTAAAGGTCAAAGGTTAGTGAGTACTGAGCTGTGGTTAGGGTTAAAGGTCAAAGGTTAGTGAGTACTGAGCTGTGGTTAGGGTTAAAGGTCAAAGGTTATTGAGTACTGAGCTGTGGTTAGGGTTAAAGGTCAAAGGTTATTGAGTACTGAGCTGTGGTTAGGGTTAAAGGTCAAAGGTTAGTGAGTACTGAGCTGTGGTTAGGGTTACAGGTCAAAGGTTAGTGAGTACTGAGCTGTGGTTAGGGTTAAAGGTTAGTGAGGACTGAGCTGTGGTTAGGGTTAAAGGTCAAAGGGTAGTGAGTACTGAGCTGTGGTTAGGGTTAAAGGTCAAAGGTTAGTGAGTACTGAACTGTAGTTAGGGTTAAAGGTCAAAGGTTAGTGAGGACTGAGCTGTGGTGGTACTGGAAATGTCTCTGTGTTGTGCTCGTATTAGCTGTGATGTACAACATTGTTCGGCCTGGGTGGACACCTGGTGTCCACACCACGGGGAAGCGCCTGGGTAGGGAGGTCCAAATAATGTCCGCTTTAAACAGTGCTTCGTGGGAGAGCCATGCTTCAAGCACCCCCTATATACAGAGACGGAGAAAGAGCGAGACAAAGACGGAGAGAGAGAAAGAGAGAGAGAGAAAGCACGCTGGGGCAGGAGATGACGGAGTGGTTAATGTCGCACCATCACAGTCTGTATATCAGTGTCTAATCACTCACTCTCTTGTCATTTATCATTTCTGCCGGGAACCTAAAATGCTGCCAAACAAACGCTATGAAAGTGGTGGAGGTGTCTTCAATAGTAAAACCTGTGTTTTCTGACATCATTTTGACTGTTGGATAATAAATCTCGCAAAACAGAATTTTAACACGATAAGAAATCTCTCCAAATTACATCTCGTCACACCCCTATTGACAGTATGAGGCCACAGCACCCCATAGCAGGAGTAGGGCAGGTTAAGGTTAAGAACAAAAGATAAAGGCGGCACTGAGAGGATGAACAGGGGTGGGGAGTGTACGTCCCAGAGACCATAGACACTGGAATTTTACAAGGACACATTAAAGTAAACACAGGAACCAAGATAACAATGACTGTTTCTCTTGCTCTGTGGAGGTGTCCCAATTTTGTAACCATTTGTTAAGACTTTGCTAATCATCACACCTTTGAAGTCTCGCACCATGGTATCCACCCCTTAGGTTCATTTTCAGTTGGTCCATCCCCTTCATCAGTCCTGATGAAGCTCTTAGAAGTTCACAAATCTGGGTCATGACGTGAAAAGTCAGCAGGTCACTTCCCCAAAGTGACGACTGAGTCACCATGGCGGTCAACTGTCCCAGACAGTTCATCAGATGGTCCTGAGACTGAGACGTAGCCACTATGCAGTTGTCTAGGAAGACCTTCAGAAGGAAGCGCGCTGTTTTGTGGAAGTGTCATCACGTCGTATGAGCCACGACACGAGCTGGAAATATAACCAACCAGATCAGCAGTAGAAGAATAACAGGAGTCTTTTCCAGTGTTTTCTTTCTGAGCCACTCTCACTGTCCAGTGTTTCAGTTTAATCTAGCACTGGGCCACCGATCTAATGAAGCCCCTCTCTGACATTTAACCCAAACCAGCTGGAACTTTTTTTCGTTGTGAACAGCCCCGTCCAACTCCCGCTGCCCCACCTCCTCCTGTAGATTATTCCACAATTAAACTAGTACGTCATCACTGCTCCAAACTCCAGTAACAGACATCTTCTCTTCTTTTCTGACACAGATGGAGTTTAAAATGGCGCTGTTTGTTTTTCTTACAATTCCACTGCACGATAACGCTTTTCCTCAACCAATCACCACCTGGCAGTGCTTGGCTCCTCCCATATGGGAGCAGGACGGTACGCTTTGGGCCCCAAGCAGAAGGGTGACCAAACTAGTATCAGTACTATGGGACCAGTATGCTTTTGCCGTCATGGAAACACTAAAAGATGCGTACTGTTCTGAACTGTATCATAACGAACAGCAGAGTGGAAATGGGGCTCTAGAGACGCACCCCGCACCCACTGGCTAGATAGTGGCCCAGGACCATGGGGCCTGCCATGTGACCCTGGCACAAGTCCAACATCTTGCTCCTGACAGACCCCAATGGTGAGACCTGGTTGCCACGGTTGGCTCTCCACGTCTTGAAGTGCAAGAGAGATGAGATGAGACGTTTCATGGCCACAGGACCAGCCTTGGTTTTGGAGAGACCGAGCAAACTACACATTCCATTTGATATGATCCTTGTGATGTGCCCAATGCCAAATAAAGTGATTGGTCTTCTGAGTGTGGGTGGGGCTTCAGACTCACCGCTCTGCAGAAGAAGCCGCAGCCCGGGCAGCACTGGTGCTTGACCATCCCGCTGCGGTGGTCCTCACACAGGACCAGCAACTGCACAGAGTTGGACGGACGCATCATCTCGTGTTTGAGGACGGCACTCTGGCAGCGTGTCAGCTGACCATCCACGCTCTCCGTGGCCATGCACTTCCTGTCAGCCAGGATGAGGATCTCGCGACTCTTGGGCGTCTCCATTCGGCAGCTGCACAGCGGCAGCTCCTGCGCCTCCTCCACCACCTCCTTCAGAGGGTCTGAGGAAAGAAAAATACTGAAACTTGTATGTGCTGTAGTTAGCTTACCACAAAGTAGATAATCAGGTTTTTGTTTTTTTTCACACCGGGCCTCCCCTGAAGTGTTCTAGCGCCCTTCAGGGGCGGCCCCGCCCCCCAGGTTTACATGTGTAGAAACCCAGACAGACAGCTTTGATAACAGAACAGAAGGGACAGTTTTGGTTCTTACCCCTCTGTTCTCCTTGGTTCTGCTGGAGAACCGCCACCTTCTCTTGGCCTTTCTTCGGGCTGACGGACTCTGGATGCAGAACACCCATGACCTCCTTCCTGTCGTCTGCCTGGGGGTGGGCCGATGCCTGCGGAAGAGTCAAGGCCTGGGGAGGAGCCGAGGCCCGGGGCGGAGTCGATGCCTGGGGAGGGGTCGAAGCCTGTGGCGGAGCCAAGGCCCGAGGAGGAGTTGAGGCCTGGGGCGGAGCCGAGGCTGGGGGTGGAGTCGATGCCTCGGGCGGAGTCAAGGCCAGAACTGAAGCTTGGGGTGGAGCCAAGTCCTGGCGTGAAGCCAAGTCCTGGGGCTGATCCACCACTTCTGCTTCTGAATGTATAGAATGAGTTAACTTTATTTTGGTTGTTTATATTAAAAAGCAAAAAAATACCTGTGCTAACATTAACACCAGTGCTAACACTGACACCAGTGCTAAAATTAACACCAGCGCTAACACTTACACCAGTGCTAAAATTAACACCAGTGCTAACACTTACACCAGTGCTAAAATTAACACCAGTGCTAACACTGACACCAGTGCTAAAATTAACACCAACATCAGATTAAATGGGATGGAAACATTCATGTGTGTCATGTCTCAGACTAGACTTTTGGGAATACAGTGTAATGCATTTCCACCCTCTCACATGCTAACGCTAATGCTAACCCTTTTGTGTCGATTACACATTAATCCCTCTCTATAACATGGCTTACACCATTTCATAGATTTCCTTTCAGTGTAATTGCCGGCAACTTGTGTTCTGCGTCCTGATTGGCTAAGGGTCTGTAGTATACTTTTGAAACAAATAGTGTGAGTGAGATGTGAGAGTTAGTGTTCACCTTTGACCTTCATCCTCCTCTTGCGTTTCCTCGCAGGCCGCAGCCAGGCGCTGTCGGCTTTGCTTTTCTTCTTCAGCTTCTTCTTCAGGCTGGACTCAGTGCTCTGAGGCAGACAACATCCACACAACATTTGATTGGTCAACCCACAGCGCGACAGTGTTCACCACACACATTAAAGCCATGGCCCCGCCCACATCCTAGTTTGACCAAACTAAACTGAACTAGTCTGTCCAGGCAGGTTATAATAATAATAACTAGAAAAGTACTCAGAGCGCAAACCTCCGCCAAGGCAGACCTCCCCCTCCAAATAAAGACCAGTCAAGCAAGGAGGTTATGTTTTTACTAGAGTTTGTCTGTCGCGACCGATCAACATACTTGACCAAATCGGATTCTGCCCATCCAGGCTAATGTGGGTGTCCAGGACAGAAGAGTTGATCCAGGTCTGGGTGAGAATGAGGATGCAGTAGTCTGGTGGATCATGTTTGGTGTTAAAATCCAGCTTCAGGTAGTCCAGTTTGTTTTCCAGTGAGCGTACGTTGGCGAGCAGGAAGTGGCGGTCGGTTATCTCTTAGCTTATCTGTAAATCCACTGTGACAGCTGCACTTCTGCCTCCTCCTGCGCCGGATTGGATGTCTCCAAAGGGGGCCTCTGTGTGTGTGTGTGAGGGGGGGTCTCCGTTGTAAGACACTGGAGCAGACTGAGTGACGAGATCTCGGAAAATGTAATTTGGCGAGACTTCTCGTCGCATTAAAATTCTGTCTCGCGAGATTTGTTATCCAGTAAGCAGTCACAACATACTGGTATTACCTGGGTCCGATTTGCCGGGGAATCTCTCCCTCTGGTTTTGGACATTGGGTTTGTTATAGTCCACTGACTTTGCTTCCCACGTGCATCTGGGCCCCCCCAGGACCGGGATCCTATCTTAGCTGGCGTGCAGCGGCCACTGTGGGGTTTCTGGGAGACCCTCTGACCCGCATGTGCATTAGACCCCTGTGTTTCCAGATGGGTCGGTGGGTTGCCCACATTGCAGCTGACCCCTTTTACCTGTTATACGTGGGTCGGTCCCTGCTCTGGCTATGCGGTTGGTGCGCCAGGGGAGAAGGTGCAGCGAGTCCAGGCGGAGGGTTCTGTAAAGGCTGGAGCTGTTTGCGATGCACCACCGGAGGAAATGCACCTGGTGGGGGTGCATTTCCTCATTAGGACCTTAACTTCCAGTCAAGCACCAGATTTGATTTTGAAAAAAGGCTAAATATATACTTTTATTTTAACATTTATAACATTGTATTTTAGTTTTAATTTGACGAAGTTCATTAAACATTAACGCTTACAGAGTTATAAAATACATGTTTGTCGTGAAACATCTTCTGATGCTAAGCTGGGGCACATCATCAGTGATGGTCCTGAGGTCATTAGGTGTTTCAGGCCTTTCGAACATCAGACACCCTCTCTCAGGTGGCCCAGCTGACGTTCATGACGCCTCAGCTTGTGCCCCAGCAGCACTCGACCACGGATCCGCTCTCTTTAACCTCAAGGCTATCTCAGCTGCCTCTGTGTTCTTGCGGATGGCTCTTCTCCTTTGCTCTCCAGTGATGTCTAATGCAGTGTGGGCCCTGGACAGAGACTGTTCGGCGAAGCCTCTGCACCCTACCTCCACAGGCAAGCACCTGGCCTTCCAGCCTTGTCTGTCTCTCCCTTTTCCTTTCAAAGGCCTCCTCCATTCGCTCCTCCCATGGCATTGTGAGCTCCAGCATGACAACCTTCTTTGTTGCTTCTGACACCAAAACGATATCAGGTCTGAGGGTGGTTTCAGCAACATGCTGGGGGAACTTGAGTTGCTTTCCTAAATCTGCTGACATCTGCCAGTCCTGTGCAGTGTTGAGAAGCCCTGGTGTTGCTCTCTGTGTTGGAATTCGCTTCTCCCCGGCTCTGACGAAGTTGATGGAATTCTTCATGGGTTTTGACCTTCTACAGCTGGCAATGCCTGTGCAGATGCTCTCTGCGATACTTTTGAGCACCTGATCATGGCGCCATCTGTATCGGCCGTCCCCCAGAGCCTTTGGGCAGCAACTCATTATGTGCTCAAGGGTCCCATTCTTTTGGCACAGGGAGCATGCTGGTGTGTCGACCAAGCCCCAGCAGTGCAGGTTGGAAGGCCTGGTAAGTACATCGTAGACTGCCTGGACTAAGAACTTGATGCGGTGTGGCTCTGCCCACCAAAGGTCAGTCCATGAGATATTCTTCTCCGCCACCTGCTCCCATTTTGTCCAGGCACCTTGTTGTCTCATTTCCACTGCTCTGCTGGATCTCTCTTCCTCCACCGCAGCTCTCTCCTCCTTCTGGACCAGTTGCCTCCTTGCCTTCCCCCGAGCCTTATCGAACTGGGGGGACGTGGTGGTTCCTAGACTAGCCCTTCCTCTGGCCACTGTTCCCACCAGGTCTCTGTGGCGTAGCCGGGATTCTGCCTGCTCTACTGCAACCTCTGCTCTCCACTTCCTGCCAGTCTTGACCGCTACTCCTGCCCCAGATACTTTTGGGTCCGCTGACTCATAGAACTGCAGCATCTCCCTTGCACATAAGACCGTGAACTCCTCCTCAATGGATTTCAAGGGGGGAATCATTTTGCAGGTGTTTCCATAGAGGGCGATGCTGCTCAAGCTCCTCGGCAGTCCTAACCATCTCCTCAGGTAGCGGCTGACTCGTCTCTCCAGATCTGAGATGGTCGTGATCGAGATCTCATAGAGGAGCAGTGGCCACAATATCCTTGGCAGACAGGTGTTCTTGATGGAAGCAGAATCCCTGAGGTTGTTGTCAAAGAACTTTCCCAAGTTCTTTACCGGCTTCTCAGAGATGGTGGGGATTGGTGTTCCTGAGATAGAAAAGCGGAACTTGTCTGCAACCCTTCCCTTCTTCAAGACCAAATATCTATACTTTGTTGGCTTGAATGAAATCCTGGCCCATTCCATGAGCCTCTCCAGCCCCGACAAGATCCATCTTCCTCCAGGCACTGAGTCGCTGGTTACTGTCAGGTCATCCATGGAGGCTCGGATTGGAGGTTGGCGGATTCCAGACTTGGACTTGGGACCTCTGCACTCTGCTTCTGCCAATTTCACCAACAGGTTCATCGCCAGAGTGAACAGGATCACTGAAATGGTGCAGGCTGTGATGATTCCTACCTCCAATCTGTGCCACTCAGATGTTATTGATCCTGCTGAGACTCTCAGGCTGAAATTGCTGTAGTAATCCAGGATGAGCTCTCTTATTGCAGCTGGGACATGGTGCCTCTCCAGTGTTTCGAGGGCCACGTTGTGGGGCATTGAGCCATAGGCATTGGCCAGATCTAACCACAGCACCACCAGATCACCCTTGTTCTTGTTCTCCCTTGCCTCTCAGAGGAGCTGAGTGACCACGCCTGTATGCTCCAAGCATCCTGGGATGCCTCCCTTCTGCACAGAGGTATCAATGTATCCATTGTTGAGGAAGAAGTCCACCAGGTGCTTAGCTACAATGCTAAAAAAGATCTTTCCTTCAACACTGAGCAGCGAGATTATTCTGAACTGGCTAATGGTCTTAGAGTCCTCCTCTTTAGGAATCCACACTCCCTCTGCAAAACGCCATTGGTGTGGCGTTTTCCCCCTCCTCCAGATTATCCTCAAGATCTTCCAGATCTGGCAAAGCAATTTGGGGCAGTGCTTATAGACCTTGTAGGAGGTTCCACTTCGTCCTGGTGCTGACCTGGATCTTGCTTTTCACACCATCCCTTGAACTTCTTTCAGAAGTGGCTCCCTCAGATCGAAGCTTATTACAGCCTTGCACTGTCCTAGCTCTTGGTCTCGGGTGGGGTCGCTACAGATATCATGGAGGTGTTGGTCTACTTATTCCTTAGAACAGGCCAGGCATCCATTGCGTTTCTGTCCTAGGAGCTCCTTCATGAAGCCGAACGGGTTGCTGATGAAGGCTGACCGCTTCCTAGCCCTCTCCCTCCGCCGTCTCCTGTGTTGTTCTGCTCTATGCAGGATTAGGAGCTGTTTCCTGAACATGAGGCGTAGCTCAACCAACTCAGTTAAATAAAAGTCTGTTGTCCATTCATGTCATCTGTAATTTAGTTTTATTAAAATCTTCACTCAATCTCGTGAACCCAATCTCTTGTCTCGTCTCGGCTTGTGAGCCGAGTGTCTCGTCACACCCCTAATATATATATATATATATATATATATATATATATATATATGTTTTCTTTTTACAAATAATTTTAATTTAAATTGAAGAGGGAGCTACTTTTTAATATATTTTTTTAATTTGTTATATTTAGTTAATTCACATTTATTTTAAATGTTTTTAATTAAAACAACGTATTAATGGATACCAGGTCAGACTCTGTTCCCTCCTCCTCTCCCTCCTCCTCTGCAGATTCTTCCGTCTCCTGCTCTTCTGTCACCTGAAACACAAAAACAACTGCTGTCAATTTGTCTGTACATTTCCGACGTTTGTCCGTCTGTACATTTCCGACGTTTGTCCGTCTGTACATTTACCACGTTTGTCCGTCTGTACATTTACCGACGTTTGTCCGTCTGTACATTTACAGACGTTTGTCCGTCTGTACATTTCCCACGTTTGTCCGTCTGTACATTTACCACGTTTGTCCGTCTGTACATTTACCAACGTTTGTCCGTCTGTCCATTTACCGACGTTTGTCCGTCTGTACATTACGACGTTTGTCCGTCTGTACATTTATGAGGTTTGTCCGTCTGTACATTTACGACGTTTGTCCGTCTGTACATTTACGACGTTTGTCCGTCTGTACATTTATGACGTTTGTCCGTCTGTACATTTACGACGTTTGTCCGTCTGTACATTTACGACGTTTGTCCGTCTGTACATTTATGACGTTTGTCCGTCTGTACATTTATGACGTTTGTCCGTCTGTACATTTATGACGTTTGTCCGTCTGTACATTTACGACGTTTGTCCGTCTGTACATTTATGACGTTTGTCCGTCTGTACATTTACGACGTTTGTCCGTCTGTACATTTATGACGTTTGTCCGTCTGTACATTTACGACGTTTGTCCGTCTGTACATTTATGACGTTTGTCCGTCTGTACATTTACGACGTTTGTCCGTCTGTACATTTACGACGTTTGTCCGTCTGTACATTTATGACGTTTGTCCGTCTGTACATTTACGACGTTTGTCCGTCTGTACATTTATGACGTTTGTCCGTCTGTACATTTATGACGTTTGTCCGTCTGTACATTTACGACGTTTGTCCGTCTGTACATTTACGACGTTTGTCCGTCTGTACATTTATGACGTTTGTCCGTCTGTACATTTACGACGTTTGTCCGTCTGTACATTTACGACGTTTGTCCGTCTGTACATTTACGACGTTTGTCCGTCAGTACATTTACCGACGTTTGTCCGTCTGTACATTTACGACGTTTGTCCGTCTGTACATTTATGATGCTTGTCCGTCTGTACATTTATGATGCTTGTCCGTCAGTACATTTATGATGTTTGTCCGTCTGTACATTTACCGACGTTTGTCCGTCTGTACATTTACGACGTTTGTACGTCTGTACATTTACGACGTTTGTCCGTCTGTACATTTACGACGTTTGTCCGTCAGTACATTTACGACGCTTGTCCGTCTGTACATTTATGACGTTTGTCCGTCTGTACATTTATGACGTTTGTCCGTCTGTACATTTACGAGGTTTGTCCGTCTGTACATTTACGACGTTTGTCCGTCTGTACATTTACGACGTTTGTCCGTCTGTACATTTACGACGTTTGTCCGTCTGTACATTTACGACGTTTGTCCGTCTGTACATTTACGACGTTTGTCCGTCTGTACATTTACGACGTTTGTCCGTCTGTACATTTACGACGTTTGTCCGTCTGTACATTTACGACGTTTGTCCGTCTGTACATTTACGACGTTTGTCCGTCTGTACATTTACGACGTTTGTCCGTCTGTACATTTATGACGTTTGTCCGTCTGTACATTTACGACGTTTGTCCGTCTGTACATTTATGACGTTTGTCCGTCTGTACATTTATGACGTTTGTCCGTCTGTACATTTATGACGTTTGTCCGTCTGTGGAGACTACAAACACCATCCATTCTGAGAAATTAACTTCCTTGCGTCGCCATAAAAAACACTTTTACTGCTGAGAGAAACACTGCATATGAGCTGTCATCTAAACACAGTACGCTTTAGCATTAACTGTAGCCGTAGCTTTTTATTATTAGCATCAGCATTAGTGTCTGCATTAGCATCAGCATTAACTTCAGCACAAGTTTTAGCATTAGCTTCAGCATTAGCCATAGCTTCAGCATTACATTGAGCTTTGGCATCAGCATTAGCTTCAGCATCAGCTTTAGCATCAGGATTAGTTAGATTAGTTTCAACATTGGCATCGGCATAATCCTCAGCATTAGCTTTAGCATTAAATCAGCATTAGTTTCAGCATTAACTTCAGTATAAGATTTAGCATTAACTTTTGTATTAGCATCAGCATTAGTTTCAGCATTAGCATTAACTTCAGCATTGGCATCACCATTAGCTTCAACATCAACATTAGTATCAACATCAGCTTTAGCATTAGCTTCAATATTGGCATCAGCATTAGCTTTAGCAGCAGGATTAACTTTAGCATTAGCTTCTGCATTGGCATCAGCATTAGCACCCGGTGAATTCCTATTCTGCCATTTTTTTCAAAAAAGAATGTGGTACAAAATCCAGTCGACGGTGTTGTCAGATCAATCATCACCTGTCAATAATAGTAACTCAGTCTATCTATCTTTGTCAACAATAGGTCAAATCTCTTCACACCAGATGTTGATGAATTGAAAGAACAGCATTCTGGTACTGATTGGAAGTCTGTGAGAGTTCAACAGTTATATCCAAAATTCAATTTTGACCTTTATTGTGACCTTTTACCTAGAATCTTCAAATGTGTCCTTCATGGTTCTGATGTCACTGCACATCATATCTCATTATTTTGACTTTTAATCTCATAATTTGGATTTTTTTTAAAGTTTGATTCAGCAGAATAAAAGTTTTGTTCCGTGTTGCCAGTTATTGTGAACACACTCAATGTGTGCACAAAGGTGACACATATTGTGTCACATTTTGAGAGGAAGCGGACTATTAACAGCTAAAATATTTGCAAGGGGGCGTGGCTTGTTGTGCCCGGGGGCGCTGTGGCATCCAGCTCTCCCACCTGACACATGAGTTGTTGTGAGGTGTGGGTGAGGTTAGCGGAGGGTTGTGGTAGGCGTTCCTCCTCCTCTGACTCCTCCCCCTCCTCTGACTCCTCCCCCTCCTCCTCAGATGGGTTGTCCATCTTCTGCCCGTTTACGTTTGTCACCCGCTTAGTCTGAAGCAGAAGAAAAGAACAGCTCTCTATATACTTCACTGTGATTGGTCGACCAGTTTAAGGGAAATCTAGCCAAAAGTTACATTGATCGACACTAGACTATTACGGTAGCACATTAGATTTACTGCTGCTAGGAGGTTCAAGGGTCAAGGTTACTTTATTAGTACCCATGGGTAGATTTGTTTTGCAGTCAGGGTGACCATTTAATACAAACATACAACACACAAGACATATAATTAAGATACATTGGTCGAGTATATAAAAAGTACAAAAGATAGAACAACAGAACAGGGGGCTACCCTGTTCTGTTGTTCTATCTTTTGTACTTTTTAGCTAGGCTAAGTGGATATGGCAGATGGAATCAAAAAGGGTTTTTTTTTTAAACATTGCAGGCCTCCCGTGGGTTTCATCAACAAAACTACCACCAGGGTTAGCACGAGTTGGTTTCACTAACAGAACTCCACTTCTGTACCCACCCTACGCTTATGTACCCTCAAGACCTGTTCAAAACAATTTTTTAGTTAGCCAATTGCTGTGGAATGAGCAGATATTAAATTATTTAGATGTTGCACCATGGGAAGACCTGGTTAATGTTGGACCATGGGAAGACCTGGTTAATGTTGGACCATGGGAAGACCTGGTTCATGTTGGACCATGGGAAGACCTGGTTAATGTTGGACCATGGGAAGACCTGGTTAATGTTGGACCATGGGAAGACCTGGTTAATGTTGGACCATGGGAAGACCTGGTTAATGTTGGACCATGGGAAGACCTGGTTAATGTTGGACCATGGGAACACCTGGTCCATGTTGGACCATGGGAACACCTGGTTCATGTTGGACCATGGGAACACCTGGTTCATGTTGGACCATGGGAAGACCTGGTCCATGTTGGACCATGGGAAGACCTGGTCCATGTTGGACCATGGGAAGACCTGGTCCATGTTGGACCATGGGAACACCTGGTTCATGTTGGACCATGGAAACACCTGGTTCATGTTGGACCATGGGAAGACCTGGTCCATGTTGGACCATGGGAAGACCTGGTCCATGTTGGACCATGGGAACACCTGGTTCATGTTGGACCATGGGAACACCTGGTTCATGTTGGACCATGGGAAGACCTGGTCCATGTTGGACCATGGGAACACCTGGTTCATGTTGGACCATGGGAAGACCTGGTTAATGTTGGACCATGGGAAGACCTGGTTAATGTTGGACCATGGGAAGACCTGGTTAATGTTGGACCATGGGAAGACCTGGTTAATGTTGGACCATGGGAAGACCTGGTTAATGTTGGACCATGGGAAGACCTGGTTAATGTTGGACCATGGGAAGACCTGGTTAATGTTGGACCATGGGAAGACCTGGTTAATGTTGGACCATGGGAAGACCTGGTTAATGTTGGACCATGGGAACACCTGGTCCATGTTGGACCATGGGAACACCTGGTTCATGTTGGACCATGGGAACACCTGGTTCATGTTGGACCATGGGAAGACCTGGTCCATGTTGGACCATGGGAAGACCTGGTCCATGTTGGACCATGGGAAGACCTGGTCCATGTTGGACCATGGGAACACCTGGTTCATGTTGGACCATGGAAACACCTGGTTCATGTTGGACCATGGGAAGACCTGGTCCATGTTGGACCATGGGAACACCTGGTTCATGTTGGACCATGGGAACACCTGGTTCATGTTGGACCATGGGAAGACCTGGTCCATGTTGGACCATGGGAACACCTGGTTCATGTTGGACCATGGGAAGACCTGGTTAATGTTGGACCATGGGAAGACCTGGTTAATGTTGGACCATGGGAAGACCTGGTTAATGTTGGACCATGGGAAGACCTGGTTAATGTTGGACCATGGGAAGACCTGGTTCATGTTGGACCATGGGAACACCTGGTCCATGTTGGACCATGGGAAAACCTGGTTCATGTTGGACCATGGGAAGACCTGGTTCATGTTGGACCATGGGAAGACCTGGTCCATGTTGGACCATGGGAAGACCTGGTCCATGTTGGACCATGGGAAGACCTGGTCCATGTTGGACCATGGGAACACCTGGTTCATGTTGGACCATGGAAACACCTGGTTCATGTTGGACCATGGGAAGACCTGGTCCATGTTGGACCATGGGAACACCTGGTTCATGTTGGACCATGGGAACACCTGGTTCATGTTGGACCATGGGAAGACCTGGTCCATGTTGGACCATGGGAACACCTGGTTCATGTTGGACCATGGGAAGACCTGGTCCATGTTGGACCATGGGAAGACCTGGTTCATGTTGGACCATGGGAAGACCTGGTTCATGTTGGACCATGGGAAGACCTGGTTCATGTTGGACCATGGGAAGACCTGGTCCATGTTGGACCATGGGAACACCTGGTTCATGTTGGACCATGGGAACACCTGGTTCATGTTGGACCATGGGAAGACCTGGTTCATGTTGGACAAAGGGAACATCTCGTTCATGTTGGACCATGGGAACACCTGGTTCATGTTGGACCATGGGAAGACCTGGTTCATGTTGGACAATGGGAACATCTCGTTCATGTTGGACCATGGGAACACCTGGTCCCTGGTCTGTTACCTCATTAGCCATAGGGCATTTTGGAGGGTATCACATGAAACGTGACAAAACTTGCTGTAAGGTGATCCCCAATACATTAGAAATTTAGACAAGCGTAGTGATTTTTAAAGAGAAAATCTGAAATATTTTAGGCGATTTTTGAAATGTCAGATTGTCATTGTACAGCTGGAAGAGAGAGAATCACAGCAATTGGCTTTAAAATAACACAACTGTTACTGACCTGTGGACTGTTGTCTGTGTACGACTGTTACTGACCTGTGGACTGTTGTCTGTGTACGACTGTTACTGACCTGTGGACTGTTGTCTGTGTACGACTGTTACTGACCTGTGAACTGTTGTCTGTGTACGACTGTTACTGACCTGTGGACTGTTGTCTGTGTACGACTGTTACTGACCTGTGGACTGTTGTCTGTGTACGACTGTTACTGACCTGTGGACTGTTGTCTGTCTGTGTACGACTGTTACTGACCTGTGGACTGTTGTCTGTGTACGACTGTTACTAACCTGTGGACTGTTGTCTGTGTGAGACTGTTACTAACCTGTGGACTGTTGTCTGTGTGAGATGTTACTGACCTGTGAACTGTTGTCTGTGTACGACTGTTACTGACCTGTGGACTGTTGTCTGTGTACGACTGTTACTGACCTGTGGACTGTTGTCTGTCTGTGTACGACTGTTACTAACCTGTGGACTGTTGTCTGTGTGAGACTGTTACTAACCTGTGGACTGTTGTCTGTGTGAGATGTTACTGACCTGTGAACTGTTGTCTGTGTACGACTGTTACTGACCTGTGAACTGTTGTCTGTGTACGACTGTTACTAACCTGTGGACTTGTTGTCTGTGTACGACTGTTACTAACCTGTGGACTGTTGTCTGTGTACGACTGTTACTGACCTGTGGACTGTTGTCTGTCTGTGTACAACTGTTACTGACCTGTGGACTGTTGTCTGTCTGTGTACGACTGTTACTGACCTGTGGACTGTTGTCTGTGTGAGATGTTACTGACCTGTGAACTGTTGTCTGTGTACGACTGTTACTGACCTGTGAACTGTTGTCTGTGTACGACTGTTACTGACCTGTGGACTGTTGTCTGTGTACGACTGTTACTGACCTGTGGACTGTTGTCTGTGTACGACTGTTACTGACCTGTGGACTGTTGTCTGTGTACGACTGTTACTGACCTGTGGACTGTTGTCTGTGTACGACTGTTACTGACCTGTGGACTGTTGTCTGTGTACGACTGTTACTGACCTGTGGACTGTTGTCTGTGTACGACTGTTACTGACCTGTGGACTGTTGTCTGTGTACGACTGTTACTGACCTGTGGACTGTTGTCTGTGTACGACTGTTACTGACCTGTGGACTGTTGTCTGTGTACGACTGTTACTGACCTGTGGACTGTTGTCTGTCTGTGTACGACTGTTACTGACCTGTGGACTGTTGTCTGTGTAGGACTGTTACTGACCTGTGAGCTGTTGTCTGTGTACAACTGTTACTGACCTGTGAACTGTTGTCTGTGTACGACTGTTACTGACCTGTGGACTGTTGTCTGTGTACGACTGTTACTGACCTGTGGACTGTTGTCTGTGTACGACTGTTACTGACCTGTGGACTGTTGTCTGTGTACGACTGTTACTAACCTGTGGACTGTTGTCTGTGTACGACTGTTACTGACCTGTGGACTGTTGTCTGTGTACGACTGTTACTGACCTGTGGACTGTTGTCTGTCTGTGTACGACTGTTACTGACCTGTGGACTGTTGTCTGTGTGAGACTGTTACTAACCTGTGGACTGTTGTCTGTGTACGACTGTTACTGACCTGTGGACTGTTGTCTGTGTACGACTGTTACTGACCTGTGAACTGTTGTCTGTGTACGACTGTTACTGACCTGTGGACTGTTGTCTGTGTACGACTGTTACTGACCTGTGAACTGTTGTCTGTGTACGACTGTTACTGACCTGTGGACTGTTGTCTGTGTACGACTGTTACTGACCTGTGAACTGTTGTCTGTGTACGACTGTTACTGACCTGTGGACTGTTGTCTGTCTGTGTACGACTGTTACTGACCTGTGGACTGTTGTCTGTGTACGACTGTTACTGACCTGTGGACTGTTGTCTGTGTACGACTGTTACTGACCTGTGGACTGTTGTCTGTCTGTGTACGACTGTTACTGACCTGTGGACTGTTATCTGTGTACGACTGTTACTGACCTGTGAACTGCTATCTGTGTACGACTGTTACTGACCTGTGAACTGTTGTCTGTGTGAGACTGTTACTGACCTGTGAACTGTTGTCTGTGTGAGACTGTTACTGACCTGTGGACTGTTGTCTGTGTACGACTGTTACTGACCTGTGGACTGTTGTCTGTCTGTGTACGACTGTTACTGACCTGTGGACTGTTGTCTGTGTGAGACTGTTACTAACCTGTGGACTGTTGTCTGTGTACGACTGTTACTGACCTGTGGACTGTTGTCTGTGTACGACTGTTACTGACCTGTGAGCTGTTGTCTGTGTACAACTGTTACTGACCTGTGAACTGTTGTCTGTGTACGACTGTTACTGACCTGTGGACTGTTGTCTGTGTACGACTGTTACTGACCTGTGGACTGTTGTCTGTGTACGACTGTTACTGACCTGTGGACTGTTGTCTGTCTGTGTACGACTGTTACTGACCTGTGGACTGTTATCTGTGTACGACTGTTACTGACCTGTGAACTGCTATCTGTGTACGACTGTTACTGACCTGTGAACTGTTGTCTGTGTGAGACTGTTACTGACCTGTGAACTGTTGTCTGTGTGAGACTGTTACTGACCTGTGGACTGTTGTCTGTGTACGACTGTTACTGACCTGTGGACTGTTGTCTGTCTGTGTACTACTGTTACTGACCTGTGGACTGTTGTCTGTGTGAGACTGTTACTAACCTGTGGACTGTTGTCTGTGTACGACTGTTACTGACCTGTGGACTGTTGTCTGTGTACGACTGTTACTGACCTGTGAACTGTTGTCTGTGTACGACTGTTACTGACCTGTGGACTGTTGTCTGTGTACGACTGTTACTGACCTGTGAACTGTTGTCTGTGTACGACTGTTACTGACCTGTGGACTGTTGTCTGTGTACGACTGTTACTGACCTGTGAACTGTTGTCTGTGTACGACTGTTACTGACCTGTGGACTGTTGTCTGTGTACGACTGTTACTGACCTGTGAACTGTTGTCTGTGTACGACTGTTACTGACCTGTGGACTGTTTTCTGTCTGTGTACGACTGTTACTGACCTGTGAACTGTTGTCTGTGTACGACTGTTACTGACCTGTGGACTGTTGTCTGTCTGTGTACGACTGTTACTGACCTGTGAACTGTTGTCTGTGTACGACTGTTACTGACCTGTGAACTGTTGTCTGTGTACGACTGTTACTAACCTGTGGACTTGTTGTCTGTGTACGACTGTTACTAACCTGTGGACTGTTGTCTGTGTACGACTGTTACTGACCTGTGGACTGTTGTCTGTCTGTGTACAACTGTTACTGACCTGTGGACTGTTGTCTGTCTGTGTACGACTGTTACTGACCTGTGGACTGTTGTCTGTGTGAGATGTTACTGACCTGTGAACTGTTGTCTGTGTACGACTGTTACTGACCTGTGAACTGTTGTCTGTGTACGACTGTTACTGACCTGTGGACTGTTGTCTGTGTACGACTGTTACTGACCTGTGAACTGTTGTCTGTGTACGACTGTTACTGACCTGTGGACTGTTGTCTGTGTACGACTGTTACTGACCTGTGAACTGTTGTCTGTGTACGACTGTTACTGACCTGTGGACTGTTGTCTGTGTACGACTGTTACTGACCTGTGGACTGTTGTCTGTGTACGACTGTTACTGACCTGTGGACTGTTGTCTGTGTACGACTGTTACTGACCTGTGGACTGTTGTCTGTGCACGACTGTTACTGACCTGTGAGCTGTTGTCTGTGTACAACTGTTACTGACCTGTGGACTGTTGTCTGTGTACGACTGTTACTGACCTGTGGACTGTTGTCTGTCTGTGTACGACTGTTACTGACCTGTGAACTGTTGTCTGTGTACGACTGTTACTGACCTGTGGACTGTTGTCTGTCTGTGTACGACTGTTACTGACCTGTGGACTGTTATCTGTGTACGACTGTTACTGACCTGTGAACTGCTATCTGTGTACGACTGTTACTGACCTGTGAACTGTTGTCTGTGTGAGACTGTTACTGACCTGTGAACTGTTGTCTGTGTGAGACTGTTACTGACCTGTGGACTGTTGTCTGTGTACGACTGTTACTGACCTGTGGACTGTTGTCTGTCTGTGTACTACTGTTACTGACCTGTGGACTGTTGTCTGTGTGAGACTGTTACTAACCTGTGGACTGTTGTCTGTGTACGACTGTTACTGACCTGTGGACTGTTGTCTGTGTACGACTGTTACTGACCTGTGAACTGTTGTCTGTGTACGACTGTTACTGACCTGTGGACTGTTGTCTGTGTACGACTGTTACTGACCTGTGAACTGTTGTCTGTGTACGACTGTTACTGACCTGTGGACTGTTGTCTGTGTACGACTGTTACTGACCTGTGAACTGTTGTCTGTGTACGACTGTTACTGACCTGTGGACTGTTGTCTGTGTACGACTGTTACTGACCTGTGAACTGTTGTCTGTGTACGACTGTTACTGACCTGTGGACTGTTTTCTGTCTGTGTACGACTGTTACTGACCTGTGAACTGTTGTCTGTGTACGACTGTTACTGACCTGTGGACTGTTGTCTGTCTGTGTACGACTGTTACTGACCTGTGAACTGTTGTCTGTGTACGACTGTTACTGACCTGTGAACTGTTGTCTGTGTACGACTGTTACTAACCTGTGGACTTGTTGTCTGTGTACGACTGTTACTAACCTGTGGACTGTTGTCTGTGTACGACTGTTACTGACCTGTGGACTGTTGTCTGTCTGTGTACAACTGTTACTGACCTGTGGACTGTTGTCTGTCTGTGTACGACTGTTACTGACCTGTGGACTGTTGTCTGTGTGAGATGTTACTGACCTGTGAACTGTTGTCTGTGTACGACTGTTACTGACCTGTGAACTGTTGTCTGTGTACGACTGTTACTGACCTGTGGACTGTTGTCTGTGTACGACTGTTACTGACCTGTGAACTGTTGTCTGTGTACGACTGTTACTGACCTGTGGACTGTTGTCTGTGTACGACTGTTACTGACCTGTGAACTGTTGTCTGTGTACGACTGTTACTGACCTGTGGACTGTTGTCTGTGTACGACTGTTACTGACCTGTGGACTGTTGTCTGTGTACGACTGTTACTGACCTGTGGACTGTTGTCTGTGTACGACTGTTACTGACCTGTGGACTGTTGTCTGTGCACGACTGTTACTGACCTGTGAGCTGTTGTCTGTGTACAACTGTTACTGACCTGTGGACTGTTGTCTGTGTACGACTGTTACTGACCTGTGGACTGTTGTCTGTCTGTGTACGACTGTTACTGACCTGTGAACTGTTGTCTGTGTACGACTGTTACTGACCTGTGGACTGTTGTCTGTGTACGACTGTTACTGACCTGTGGACTGTTGTCTGTCTGTGTACGACTGTTACTGACCTGTGGACTGTTATCTGTGTACGACTGTTACTGACCTGTGAACTGCTATCTGTGTACGACTGTTACTGACCTGTGAACTGTTGTCTGTGTACGACTGTTACTGACCTGTGGACTGTTGTCTGTGTACGACTGTTACTGACCTGTGGACTGTTGTCTGTCTGTGTACGACTGTTACTGACCTGTGGACTGTTATCTGTGTACGACTGTTACTGACCTGTGAACTGCTATCTGTGTACGACTGTTACTGACCTGTGAACTGTTGTCTGTTTGAGACTGTTACTGACCTGTGAACTGTTGTCTGTGTGAGACTGTTACTGACCTGTGGACTGTTGTCTGTGTACGACTGTTACTGACCTGTGGACTGTTGTCTGTCTGTGTATGACTGTTACTGACCTGTGGACTGTTGTCTGTGTGAGACTGTTACTAACCTGTGGACTGTTGTCTGTGTACGACTGTTACTGACCTGTGGACTGTTGTCTGTGTACGACTGTTACTGACCTGTGAACTGTTGTCTGTGTACGACTGTTACTGACCTGTGGACTGTTGTCTGTGTACGACTGTTACTGACCTGTGGACTGTTGTCTGTCTGTGTACGACTGTTACTGACCTGTGAACTGTTGTCTGTGTACGACTGTTACTGACCTGTGGACTGTTGTCTGTGTACGACTGTTACTGACCTGTGGACTGTTGTCTGTCTGTGTACGACTGTTACTGACCTGTGGACTGTTATCTGTGTACGACTGTTACTGACCTGTGAACTGCTATCTGTGTACGACTGTTACTGACCTGTGAACTGTTGTCTGTGTACGACTGTTACTGACCTGTGGACTGTTGTCTGTGTACGACTGTTACTGACCTGTGGACTGTTGTCTGTCTGTGTACGACTGTTACTGACCTGTGGACTGTTATCTGTGTACGACTGTTACTGACCTGTGAACTGCTATCTGTGTACGACTGTTACTGACCTGTGAACTGTTGTCTGTTTGAGACTGTTACTGACCTGTGAACTGTTGTCTGTGTGAGACTGTTACTGACCTGTGGACTGTTGTCTGTGTACGACTGTTACTGACCTGTGGACTGTTGTCTGTCTGTGTATGACTGTTACTGACCTGTGGACTGTTGTCTGTGTGAGACTGTTACTAACCTGTGGACTGTTGTCTGTGTACGACTGTTACTGACCTGTGGACTGTTGTCTGTGTACGACTGTTACTGACCTGTGAACTGTTGTCTGTGTACGACTGTTACTGACCTGTGGACTGTTGTCTGTGTACGACTGTTACTGACCTGTGAACTGTTGTCTGTGTACGACTGTTACTGACCTGTGGACTGTTGTCTGTGTACGACTGTTACTGACCTGTGAACTGTTGTCTGTGTACGACTGTTACTGACCTGTGGACTGTTGTCTGTGTACGACTGTTACTGACCTGTGGACTGTTGTCTGTGTACGACTGTTACTGACCTGTGGACTGTTGTCTGTCTGTGTACGACTGTTACTGACCTGTGGACTGTTATCTGTGTACGACTGTTACTGACCTGTGAACTGTTGTCTGTGTACGACTGTTACTGACCTGTGGACTGTTGTCTGTGTACGACTGTTACTGACCTGTGAACTGTTGTCTGTGTGAGACTGTTACTGACCTGTGGACTGTTGTCTGTGTACGACTGTTACTGACCTGTGGACTGTTGTCTGTCTGTGTACGACTGTTACTGACCTGTGGACTGTTGTCTGTGTGAGACTGTTACTAACCTGTGGACTGTTGTCTGTGTACGACTGTTACTGACCTGTGGACTGTTGTCTGTGTACGACTGTTACTGACCTGTGAACTGTTGTCTGTGTACGACTGTTACTGACCTGTGAACTGTTGTCTGTGTACGACTGTTACTGACCTGTGAACTGTTGTCTGTGTACGACTGTTACTGACCTGTGGACTGTTGTCTGTGTACGACTGTTACTGACCTGTGAACTGTTGTCTGTGTACGACTGTTACTGACCTGTGGACTGTTGTCTGTCTGTGTACGACTGTTACTGACCTGTGGACTGTTGTCTGTGTGAGATGTTACTGACCTGTGAACTGTTGTCTGTGTACGACTGTTACTGACCTGTGAACTGTTGTCTGTGTACGACTGTTACTAACCTGTGGACTTGTTGTCTGTGTACGACTGTTACTAACCTGTGGACTGTTGTCTGTGTACGACTGTTACTGACGTGTGGACTGTTGTCTGTCTGTGTACAACTGTTACTGACCTGTGGACTGTTGTCTGTCTGTGTACGACTGTTACTGACCTGTGGACTGTTGTCTGTGTGAGATGTTACTGACCTGTGAACTGTTGTCTGTGTACGACTGTTACTGACCTGTGAACTGTTGTCTGTGTACGACTGTTACTGACCTGTAGACTGTTGTCTGTGTACGACTGTTACTAACCTGTGGACTGTTGTCTGTGTGAGACTGTTACTAACCTGTGGACTGTTGTCTGTGTGAGACTGTTACTGACCTGTGGACTGTTGTCTGTGTGAGACTGTTACTAACCTGTGGACTGTGTGTACTGTTGTCTTACGACTGTTTACGACTGTTACTGACCTGTGAACTGTTGTCTGTGTATGACTGTTACTAACCTGTGGACTGTTGTCTGTGTGAGACTATTACTAACCTGTGGACTGTTGTCTGTGTGAGACTGTTACTGACCTGTGGACTGTTGTCTGTGTGAGATGTTACTGACCTGTGAACTGTTGTCTGTGTACGACTGTTACTGACCTGTGAACTGTTGTCTGTGTACGACTGTTACTGACCTGTGAACTGTTGTCTGTGTACGACTGTTACTAACCTGTGGACTGTTGTCTGTGTGAGACTGTTACTAACCTGTGGACTGTTGTCTGTGTGAGACTGTTACTGACCTGTGGATTGTTGTCTGTGTGAGACTGTTACTAACCTGTGGACTGTTGTCTGTGTGAGACTGTTACTAACCTGTGGACTGTTGTCTGTGTGAGACTGTTACTGACCTGTGAACTGTTGTCTGTGTGAGACTGTTACTGACCTGTGGACTGTTGTCTGTCTGTGTACGACTGTTACTGACCTGTGGACTGTTGTCTGTGTACGACTGTTACTGACCTGTGGACTGTTGTCTGTGTGAGACTGTTACTGACCTGTGGACTGTTGTCTGTGTGAGACTGTTACTGACCTGTGGACTGTTGTCTGTGTACGACTGTTACTGACCTGTGGACTGTTGTCTGTGTACGACTGTTACTGACCTGTGAACTGTTGTCTGTGTACGACTGTTACTGACCTGTGGACTGTTGTCTGTGTACGACTGTTACTGACCTGTGGACTGTTGTCTGTGTACGACTGTTACTGACCTGTGGACTGTTGTCTGTGTACGACCGTTACTGACCTGTGGACTGTTGTCTGTGTACGACCGTTACTGACCTGTGGACTGTTGTCTGTGTACGACTGTTACTGACCTGTGGACTTGTTGTCTGTGTACGACTGTTACTAACCTGTGGACTGTTGTCTGTGTACGACTGTTACTGACCTGTGGACTGTTGTCTGTGTACGACTGTTACTAACCTGTGGACTTGTTGTCTGTGTACGACTGTTACTAACCTGTGGACTGTTGTCTGTGTACGACTGTTACTGACCTGTGGACTGTTGTCTGTGTACGACTGTTACTAACCTGTGGACTGTTGTCTGTGTACGACTGTTACTGACCTGTGGACTGTTGTCTGTGTACGACTGTTACTAACCTGTGGACTGTTGTCTGTGTACGACTGTTACTGACCTGTGGACTTGTTGTCTGTGTACGACTGTTACTAACCTGTGGACTTGTTGTCTGTGTACGACTGTTACTAACCTGTGGACTGTTGTCTGTGTACGACTGTTACTGACCTGTGGACTGTTGTCTGTGTACGACTGTTACTGACCTGTGGACTGTTGTCTGTGTACGACTGTTACTGACCTGTGGACTGTTGTCTGTGTACGACTGTTACTGACCTGTGAACTGTTGTCTGTGTACGACTGTTACTGACCTGTGGACTGTTGTCTGTGTACGACTGTTACTGACCTGTGGACTGTTGTCTGTGTACGACTGTTACTGACCTGTGAACTGTTGTCTGTGTACGACTGTTACTGACCTGTGAACTGTTGTCTGTGTACGACTGTTACTAACCTGTGGACTGTTGTCTGTGTACGACTGTTACTGACCTGTGGACTGTTGTCTGTGTGAGACTGTTACTGACCTGTGGACTGTTGTCTGTGTACGACTGTTACTGACCTGTGAACTGTTGTCTGTGTGAGACTGTTACTGACCTGTGGACTGTTGTCTGTCTGTGTACGACTGTTACTGACCTGTGGACTGTTGTCTGTGTACGACTGTTACTGACCTGTGGACTGTTGTCTGTCTGTGTACGACTGTTACTGACCTGTGGACTGTTGTCTGTGTACGACTGTTACTGACCTGTGGACTGTTGTCTGTCTGTGTACGACTGTTACTGACCTGTGGACTGTTGTCTGTGTACGACTGTTACTGACCTGTGGACTGTTGTCTGTCTGTGTACGACTGTTACTGACCTGTGGACTGTTGGTGGACTGCTGCAGCTCACTGAACATCTCCAACACCGTCCTCTGCTTCAGAACTTTGCTTTTCTTCTTGGGAACCAGGCTGTAGGTCCCCATCCTCCTCTTCTTTTTACGGGATCCCAGTCCTCCTGACAACGAGCCTGAAAAAAAAAACAAAAAAAAACAACAACACAAAGACACGAACGCACATGTCAGAAAGACACCTGACCATCCACCTGACTGTAGTTCATCTGCCACATTCAGCCAACAATCATCTCTAGTCAAACACTGTATTCTCCACACTATAAGGCGCACTGGACTATAAGGCATAGGGCTGGGACCATATGCTTTCATGTCAATTCGTTTCTCTTATGATTTTTTAGGTGCTGATTCGATTTAAATTGCGATTCTTTGATATTCCAGATTTTTCTCTTGCCTTTTTAACACCAGACCAGGTGAACATGATGATCCTACAGATCATATCAGGAACCACATTTCCCAAAAAAGCACATCATATGTGAGTTCATTTTTATTCAGCAGTAATATATTTGAACCAGACTTTGGGAAGTAAACTGTGACATTTATCTGAACACAACACAAACAGGAGCCTTTAAATGAACAGACTTAATAATAAAATGAACTTAAACGCTCATTTCGAAGCCTGGACTGAATGGAAGAGACAAACAAATGTCAAATATAAACTCTATTTTCTCCAGTATTTCTTTATTTTATTTAGCTGTTTCTGCATTTATATCAGGGTGATGTCTAGCTAAGTGTCATGTTTGCGGTGTTTCTGCAGAATGACACGTGTGCATTACAGAGTTTACAAATATCTGTCCATATGTCCAGCTCTGCTCTTCCTTCTGTTACAAACACCAAACACTTTAACTGTTGTTGATTGGTTAACTATATTTATTCAGTTTTCAGATATCCTGCACTTTTGAACGCACCAGAGATGTGACAACAGTCCTGAACACAACACCTCTGTGTTTAGAATTAGCCTGTGTTGTTGCTAACATCACCATCTCACCCTGTGTTTCCAACTCTAGTTCATATCCTCCTGGTTTATTACTGTGTGTAAATGACACAAGGTCACATTAATAATAACAGTTGAATAGATATTATCATATTGTGTTGTTTATCTGTGTATGAGTTAATGCTGTTTAACGCTGGTGTGTTGTAGAAGCTAATAGCATAATAAGCTAGCTGTCATCTGTGTGCCTTCACTGAGGTGATCTCTGTGTATTCTATGACACATATTATACATCTGACTGACTCATACAGTCGTCTAGTCTTTACAAGCGGTCATTTTTTTCCACCCGGCTTAAAATTAGTAATTTAAATATGGGGAAAAATAGATTTTTGAACAAAAAAATCTATTTAAAAATCGTAAAACACAAAATTCAGATACATACATGTATGTGAATGGATTTTTCCACCCACCCCTAATAAGGCACATTAATAGAATAGTAAATGGTAAATGGACGGTACTTAGATAGTTCATTTGATTCACCAGTTGGTGTCCAAAGCGCTTTACAATTCCTCCCATTCACTCATTCACTCATTCACACACCAGGAGACGGCTGCTGCCCATACACTGGCGCTGCCTGACCCTGGGAGACTCTAACGGTTCAGTGACTTGCCCAAGGACACTTCAACAAATGAACAGCCAGAGGCAGGATGTCAACCACCAACCCCTGATCATTGGACGAACCACTCTACCAACCGAGCCACAGCTGCCCACCGATAAGTGAAAATCATGAGATAAAAAGTCAAAAATATGAGTTCATCTCATTATTTTCCATGGGCTCTACACTAGTTCAATTCAAAATGTTATTTAACATGACAGATAACGTGTCACGATGGAGGTTTTACAACCTTGTGTGTTAAAATAACAGTGTTATAAATAGTGTGGCGTAAGCTCTGGTCCCAGCCCCAGTTTGGTGCGTTTAGTGTGTGTGTTGGGTCAGACCTAAGTGGAGCCTGGCTGAAGCTGGTGTGGGAGGTGCTGGTGAAGTGGACGTTTCCGGTGGTTTTTGAGGTAGCTGGTTCTGAGAAGACGACTGGCGCTGCTGCTGGGGGGGGGGTTTCTGCACCTGGGATGAAACCGTGGTGTCCATTTTTTCCACTTTGGCACTTTTGGCTTCTCTTATTTCCCTGTTAAGAAGCTGCAGAGAAGAAGAAAACCAAACCCAACAATTATCATCCATGTGAGTGAGAAGATTCATGTAGGTGTTGGATCCTACACATGTCAACGACCCCCCCACTCCCCCCCAAAAAAGAGGAGGGGCTAGGTTTTATGCCAGCCTGTACGTCCGTCTGTCAAACTTTACCCAAAAATTAATAGATTCATTTCAAGTAAATGTTCAGTAAAGGTGTGAGGAGGTACACAATACACCCCATTACATTAGGATGAAAGGATCCACCCACCCACCCCATCCATCCATCCATCCACCCACCCCATCCATCCACCCACACACCCACCCCATCCATCCATCCATCCATCCACCCACCCCATCCATCCACCCACACACCCACCCCATCCATCCATCCACCCACACACCCACCCCATCCATCCATCCAACCACCCACCCACCCCATCCATCCATCCACCCCATCCATCCACCCACCCACCCCATCCATCCTTTAAGAGGTCTACTTTAATTCAATTCAATTCAATTTTATTTATAAAGCCCTACACAACACAACAAAGTCGTCTCAGAGGGTTTTACAAAAACACAATCAACTACAGAGATACATGAACAATCCCAAGCATCCCCTGTCCTTAGCTCTTCCCCCTGTCCTTAGACCCTCCCCCTGTCCTTAGACCCTCCCTCTGTCCTTAGCTCCTCCCCCTGTCCTTAGACCCTCCGCCTGTCCTTAGCTCCTCCCCCTGTCCTTAGCTCCTCCCCCTGTCCTTAGCTCCTCCCCCTGTCCTTAGACCCTCCCCCTGTCCTTAGACCCTCCCCCTGTCCTTAGACCCTCCTTCTGTCCTTAGACCCTCCCCCTGTCCTTAGCTCTTCCCCCTGTCCTTAGACCCTCCCCCTGTCCTTAGACCCTCCCCCTGTCCTTAGACCCTCCCCCTGTCCTTAGACCCTCGTTCTCAGGAAGAAAAAACTTCAAAACCCAGTGGGAAAAAGAAGAAATCTTGAGGAGAACCACATTGAAGGACAGATCCACTCCCATGGACGGACAGACTATAGATGAACGTCCATTTATAAATGAAGGAGGGGGGGCTGGTCCAGACAGGCAGGGGCGGGGGTCCGGGGTCACAGGTCGGCACAGGCGAGATACTGCAGATCCTGTCGTCCATGGCTCCCGTGCAGACACTGTCAGGAGAGCCACCACTCCCCCCAGAGGGGGAGTGGTGGCTTACTTTAACCCTTTAACTAATCTACGTTAACCCTTTTATTCTACGTTCCTCTAGAACAGGGGTGTCAAACTCATTTTAGTTCAGGGGCCACATTCAGCTAAATTTGATCTGAAGTGGGCCGAACCAGTAAAAAATAAATCAATAAATAACGGAATAATATATAAATAATGTCCACTCTAAACTTTTCTCTCTGTTTTAGGACAAAAAAAAGGAAAATTACATTCTGAAAACAAATAATATTAAGGTCCAGGTTAGTTCAGGGGTTTCCAAATCCAGTCGAGGGCCGGTGTCCTGCATGTTTTAGATATTTCCCTCTTCCACATGATTCAGGTTAACCCTTTAACACCTGAAACATTAACAGTTCCACAGTAAAAAAAAAAAAAAAAGAATTAAAATAAGCACCAACATGAACCAAAGTCATCAATAAAATGAAAAAAAGGAATAAAATGACAAAATAATTCTGAACATGAACAAAGTAAGACACAAAGTTTTTGTTCATGTTGTTGCTCATTGTATATTTTTCTACATTTTACTTTTTATTTTCTGTACTTTTGCTCCATTAGTGTCTCAGTTGCTTCATGTTACTAATTATTTTGTCAATTATTCATTTTTGTTCATTTTATTAATGACTTTGGCTATTTTTATTCATGTTGTTGCTCATTTTAATTTATTTATTTATTTTTTTTACTGTGGAACTGCTAAAGTTTCAGGAGTTAAAGGGTCAAACTGTGGAAGAAGGAAATATCTAAAACATGCAGGACACTGGCCCTGGAGGTGTGGATATGGACACCCCTGCTTTAGTTTATCATTTACACATATACATTCTAACTTACAGATCACAGTGGAGCTACAGATACACTAAAGATTTAGTAAGAGGTGGAATAATATTAAAATTGTACTTACTTATCTTAAGACATTTCCAATTTTAGTCAGAATTTTGAGAATTTTTTGTGTGAAATGATACTTTGTGAAAAACATTTATATTTACAAAGAGAAAATTTTGAACCAAATGAAATATGTACAGCTTATTATGAGACTGAATTGGTGTGAATGTGGACCATGAACTAAAATGATTTATATCTTAAGTGACATTTTTTCATTTTATAAATTCATCCAAAGGGCCAGACTGGACCCTGAGACGGGCCAGATTTGGCCCCCGGGCCGCATGTTTGACACCTCTGCTCTAGAATGTTGCGACAGCTCCCATTCACTTTGAATGGACGTTCCCAGTGTTCTGTGGGCAGATTTTTTTCGATAACGTCCCACTGCACCATTAATGCATGTGAGACGTTAGTTACTATGGTGATGACGTACGTGAATGTGAGGTAAAGGTTTATGGTAACTGGGACGTTTCATTATCTGATGCTTTTGTAAGTACAGGTAACACTCTATTGTCCTTCATACAAAACACTGTTTGACCCACAGCCCTTTGATTAAAACAATAGAAATAGTAAGAAAAATAATGATAGTAAATTAATGTATTATTTTATATAATGATGTCATCATTTAATCATAGATGTTTGGATTTTTTTTTAAATAAAGCTCAAAGTTGTATTATTATTTATGTCATCTTTTAAATTTAAATGAGGATTTTACGCTCCTTCAAAACAGTGGTTATAAAAGTGGAGTATTTATGAAAACAACACCACAAACTACACAACAGTAAGACAAAACTACACAACAGTAAGACAAAACTACACAACAGTAAGACAAAACTACACAACAGTAAGACAAAACTACACAACAGTAAGACAAAACTACACAACAGTAAGACAAAACTACACAACAGTAAGACAAAACTACACAACAGTAAGACAAAACTACACAACAGTAAGACAAAACTACACAACAATAAGACAAAACTACACAACAGTAAGACAAAACTACACAACAGTAAGACAAAACTACACAACAGTAAGGCAAAACTACACAACAGTAAGACAAAACTACACAACAGTAAGACAAAACTACACAACAGTAAGACAAAACTACACAACAGTAAGGCAAAACTACACAACAGTAAGACAAAACTACACAACAGTAAGGCAAAACTACACAACAGTAAGACAAAACTACACAACAGTAAGACAAAACTACACAACAGTGGGGCAAAACTACACAACAGTAAGACAAAACTACACAACAGTAAGACAAAACTACACAACAGTAAGACAAAACTACACAACAGTAAGACAAAACTACACAACAGAAAGACAAAACTACACAACAGTAAGACAAAACTACACAACAGTAAGACAAAACTACACAACAGAAAGACAAAACTACACAACAGTAAGACAAAACTACACAACAGAAAGACAAAACTACACAACAGTGGGGCAAAACTACACAACAGTAAGACAAAACTACACAACAGTAAGACAAAACTACACAACAGTAAGACAAAACTACACAACAGTAAGACAAAACTACACAACAGTAAGACAAAACTACACAACAGTAAGACAAAACTACACAACAGTAAGACAAAACTACACAACAGAAAGACAAAACTACACAACAGTAAGACAAAACTACACAACAGTAAGACAAAACTACACAACAGTAAGACAAAACTACACAACAGTAAGACAAAACTACACAACAGTAAGACAAAACTACACAACAGTGGGGAAAAACTACACAACAGTAAGACAAAACTACACAACAGTGGGGCAAAACTACACAACAGTAAGACAAAACTACACAACAGTAAGACAAAACTACACAACAGTAAGACAAAACTACACAACAGTAAGACAAAACTACACAACAGTAAGACAAAACTACACAACAGTAAGGCAAAACTACACAACAGTAAGGCAAAACTACACAACAGTAAGACAAAACTACACAACAGTAAGACAAAACTACACAACAGTAAGACAAAACTACACAACAGTAAGACGAAACTACACAACAGTGGGGCAAAACTACACAACAGTAAGACAAAACTACACAACAGTAAGACAAAACTACACAACAGTAAGACAAAACTACACAACAGTAAGACAAAACTACACAACAGTGGGGCAAAACTACACAACAGTAAGACAAAACTACACAACAGTAAGACAAAACTACACAACAGTGGGGAAAAACTACACAACAGTAAGACAAAACTACACAACAGTAAGACAAAACTACACAACAGTAAGGCAAAACTACACAACAGTAAGGCAAAACTACACAACAGTAAGACAAAACTACACAACAGTAAGACAAAACTACACAACAGTAAGGCAAAACTACACAACAGTAAGACAAAACTACACAACAGTAAGACAAAACTACACAACAGTAAGACAAAACTACACAACAGTAAGACAAAACTACACAACAGTAAGACAAAACTACACAACAGTAAGACAAAACTACACAACAGTGGGGCAAAACTACACAACAGTAAGACAAAACTACACAACAGTAAGACAAAACTACACAACAGTAAGACAAAACTACACAACAGTAAGACAAAACTACACAACAGTGGGGCAAAACTACACAACAGTAAGACAAAACTACACAACAGTAAGACAAAACTACACAACAGTAAGACAAAACTACACAACAGTAAGACAAAACTACACAACAGTGGGGCAAAACTACACAACAGTAAGACAAAACTACACAACAGTAAGACAAAACTACACAACAGTAAGACAAAACTACACAACAGTAAGACAAAACTACACAACAGTAAGACAAAACTACACAACAGTAAGACAAAACTACACAACAGTAAGACAAAACTACACAACAGTAAGACAAAACTACACAACAGTGGGGCAAAACTACACAACAGTAAGACAAAACTACACAACAGTAAGACAAAACTACACAACAGTAAGACAAAACTACACAACAGTAAGACAAAACTACACAACAGTAAGACAAAACTACACAACAGTGGGGAAAAACTACACAACAGTAAGACTAGGGTTGTCAAAAAAATCGATTTTAGATACTAAATCGATATTGACCTTGGTATCTAATTAGATACTAAGTTGCTGGAAAATCGATTTTTGTTTTTATGGCGCGTCGCCGCTTTTTTGTAGCGGGTAACGTTAAGAATTGTAAACAGGCATCAACGCGGTCAGCTCTGGCACAGCCGTAATGCCGGCGTGTAAGTTAAAGTCTCTTTTTTTCTCCAGCTGCCTCTGACCACACACCACCACAGACCTATACACTATTTCTATAGGTCTGTGATTGCGACCATCCGATGCAACTTTGCTTTTAAAGGCTTCGTTAGACGAACATCTATGCGCGCGTGCGGCAGCCAGGCGGAAGCGCATAGTATCACGTTACCACCACGGAGGCCACCGTGAGCATGTCAGCCTATCATTTTTTACGTGCGCGCTGCTAGTCCCGTATGGCAAGACAAAGTGTTCACATAGACACGCGTATATAGTCACATAGCCATAACTGAGCACTGATCTTACCTTCACAAACGAAGTGCATTCACTCAATGTTTAATTTTTGCTAAATATTTTGACTTTTCCTTCATCAATCTATTTTATTTAACTTGTTCAACTTTAGTGTGTCTATTCTTATGGGTTTGTTTATTGTATTTTCAGGTTTCATGCAAAAGGGATAAAATAAAGTGAGATGCCGTTTCATACTTTATTAATAAATAAAGCAAAATGTGAATTGATTTGTCATATTTTGATTATATGTCAATCGAGGTTGCATTGGCTGAGATGACACACTTGGTGAAGGCAGAAATGATGGGATAAAATATATAAGAAGACATACACGGTTGCGCATGGCTCAATGACATAATTTCGTCTGTATCATGTGACCCTGTTGTGATAGTTTTCCGAAGCAGTGCTGTGGACATGTCCATCATTACTATTATGTAAAATATGTTGTTGGTTAACCTTATTATTATGGTTATATTTGTCATCAAGAAGGTGAAACAAGAGAAAAATATATGCAACAGAGATCTATTTACAATAATATTTACACACATACACTTAGTTACAGTTTTTCTCAGGACAAGTATAATTCACAGACGTACATTCAGGATTTAAAGTTTTTAATTGAACATGTTATAGGTGTGATTGACAGGACCATTGACACCTGTGGTCTCCTTTGCTCTCTGTTATACTCTTGAAATTGACACTTGATGTTTAACCATGCATATAGTAATATGCATAACTATGTTCATATTTATATTACCTCCGGGGTATATTTTATCCATATCTTTCTCTATATTCTTATTTATACTTTACACTTTACTTATTCTTATTATAGTCTTTCTTATCTTGTATATTATTATATTTGTAAGTTGTATAGTTGTATATTTGTTTTGTTATATTTTGCTTTTTGCATCTTTGCACGGTCTTAAGGGAGTGTCGCATCCATTTCACGTGTGGATGGACAAATAAAGAATTATGATTCTGACATATTTCATCTTCTATTGTTTTGCACCTTTCACTTGCATTGAAGATTAAACTGCATTACTATCATCTATCGTCTTACTTTGCCATCTAGTGGCAAAACATGCAACCTACAGCCAGCTCATGTGTTAGATTAGCACAACAAAATAAAAATTAAAATACAATAAACAAACCCGTAAGAATAGACACACTAAAGTTGAACAAGTTAAATTAAATAGATTGATGAAGGAAAAGTCAAAATATTTATCAAAAATTAAACAGTGAGTGAATGTACTTCGTTTGTGAAGGTAAGATCAGTGCTCAGCTATATTGGACTCGTTGTGTTGGCCAGTGATTGGCTGGAAGCACTACAGTTACGGAACGCGTTCTAGCACGCGTTCCGTAACACGTGCTAGAACGCGTGCCATCGCGTGTGCTAGACCGCGTTGCCGAACGCGTGGTGGCATGTCAGAACGCGTGCTAGAACGCGTAATGTAACGCGTGATATGATAAACACAACGCGCGGCTATGTGAACACTTTGGCTTGCCATATTGGCTTGCCATAGTCCCGCAAGGGGTCCGCGGTGGTCACATGATGCAATACGCTGCCACCCGCTCGACCATAAAGAGTCTTGCAGTTAGCACTGCAGAAGGGCTTGAGCAAAAAGATAGACCTACCTTAACTTACCAAGAGATAGACATGCATTTATTCTGCACCCGCATTCACTACCTTTTTTTAGCAGTTCATGGAGGAAATTTTAAAAGGAATCCCTCACATCTCCAGTATCGAAATTAGTATCGAGTATCGAGTATTATCCTTAGTATCGGTATCGAGTTGGAAATTTAGTATCGTGACAACCCTAAGTAAGACAAAACTACACAACAGTGGGGCAAAACTACACAACAGTAAGACAAAACAACACAACAGTAAGGCAAAACTACACAACAGTAAGACAAAACTACACAACAGTAAGACAAAACTACACAACAGTAAGACAAAACTACACAACAGTAAGACAAAACTACACAACAGTAAGACAAAACTACACAACAGTAAGACAAAACTACACAACAGTAAGACAAAACTACACAACAGTAAGGCAAAACTACACAACAGTAAGACAAAACTACACAACAATTTGGACAATTTGACACTTGTGAGTCTTGTGAGTTCTTGTCAAACATATAAGAGACACCATTAAATATTGTGTGTATATTATATATATATATATATATATATATATATATATATATATATATATATATATATATATATATATCCAAAGCTATCAACCAGCTCTTGCGTGGCAAAGCCCCTGGTGCAGATGCTATCCCTGCTGAGCTATAGATCAGGTGGACCAGCGCTAACCCAGAAGTTGACTGAGCTATTGTCATCATGCTGCAGTAAAGGAACCCTTCCTCACCACTTTAACCACGCCTCCATCGTTCACCTATATAAGCGTAAGGGAAATAGACAAGACTGCAACAACCACAGAGAGATATTATTAATGTGAACCTGTTGTCCCTGAGCAGGGGGGCAGCCAGGCTGTAGAGCAACACATATTCATAATATTTAAGCATATGCTAATAATGCATATCCACAGAAAGATCATAAATGCAGCTAAAACCCTAACCCTCTTATGATCACCAAACAGAGTTAAAACAACAACCCATTAAATCAGTTTTTGCTGTAAAACGGATAACATGTTCCAACATGTTTAAACTATCAGCTGATCACTGTAAACAAAGCTAACACACATTAGCTGCACAGCACAGACCCCACAGTATCCAACAGAACCATGTTTATCACTTTTCAACCAACATTCACTGAAACAACAAAATTAGAGCAAAACAACAACTTTCTTTAAAAAAAAAACATGCAGAAATATTCTCTTTACCTGTAGACAAAGTTATATTATGCAGAATAAAACTGCTATCAACAAAGTATTTGGACCTCCTCATTGGCTTTGTGGTCCAAAAGCAGAGTGGAGGAGGGCTCTGAGGGTCCACATCTACTTTGTGATTGGGTGAAGCCAACGTTTGTCAGTGCGCATCACATGTATTTGGTCACTCGTGATTAGCTAAGAGAGTGATTGACATGTATTTGGTGACCACAGATTGATTCTATTGGCTCAGAGGATTCAAATAAGATGTCAATCATTGAAATGGGCCAATGCAACCCAGAGCTACGGCCCTGCGTAAATGAAAGGACTGACTGCACTACTGAAGACACAGGAGCATTCATTTATATTAAACATTCAAAACAAGGTTTGATTTTTGACCTATAATGACATGTCAATCAAATTAAATGACTTTTATAACTTGGTTCCTAATGTCAAAGGTCACAGATGATGCCAAACTGTAGAACACCCAGACGTCTCTTTACTGAAACCTGTCATTGTGTTCTTCTTCACTTCAGTAACATCACTTTTTCCACAGGTATTGTCCACATTTACTCTGACAGTGTCATCTACACTGATGTTTACATTTACTCTGACAGTGTCATCTACACTGATGTTTACATTTACTCTGACAGTGTCATCTACACTGTTTACATTTACTCTGACAGTGTCATCTACACTGATGTTTACATTTACTCTGACAGTGTCATCTACACTGATGTTTACATTTACTCTGACAGTGTCATCTACATTTACTCTGACAGTGTCATCTACACTGATGTTTACATTTACTCTGACAGTGTCATCTACATTTACTCTGACAGTGTCATCTACACTGATGTTTACATTTACTCTGACAGTGTCATCTACACTGATGTTTACATTTACTCTGACAGTGTCATCTACACTGATGTTTACATTTACTCTGACAGTGTCATCTACATTTACCCTGACAGTGTCATCTACACTGATGTTTACATTTACTCTGGCAGTGTCATCTACATTTACTCTGACAGTGTCATCTACACTGATGTTTACATTTACTCTGACAGTGTCATCTACATTTACTCTGACAGTGTCATCTACACTGATGTTTACATTTACTCTGACAGTGTCATCTACACTGATGTTTACATTTACTCTGACAGTGTCATCTACACTGATGTTTACATTTACTCTGACAGTGTCATCTACATTTACCCTGACAGTGTCATCTACACTGATGTTTACATTTACTCTGGCAGTGTCATCTACATTTACTCTGACAGTGTCATCTACACTGATGTTTACATTTACTCTGACAGTGTCATCTACATTTACTCTGACAGTGTCATCCACACTGATGTTTACATTTACTCTGACAGTGTCATCTACACTTATGTTTACATTTACTCTGACAGTGTCATCTACATTTACTCTGACAGTGTCATCTACACTGATGTTTACATTTACTCTGACAGTGTCATCTACATTTACTCTGACAGTGTCATCTACACTGATGTTTACATTTACTCTGACAGTGTCATCTACATTTACTCTGACAGTGTCATCCACACTGATGTTTACATTTACTCTGACAGTGTCATCTACACTGATGTTTACATTTACTCTGACAGTGTCATCTACATTTACTCTGACAGTGTCATCTACACTGATGTTTACATTTACTCTGACAGTGTCATCTACACTGATGTTTACATTTACTCTGACAGTGTCATCTACATTTACTCTGACAGTGTCATCAACACTGATGTTTACATTTACTCTGACAGTGTCATCTACACTGATGTTTACATTTACTCTGACAGTGTCATCTACACTTATGTTTACATTTACTCTGACAGTGTCATCTACATTTACTCTGACAGTGTCATCTACACTGATGTTTACATTTACTCTGACAGTGTCATCTACACTGATGTTTACATTTACTCTGACAGTGTCATCTACATTTACCCTGACAGTGTCATCTACACTGATGTTTACATTTACTCTGGCAGTGTCATCTACACTGATGTTTACATTTACTCTGACAGTGTAATCTACATTTACTCTGACAGTGTCATCTACACTGATGTTTACATTTACTCTGACAGTGTCATCTACACTGATGTTTACATTTACTCTGACAGTGTCATCTACACTTATGTTTACATTTACTCTGACAGTGTCATCAACACTGGTGTTTACATTTACTCTGAGTGTCATCAACAATGATGTTTACATTTACTCTGACAGTGTCATCTACACTGATGTTTACATTTACTCTGACAGTGTCATCAACACTGATGTTTACATTTACTCTGACAGTGTCATCTACACTGATGTTTACATTTACTCTGACAGTGTCATCTACACTGATGTTTACATTTACCCTGACAGTGTCATCAACACTGATGTTTACATTTACTCTGACAGTGTCATCAACACTGATGTTTACATTTACTCTGACAGTGTCATCAACAGTGATGTTTACATTTACTCTGACAGTGCCATCTACATTTACTCTGACAGTGCCATCTACAATGATGTTTACATTTACTCTGACAGTGTCATCAACACTGATGTTTACATTTACTCTGACAGTGTCATCAACACTGATGTTTACATTTACTCTGACAGTGCCATCTACATTTACTCTGACAGTGTCATCTACACTGATGTTTACATTTACTCTGACAGTGTCATCTACACTTGTGTTTACATTTACTCTGACAGTGTCATCAACACTGATGTTTACATTTACTCTGACAGTGTCATCAACACTGATGTTTACATTTACTCTGACAGTGTCATCTACACTGATGTTTACATTTACTCTGACAGTGTCATCAACACTGATGTTTACATTTACTCTGACAGTGTCATCTACACTGATGTTTACATTTACTCTGACAGTGTCATCTACACTGATGTTTACATTTACTCTGACAGTGTCATCAACACTGATGTTTACATTTACTCTGACAGTGTCATCTACACTGATGTTTACATTTACTCTGACAGTGTCATCTACACTGATGTTTACATTTACTCTGACAGTGTCATCAACACTGATGTTTACATTTACTCTGACAGTGTCATCTACACTGATGTTTACATTTACTCTGACAGTGTCATCAACACTGATGTTTACATTTACTCTGACAGTGTCATCTACACTGATGTTTACATTTACCCTGACAGTGTCATCAACACTGATGTTTACATTTACCCTGACAGTGTCATCAACACTGATGTTTACATTTACTCTGACAGTGTCATCAACACTGATGTTTACATTTACTCTGACAGTGTCATCAACAGTGATGTTTACATTTACTCTGACAGTGCCATCTACAATGATGTTTACATTTACTCTGACAGTGTCATCAACACTGATGTTTACATTTACTCTGACAGTGCCATCTACAATGATGTTTACATTTACTCTGACAGTGTCATCAACACTGATGTTTACATTTACTCTGACAGTGCCATCTACAATGATGTTTACATTTACTCTGACAGCGTCATCAACACTGATGTTTACATTTACTCTGACAGTGTCATCTACACTGATGTTTACATTTACTCTGACAGTGTCATCTACATTTACTCTGACAGTGTCATCAACACTGGTGTTTACATTTACTCTGAGTGTCATCAACAATGATGTTTACATTTACTCTGACAGTGTCATCTACACTGATGTTTACATTTACTCTGACAGTGTCATCAACACTGATGTTTACATTTACTCTGACAGTGTCATCTACACTGATGTTTACATTTACTCTGACAGTGTCATCTACACTGATGTTTACATTTACCCTGACAGTGTCATCAACACTGATGTTTACATTTACTCTGACAGTGCCATCTACAATGATGTTTACATTTACTCTGACAGTGTCATCAACACTGATGTTTACATTTACTCTGACAGTGCCATCTACAATGATGTTTACATTTACTCTGACAGCGTCATCAACACTGATGTTTACATTTACTCTGACAGTGTCATCTACACTGATGTTTACATTTACTCTGGCAGTGTCATCTACACTGATGTTTACATTTACTCTGACAGTGTAATCTACATTTACTCTGACAGTGTCATCTACACTGATGTTTACATTTACTCTGACAGTGTCATCTACACTTGTGTTTACATTTACTCTGACAGTGCCATCTACATTTACTCTGACAGTGTCATCTACACTGATGTTTACATTTACTCTGACAGTGTCATCTACACTTGTGTTTACATTTACTCTGACAGTGTCATCAACACTGATGTTTACATTTACTCTGACAGTGTCATCAACACTGATGTTTACATTTACTCTGACAGTGTCATCAACACTGATGTTTACATTTACTCTGACAGTGTCATCAACACTGATGTTTACATTTACTCTGACAGTGTCATCTACACTGATGTTTACATTTACTCTGACAGTGTCATCAACACTGATGTTTACATTTACTCTGACAGTGTCATCTACACTGATGTTTACATTTACTCTGACAGTGTCATCTACACTGATGTTTACATTTACTCTGACAGTGTCATCAACACTGATGTTTACATTTACTCTGACAGTGTCATCTACACTGATGTTTACATTTACTCTGACAGTGTCATCAACACTGATGTTTACATTTACTCTGACAGTGTCATCTACACTGATGTTTACATTTACCCTGACAGTGTCATCAACACTGATGTTTACATTTACTCTGACAGTGTCATCAACACTGATGTTTACATTTACTCTGACAGTGTCATCAACACTGATGTTTACATTTACTCTGACAGTGTCATCAACAGTGATGTTTACATTTACTCTGACAGTGCCATCTACAATGATGTTTACATTTACTCTGACAGTGTCATCAACACTGATGTTTACATTTACTCTGACAGTGCCATCTACAATGATGTTTACATTTACTCTGACAGTGTCATCAACACTGATGTTTACATTTACTCTGACAGTGCCATCTACAATGATGTTTACATTTACTCTGACAGCGTCATCAACACTGATGTTTACATTTACTCTGACAGTGTCATCTACACTGATGTTTACATTTACTCTGACAGTGTCATCTACATTTACTCTGACAGTGTCATCAACACTGATGTTTACATTTACTCTGACAGTGTCATCTACATTTACCCTGACAGTGTCATCAACACTGATGTTTACATTTACTCTGACAGTGTCATCAACACTGATGTTTACATTTACTCTGACAGTGTCATCAACACTGATGTTTACGTTTACTCTGACAGTGTCATCTACACTGATGTTTACATTTACTCTGACAGTGTCATCTACACTCATGTTTACATTTACTCTGACAGTGTCATCAACACTGATGTTTACATTTACTCTGACAGTGTCATCAACACTGATGTTTACATTTACTCTGACAGTGTCATCAACACTGATGTTTACATTTACTCTGACAGTGTCATCTACACTGATGTTTACATTTACTCTGACAGTGTCATCAACACTGATGTTTACATTTACTCTGACAGTGTCATCAACAGTGATGTTTACATTTACTCTGACAGTGCCATCTACAATGATGTTTACATTTACTCTGACAGTGCCATCTACAATGATGTTTACATTTACTCTGACAGTGTCATCAACACTGATGTTTACATTTACTCTGACAGTGCCATCTACAATGATGTTTACATTTACTCTGACAGCGTCATCAACACTGATGTTTACATTTACTCTGACAGTGCCATCTACAATGATGTTTACATTTACTCTGACAGTGTCATCTACACTGATGTTTACATTTACTCTGACAGTGTCATCTACACTGATGTTTACATTTACTCTGACAGTGTCATCTACACTGATGTTTACATTTACTCTGACAGTGTCATCTACACTGATGTTTACATTTACTCTGACAGTGTCATCTACATTTACTCTGACAGTGTCATCTACACTGATGTTTACATTTACTCTGACAGTGTCATCTACACTGATGTTTACATTTACTCTGACAGTGTCATCTACATTTACTCTGACAGTGTCATCTACACTGATGTTTACATTTACTCTGACAGTGCCATCTACAGCTTTACCATAAGTATTTAAATATGAGCTACAGTCAGTGTGTATTCAGAGGTTAACGCTGTAGAGCTAATGCATCGACGTCACATGATCCCATGGTTCCGTAGTTGTGTCGTCACATTGGACTGGCATTGACACATTACAACAGGCTGCCGTTTTATCACCATTACAATCAAATCCAGACATTCCTGGTCCCACTGCGGGTATGTCATGTCATGTCGTCAGTTGTATGAATCACCAGGAGACAACAGACAGAGTTTCCTTCTACAGAATCCATAGACTCGGAGAGACGGTGAAAATGTCTGGATGTTATACACTGCAAGACATGGAAACCCAATGACTTTTTTATTGTATATCTGGTAGGTTGAATGTTGGTAATTCCACACACGTGCATGTGTCCACACTCCTATTCCATTTATTTATTCCAGTAAACATTGGTAGATGCTACAGTACACCCCTGAATGGACCTACATGGAAGTGTTGTTTACCTTATGATGATGAACAGAGAACTGGACGATGATGGCATTTTGACTTGTAATTCTTTGATCCAACCTTCCACCAAGTATCTATATCCATCTAGACATTTATAATTCTTCATCACCTCGGCTGTGTATGCAGATGAAATATCCAGATACCATAAATCAGGGAGTGTCATCGCCGTCACATCAGTAGTCGTTGAGAAAACCACCATAAACGTGTTTTTTGGTCGAGTATACGGGTCCATCCTATCTGCTCAATCTTCCATCGATAGTGATCATTTTCATTCATAAAGCTGTACAATCAGAGCACCGGCTTTTCTTGTCGCCCAAAATGGCAACAAAAACTATAGATTCGCGGAATCATGGGATCGCGTGACGTCACGTGCGTTACCTCTATTGCCGCTACTTGCCGAGTCTTGAACATGTTAGTGAAACAGAAAATAAAACAGTAACGTTGGGGGAGGGAAACTAGAAAACTAGCTTACAGTCTACAGCTATGGTCAATGCTAGCGGTAACATTACCTTCCCATACAAGCCAAGTTTTCCTTTCAGTGACGTTCATGATGACCCTGAGGAAGTTCGATGTTGACACAGCCTCTTTTATTTTAATACCACACTCCTTACAGGTGAGTGTTCGCTAACTGGGCGTCTGTGTGAAGGTTTTATATGGAAATGTAATTATAAAACAAACAGCTCCAGTTGAACCTGCTGTTGCCATGGTAACTGTTGATATGAAACCCTGTGGCAGCATGCATGCGTTACAAACCTTTGCGCAAATATCAAGGGAGGGAAACTATTCTTTCTGCCTGCAATTTTCCCATAATGCCACAGGCAACACAGTGGAAAAACTGAAACCAATTAAATAATAAAATAAATAATTCCATGACAATTAACTTGCAAGTCACAACAACCAAGTCCGAGTCAAGTCTTAAGTCTTTGTTTTTGCAACTTCAGTGTGACTCGAGTCCAAGTTTCAGACTCAAGACTCCATGTCTGTCATCCGTCCATCCACCCAACCATTCATCCATCCACCCAACATCTATCCATTATCATCCATCCCAGACTGTTGTGCATGTGGCCCCTTCCAAACCCCTGTCTTACGGGTGTGGCCATGGGCCTTGTGGGTGTGGCCATGGGCCTTGGTTTTGTGTGAGTGGTTGTGGGCAGGGTTACCTTCTGCGCCGGGCTGACAGCAGGTCTGGACATGGTCTTGCGCGCTCGGTGGACAGTGATGGGGGCCAGGTTGGGAGTAGGCGGGGAGTGGGCGGGGCCATTTTTAGAGTCCGATGGTCCCTGTCCTGACGCGGTCCCCGTACTGGGCTCAGTCCTTTGCTCGTGCGCCGATTTGTCCGTGTGGCCCCCAACCGTGATGCCCGACGGCAGCCAGTTAGTTCTATGGGGGGAGAACGCCGCAGAGCCTCCATCCTGCTGCTTAGACAGAATAAATCCATTGCTTCCGGTAACAGAACCATGCGGCGGATCCATGTCCGATGTGCCATTCTCTTTCACCAGCAGTGGTGCCTTGTTGTTAGCCGCCGCTGCCGCCACCGGGCTGTTGTGCTGTGCATCGTCAATTTGGGCGCCGTTGAGCATGTTCTCAGCTGCAGGGGATGACGTCAGTCTCGCTGATGCCTCTGCGTCACCATCTGATGAACAAACAAACCGAAGTAACAACAGTTTGGTATTTTACATAAGTCAGTTCAAATGAATGCATTAACTACGATATTTTCCACAGTATAAGGCGCACTGGACTATAAGGAGCACATTAAACTGGTGTTAAACGGTCGTACCGCGCACATTAAACTGGTGTTAAACGGTCGTACCGCACACATTAAACTGGTGTTAAATGGTCGTACCGCACACATTAAACTGGTGTTAAATGGTCGTACCGCACACATTAAACTGGTGTTAAACGGTCGTACCGCACACATTAAACTGGTGTTAAAAGGTCGTATCGCACACATTAAACTGGTGTTAAATGGTCGTACCGCACACACATTAAACTGGTGTTAAACGGTCGTACCGCACACATTAAACTGGTGTTAAAAGGTCGTACCGCACACATTAAACTGGTGTTAAAAGGTCGTACCGCACACATTAAACTGGTGTTAAATGGTCGTACCGCACACACATTAAACTGGTGTTAAATGGTCGTACCGCACACATTAAACTGGTGTTAAAAGGTCGTACCGCACACATTAAACTGGTGTTAAATGGTCGTACCGCACACACATTAAACTGGTGTTAAACGGTCGTACCGCACACATTAAACTGGTGTTAAACGGTCGTACCGCACACATTAAACTGGTGTTAAACGGTCGTACCGCGCACATTAAACTGGTGTTAAACGGTCGTACCGCACACATTAAACTGGTGTTAAATGGTTGTACCACGCACATTAAACTGGTGTTAAACGGTCGTACCACACACAAACTGGTGTTAAACGGTCGTACCGCACACATTAAACTGGTGTTAAACGGTCGTACCACACACAAACTGGTGTTAAACGGTCATACCGCACACATTAAACTGGTGTTAAACGGTCGTACCGCACACATTAAACTGGTGTTAAACGGTCGTACCGCACACATTAAACTGGTGTTAAATGGTCGTACCGCACACATTAAACTGGTGTTAAATGGTCTTACCGCACACATTAAACTGGTGTTAAATGGTCGTACCGCACACATTAAACTGGTGTTAAACGGTCGTACCGCACACATTAAACTGGTGTTAAACGGTCGTACCGCACACATTAAACTGGTGTTAAATGGTCGTACCGCACACATTAAACTGGTGTTAAATGGTCGTACCACACACACAAACTGGTGTTAAATGGTCGGACCGCACACATTAATTGAACTCTGTGCTTGTTATTAACTCCTTTAGCCCGAGTTGTGTAATTTTTCATTAATTATTAACATATAATAAATCTGGACAATGGAAATTTGTTTCAACTTTTACTCAAAGTTAAGACCCTAATGTTCATAAAAATACATATAAAGTGTACTTTAGTGATAAAAATCACCTTTAAACATGATCTTTAATGTGTGTGTGGTGAAATATAAGTTATTTTTAATCGCCGATATGCGCTATTAATTCATCCATATATTGTTCTGGTGAGGGATAAGGCGGCCATGTTTGTAGGCGTTTGAAAGAGGAGATTCTCCTGAATCTAATGACACCTCACATTCCATGAACTACATTTCCCTCTGGACAGGAAATGCATGCGTAAAAGGTGAAAGGTTAGCATCTTTGCGCATGTCGGGCGCATGCACATACTGGCCTGGGGCACACACGCTACGGCAGAGACATCTGTGTGCCGGTTATAGTTATATTTCCCGACTTTACTCGTAGTTTTAAGTCATTTTAGAGAGTTTTAGTGAGTAACAGTGAGTGACAGTGTATTTTCCTGACTGTTACTGACTGTGGTAAGCTTTGTGAAGTGTTAGCTGTTAGCCGTGCTAGCATGTAAACAACAGAGACACTACAGAGAAGCAGCTGAATGTTCAACATCTGACTGAGATCTGACTGTGGATATGAACTCAAAACAGGATGAACATCTACCCAGTAAGTTGTTGTATCTTACTGATATCTGTTTATAAACTAATAGTAATAATAATAACAATAATACTACATTTTATACTATACACATGCTAACACTGTTGACTATAGTAGTATTTTTTCAGTCTCATTTCTCATTTTATTGTTATTTTTACACATAAGTAGATAAGTTTATAATTAATCAATGATTGTTTGAGGATTTATTCACTTTCTCTGTCAAAAATAAATAACATTCTATCATTTCATGAGAAGGAAAAAGTCTCAAATCATGATTGTCTTCATTTTTCATAGGTAGGAGGATGACACAAATAAAAGTGCTTTTTGCAGAAACACATGGACCAGTTCAGTCTGCTGCCAGCCCCCCCAACCTAATGATAAACCAGCCCCCACCTGATGATAACACATGGACATGTTTGGACTTTATTGCAATTGTTTGTGTTTTGAATGTTTATTAGTTATTTTGTTTAGTAAATTTGCACTAATTTTGATATTTATATTTATTCTAATTGAATTTATCATATATTTTTGCACATTTGTTCAACTTTATATTAGATTTTTATTAAAGTGTATTATTATTATTATTATTGATATATTATTATATTGTTTGGAGTAAGTTCTTAATAAAACTACTCCATTTGGAGACAAAATAATCCATGTTTATATGGTTTTATTCATTTTAGTTGTGCACAAAGGTAGAAGTTGATGAAACACAAGGTAAATTTAATTTCTAAAAGCTCTAGTAGACAGTAATAGACTTCTGTAATGGATATGAGTTGTATTTTCCAGACGGATTTTACTGAAAAATTGAAATAATGTATTTGGAACAGTTTGGCACAACAGTGTGCCAAACTGTGCCAAATACACTGTCCGCCTGGTGTTATCTGGACTTAAACCTTTCTGGAGGCTTTGTCCTTTGCTCTAATTCTATCAACTTTTGTACCTGTGTTGTAAAGGAGTTACTGAAGGTGATCAATAGTGTCTATATTCATGGAATCATTGTTAGCAGGGTGTTTTCTTTTGTCAAAAAAATAATACATTCAGGCGAGACCAAAAAATTATATTTTATCTTTTAGTTTATTCCAGTTTATTCAGTCATAGTAGTAGCTACACTATTTTAGACAATGGGAATAGATTGTGTGAAGCCTGTAGATGTCCATAGATACAAAGAACATCCATATAAACCTTAGGATTGTGGAGCAATTCTTCATTTACTTTGGGTATGTTTTTTTAGGCGTTTTTCTCTGAAAATAGGCTCAGGGTGGAAGAGGTTAATAAATGTTGCGGTCAACCATTGGTCAAACGGTCATCAGTTAACATCCCTAATAAAACGGCAAAATGATGAGATAAAATGATTAAATATTACTACATTGTACGATGAGTGGGGTTTATTGTGTGAGGGGGCGGGGTTTGTAGTGTGCTATTGTTATAACCCACTTCAGATCAAGTGTTGAACCTTTATATAATAATAACAGTGTTTCCTCTACATTCATTTGGTAGTGGCATCATATACTCTTCTGTCCGACTGTCTGATCAGCTGAGGAGGAGTGTATCTTTGTGATTCGGACAATGTTGGAGAAACGTCGGCTTATTACGGTAGTTTGAGGTAAGTCATTTTAAAAAATTAAATAAATATTCACCAAATATTGACAGTCAGCTAACGTTACGTAACTTAATTGTGCATGGTGTCAACTAAGCTACTTTCTAATATAGCATTAATAGCTACACCAGATAATGCTAACTCCAGTTTATGGAAGTATTTCTGAAAAAAAAAATTAAAAACATTGACGAGGATGAGCCTAGACAGGTATCATTAACCTTTTACTAAGTCATAGATTATCAGAAGTTATGTTCACATTTGTAATTAAACACCAGTGTCAATTATCTAATGTTAATGTTTTATGTAATTATATGAGACAAGTTACATTAGTCGTGAGGTGAGGAAGGTGATGGAAGCAGAGGTGAAAGGTCAAACACAGACTGGGACCCTAAATGTGTGAATAAAAACAGCAGATGCTTTCAGGCTGTGGGCAAACTTTACCCCTGAGATGCACTGAATAATATATAGAAATATAAAGCCAATAAATACCTAACTTCTCCTCAGCGCTGTTTGATGCGTCACTTCCCTCTGTTTTGGCAGATGCACCTTTGTCAACACTTCCTTTGGCCAGACCACTGGGCTGAAGAAACACACAAAACAGGTCACTAAATACAACCATGAAGATACGGAAAACGACCGTGAAGATACGGACCACGACCGTGAAGATACGGACCACGACCGTGAAGATACGGACCACGACCGTGAAGATACGGACCACGACCGTGAAGATACGGACCGCGAGGATACGGACCGCGACCGTGAAGATACGGACCACGACCGTGAAGATACGGACCACGACCGTGAGGATACGGACCACGACCGTGAAGATACGGGCCTCGACCGTGAGGATACGGACCACGACCGTGAGGATACGGACCACGACCGTGAAGATACGGACCACGACCGTGAAGATACGGACCACGACCGTGAAGATACGGACCACGACCGTGAAGATACGGACCACGACCGTGAAGATACGGACCACGACCGTGAAGATACGGACCACGACCGTGAAGATACGGACCACGACCGTGAAGATACGGACCACGACCGTGAAGATACGGACCACGACCGTGAGGATACGGACCTCGACCGTGAGGATACGGACCACGACCGTGAAGATACGGACCACGACCGTGAAGATACGGACCACGACCGTGAAGATACGGACCACGACCGTGAAGATACGGACCACGACCGTGAGGATACGGACCTCGACCGTGAGGATACGGACCACGACCGTGAGGATACGGACCACGACCGTGAGGATACGGACCACGACCGTGAAGATACGGACCACGACCGTGAAGATACGGACCACGACCGTGAAGATACGGACCACGACCGTGAAGATACGGACCTCGACCGTGAAGATACGGACCACGACCGTGAAGATACGGACCTCGACCGTGAGGATACGAACCTCGACCGGAGGATACGGACCACGACCGTGAAGATACGGACCACGATTGTGAAGATACGGACCACGACCGTGAGGATACGGACCACGACCGTGAGGATACGGACCTCGACCGTGAGGATACGGACCACGACCGTGAGGATACGGACCACGACCGTGAAGATACGGACCACGACCGTGAAGATACGGACCACGACCGTGAAGATACGGACCACGACCGTGAAGATACGGACCTCGACCGTGAGGATACGAACCTCGACCGTGAGGATACGGACCACGACCGTGAAGATACGGACCTCGACCGTGAGGATACGGACCACGACCGTGAAGATACGGACCTCGACCGTGAAGATACGGACCTCGACCGTGAGGATACGGACCACGACCGTGAAGATACGGACCACGACCGTGAGGATACGGACCACGACCGTGAGGATACGGACCACGACCGTGAGGATACGGACCACGACCGTGAGGATACGGACCTCGACCGTGAGGATACGGACCTCGACCGTGAAGATACGGACCACGACCGTGAAGATACGGACCACGACCGTGAAGATACGGACCACGACCGTGAGGATACGGACCACGACCGTGAGGATACGGACCACGACCGTGAAGATACGGACCACGACCGTGAGGATACGGACCACGACCGTGAGGATACGGACCACGACTGTGAAGATACGGACCACGACCGTGAGGATACGGACCACGACCGTGAAGATACGGACCACGACCGTGAGGATACGGACCACGACTGTGAAGATACGGACCACGACCGTGAGGATACGGACCACGACCGTTTTGGTTTTGTTATGTGAATAAATCACTCATTCCAACACATACTGGGGCTTTTTTCATATTTCTGATTTTATTAATTTTCATAAAGACATAGTACTGGTACTGGTATACAAGTAAAACATCTGCCATCTCACCCTTCAGTCTATTCAACACACACTCGTATGATCACGTCCGTCCATTCCTTCACTTCTGGAGTTTTAACTGTTTTCCAAAGTCTTAATATAATCCTCGAAGCCGTAACTATTCCAATCATAGGAACATGAAAGGCAGATTCTGGGATGTTTGGCACATGTCCACTACTTTAACATTCCCATATACATTGTACAAAGCTTCCTGTTTCTGTCCATAAACTATCCTTCATTAACTTCATTTTATGTAACCGTACTGCTGTTTGATAGTAACTGTGTTATATTTTAGATTACAGAAACTTCCTTTACATATTTTTCACACCCTGCAAAAATATTCAACCATCTTTCTTGTACAGTTTCCTCTCCTAAGCTTTTTCATATTGGTAGAATCATTGCTTAGAAAATCACTTGTAATTTTATAAAACTGTGAGGCTGTGTGGTGTTCCAATGGCAAATCAAAATAATAAAACTATTCTAAACATTTGTATGAATAGAGATCACACAGTCCTTCGTCTGTAAATATCTGATCTGTTCCTTTAAGGTTATTGTTTAACAAACTCTCCATACTCTGTTGTATGTATTCCATTAGAATGACAGTGCCTCCCGATTACAGTGGTTCCTCTCCTGACCACAGACCCAGATAACCAATAATCCAACGAAAAACTCTTTTTCATCTCTGAATACGAAAGAAAATTCTATTTACGAAAGGAAACTGAAACCCTGAGACAAAAATACTATGTACATAACTGTACATACTGTACGTAAATACGTCATGTACGTATCATCCCATTGGCTGTGAGGGAGCTACCCATGATGCGTTTCATGAGCCTTTGACCCTCATTCATCACATAGTTCTAACCATACATGTGTAAAGGACGGAGCCACCGCTGCCCCACCAGTCCCCCGAGTGCGTCCAACCACACCCCACCACAGCACGTACCCACCACCCATCACCAAAACAAAGAAAGTGACTCCTGGTCCAAACGAAAAGAAGCAGCAGCTGCGTTAAACAGGAGATGATAAAAAAGGAGGAGGAGCCATCCCTCCACCAGCACCAACAAAAGACATGACGACAAAACCCCACAAACCCACAGAAAAAAAATACAAAAATGTCCAGGAGTTGTGCCATCGCCCCACCCACCCCAGGAAGATCACAAAAAGTGGTCAATGGTCCCTGGATCTACACCCACATGTCTGGTATGAAAATAACCCACATGTCTGGTATGAAAATGACCCACATGTCTGGAATGAAAATGACCCACATGTCTGGAATGAAAATGACCCACATGACTGGAATGAAAATGACCCACATGTCTGGAATGAAAATGACCCACATGTCTGGAATGAAAATGACCCACATGTCTGGAATGAAAATGACCCACATGTCTGGAATGAAAATGACCCACATGTCTGGAATGAAAATGACCCACATGTCTGGAATGAAAATGACCCACATGTCTGGTTCATTTGAATGGTTTAACCACTTCCACTCCAAGGACCCCAGATCCGGGACCTTGGGACCCATCTCACTTTACTTCCTTCTAACCCTAACCCCAGTGTCAAATCTTGTTTAATATTCACATGTTATACATCATTAGAAAGGTCAGACTTTAGGTGATGATGACATATCAACCATTTTTTTCTCAGTCAAACACAGTAATAATGCAGAGTATGTAAATATGAATGTAAAAAAATATGTACGACGGCGTACTATCGACAAAGTAATTTAGTATCGCACTATATTTCATAATGCATGCAATACTGTGTACTATAAAGAAAGCCAACACTTCAAGGATTCTAATGGTGTAATCTGTTTCAAAATCCGATGAATATTTACCGAGTTATAACAAAAATACTTTGCACAAACAGGTTCGAGTTTGTTTTAACTTTTGGTGTTTTAGGGTCAAAGGTCGGTCATAGATATAAAATTCCACCTGGATTTAATGTCCACACGTGTGGAAGATGATGAAACTTGTTTTTAGTCCGTTTAGCTTAGATTAGCATGTAGAACTAGTGTATACAAGTCCGCTTCGGCGTCCATTCCATCGCCGTCCATCAGCCGTTTTCCGTACTCGGTGCTCTCTCACCGAATCCCGGGCGAAAAGAGAGTTCCTCAGTAAGACCACTTGCTTCTATACAGTGTCACGAGTAAACAAAGCTTTACACCATCCCCATTGGACCATCTGTTCGGAAGTTACGCCTTTCTTAAAATGACGCACTGGGTGTACTGGCGGAAGTTTACAGGTACATCGACTTTTTCCCACCGACCGGACCCCGACAACTAGAGAATGGTTCTACCTTTCGGTAATCTTTCAGTTTCCAGCAGATTCGACAGTATTTTGTTACATATATCAAGTTAGATGGTAAAAAAAATACATTTGGGTATGTTTGGCTAGACTGCTCTCCAAGTGACCAAATTATGCTAAAATAATACCAAAATAATTTGTATTTGTTGTACAAACCTCAAATTTTACACATATGGTAAATGTTCAGAAATAGACAAACAAATTCATAATTGGACGTTTCCTTGTGAAATCACAGCTTGAGGCTCTAAATTGAGTTTGAAATTATATTTTTCAATCTAGACCTGGTTATTTTTCTTTTTCTGCTGCGTATTTGTTATTGGGTAACAATTATAAGATATCTGAATGTTGATTTACAAACGTTCAGGTGTTGTCTTCACACAGGTGAAGTTTCATGACTTTGGTCTTGGTAGTTGCAGAGCAATAGCTGTTTTAATTTGGGCATGCATTTAAATTTAATTTACCAGAACGCCCCCCACCCCTACCCCCCCTCAAACCCTTGGAATGGAGGAGGTTAATGTTTAAACAAATTTACCTAACCTGACTTACATCATCTGGCTGCGTTACACTACGCTCACACAACCATCTGAGTAGCACGGGGATCGAATCTATTTCCAAATGAAGGAGCCAATCAGTGTCGCAGGGTGGGACTTCCTGGAAGCATGTGTCTGGTGTCACATTAAGCAGAAGCAACGTTAGTGTCGGCTTTTCAGATTCACAACAACGGCCGCATGCCTTCAGTATTCGAGTGTCCATTTGGACTGGGCTATTTCCAGTGTTTTGTCTATGGACTGGGCTATTTCCAGTGTTTTGTCTATGGACTGGGCTATTTCCAGTGTTTTGTCTATGGACTGGGCTATTTCCAGTGTTTTGTCTATGGACTGGGCTATTTCCAGTGTTTTGTCTATGGACTGGGCTATTTCCAGTGTTTTGTCTATGGACTGGGCTATTTCCAGTGTTTTGTCTATGGACTGGGCTATTTCCAGTGTTTTGTCTATGGACTGGGCTATTTCCAGTGTTTTGTCTATGGTCACGTATAAATGTTCAGTTTAAACTCTTCTGTTGATGTGTTTATAGAGTGAAGAAAATAAGTATTTGAACACTGCTATTTCTCCCACTTAGGGTCACAATGTATGATTTTTTTAACTATTTATTTGTGTGATACAGCTGTAAATAAGTATTTGAACAGCTGATAAAATGAATGTTAATATTTGCTACAGTAGCTTTGTTTGTTATTCCAGAAGTCAAAGGTTTCCTGTAGTTTTTCAGTAGGTTTACACTCACTGTAGGAGGGGTCTTGGCCCACTCCTCCACACAGATCTTCTCTAGATCAGTCAGGTTTCTGGGCTGTCGCTGACAAACACACAGTTTGAGCTCCCTGCAAAGATTGTTGATTGGGTTCAGGTGTGGAGACTGGCCGGGCCATGCTACAACCTTGATATGCTTCTTATGGAACCACTCCTTGGTTTTCCTGGCTGTGTGCTTCGGGTCGTTGTGGTGTTGGAAGACCCAACCACGACCCATCTTCAATGCTCTGACTGAGGGAAGGAGGTTATTCCCCAAAATCTCACAATCCACGTCCCCAGTCATCCTGTCTTTAATGCAGTCCTCTGGTCCTGTCCCATGTGCAGAAAAACACCCCCAAAGCATGATGCTACCACCCCCATGCTTCACAGTAGGGATGGTGTTCTTCACAATGTACTCTTCATTCTTCTTCCTCCAAACACACTTAGTGGAATTATGACCAAAAAGTTCTATTTTGGTTTCATCTGACCACAAAACCTTCTCCCATGACTCCTCTGTATCATCCAAATGGTCACATGTAAACTTCAGACGGGCCTTGACATGTGCTGGTTTAAGCAGGGGAACCTTTGGTACCATGAAGGATTTCAAATCATGACGTCTTAGTGTATTACCTACAGTAACCATGGAAACGCTGGTCCCAGCTCTTTTCAGGTCATTGACCAACTCCTGTCGTGGAGTTCGGGGCTAATTCCTCACCTTCCTTAGAATCATTGAGACCCCACGAGGTGGTCTCTAGCATGGGGTTCCACTCTGATTGAGATTGTGCGTCATGTTTAGCTTCTTCCATTTTCTAATGATTGTTCCAACAGTGGAACTTTTTTCACCCAGCTGTTTGGCAGTGTCTCCGTAGGCCTTTGCATCTTTGTGGAGGTGGACAGTTTAGTCTGTGGTGTCTTTGCTCTTTGGTCTTCACCATGTTACAAGTTAAAGTCTTACTGATGGTATGGGGTGGACAGGTGTCTTTATGCAGCTAACCACCTCAAACAGGTTCATCTGGTTCAGGATGATACATGAGTGCAGGTGGACTTCTAATGGGTGGACTAACAGGTCTTTAGGGTCACAATTCTAGATGATACACAGCTGTTCAAATACTTATTTGCAGCTGGATCACACAAATAAATAGTTAAAAAATCATACATTGTGATTTCTGGATTTTTCTTTTTAGTTTCTCTCTCACAGTGGACATGAACGTACCATGGACATGTCAGACCCCTCCATGATTTATAAGTGGGAGAAATAACAAAATAGCAGAGTGTTCAAATACTTATTTTCTTCACTGTACCTGATGAAAACTATTGTCGCCAGTTAAGCGTCTTGACTTCAATGTGAGTGGATGAAGTAGCGTCAGTCCAGAGTGGGACAGATTTTTTTGTCTAGTCACATGCAAGGATTTTATATCAGACCCTCCTTTGAAAACAGAGCGATTCAGAAAGAGACCCAGATGGTACTGTGAAATACCATGTGGTACAGTCGGGTTAACATGTACCCACTGAAACAAATACATTACTGTTTATAAAACTGAAAACCCACATTTATACTCAATTTTAGACCTGTACGATATATATCATGAAAAAAACGTAATCTCGGTTCACACCTACACACGATTCGCTTTTTGATGAGAGACAGTTTTTATGTTGTTTTTTTTCCTCATGAGCCTCGTAACACTTCAGTTTCCTTCTGCTTCTGTAAAGTCTTCTCCACTCAACCAATCACTAATGCACCTGCACATCATGTGACTGTGCAGCAGCAGCAGGCTGTGTCCATGAACCAATGAGGAATGGAACTACATGTCACATGATTCAGCAGCAGGCAAGACAGAGTGAAGAGATAGATGAAGACTGTATGGGGACAATGGATGAAAACAATAGATGAAGACTGTATGGGGACAATGGATGAAAACGATAGATGAGTCTGTATGGGGACAATGGATGAAAACGATAGATGAAGTCTGTATGGGGACAATGGATGAAAACGATAGATGAGTCTGTATGGGGACAATGGATGAAAACAATAGATGAAGTCTGTATGGGGACAATGGATGAAAACGATAGATGAGTCTGTATGGGGACAATGGATGAAAACAATAGATGAGTCTGTATGGGGACAATGGGTGAAAACAATAGATGAGTCTGTATGGGGACAATGGATGAAAACGATAGATGAGTCTGTATGGGGACAATGGATGAAAACGATAGATGAGTCTGTATGGGGACAATGGATGAAAACGATAGATGAGTCTGTATGGGGACAATGGGTGAAAATGATAGATGAGTCTGTATGGGGACAATGGATGAAAACTATAGATGAGTCTGTATGGGGACAATGGATGAAAACGATAGATGAGTCTGTATGGGGACAATGGATGAAAACGATAGATGAGTCTGTATGGGGACAATGGATGAAAACGATAGATGAGTCTGTATGGGGACAATGGATGAAAACAATAGATGAGTCTGTATGGGGACAATGGATGAAAACAATAGATGAGTCTGTATGGGGACAATGGATGAAAACAATAGATGAGTCTGTATGGGGACAATGGATGAAAAACAATAGATGAAGACTGTATGGGGACAATGGATGAAAACAATAGATGAATCTGTATGGGGACAATGGATGAAAACAATAGATGAAGACTGTATGGGGACAATGGATGAAAACGATAGATGAGTCTGTATGGGGACAATGGATGAAAACAATAGATGAGTCTGTATAGGGACAATGGATGAAAACAATAGATGAAGACTGTATGGGGACAATGGATGAAAACAATAGATGAAGACTGTATGGGGACAATGGATGAAAACAATAGATGAAGACTGTATGGGGACAATGGATGAAAACGATAGATGAGTCTGTATGGGGACAATGGATGAAAACAATAGATGAGTCTGTATGGGGACAATGGATGAAAACAATAGATGAGTCTGTATGGGGACAATGGATGTAAACAATAGATGAAGACTGTATGGGGACAATGGATGAAAACAATAGATGAAGTCTGTATGGGGACAATGGATGAAAACGATAGATGAGTCTGTATGGGGACAATGGATGAAAACGATAGATGAAGTCTGTATGGGGACAATGGATGAAAACGATAGATGAGTCTGTATGGGGACAATGGATGAAAACAATAGATGAGTCTGTATGGGGACAATGGATGAAAACAATAGATGAAGTCTGTATGGGGACAATGGATGAAAACGATAGATGAGTCTGTATGGGGACAATGGATGAAAACGATAGATGAAGTCTGTATGGGGACAATGGATGAAAACGATAGATGAGTCTGTATGGGGACAATGGATGAAAACAATAGATGAAGTCTGTATAGGGACAATGGATGAAAACAATAGATGAGTCTGTATGGGGACAATGGATGAAAACGATAGATGAAGTCTGTATGGGGACAATGGATGAAAA
>CM035794.1:519340-611840 GCA_020466265.1 Siphamia tubifer | reverse complement strand
TGTGGGTGGGGGGAGTGGGGGTGTCATGTTCAGGTCCAGGCGGGGGGAGTGGCAAGCTGGTTATGGATATTTTTTATTTTGTCATGGAAGAAGGTCAGGAAGTTGTCGCATTTCTTGGCAGTGAAGGTGTGTGAGATGGTGTCCATGGGTTTGAGGAGTTTATTTATTGTGGAGAATAGTGCTCTGGGGTTGCCGCTGCCTGATTGAATAATACCGGAATAGTGTGAGGTACGGGTGGAGTTGAGTGTGTCCTTGTAGAGCTGCATGTGCTGTTTAGGCATGTCAGCGTGGATGGTTAGGCCGGTCTTCTTGGCGAGCCTTTCCAGCTGACGGCCCTTTGACTTGAGGTCACGGAGTTCGTCCGTGTACCAGGGGGAGGTGTGAGTGAAGGTGACTGAGCGGGTTTGAATAGGTGCGAGCTGATCGAGACAGGAGGTGAGTGAACTGTTGAAGATGTCGACCAGTTCTGTGGGGAGAGTCCGTCAGTGTGAAAGGGGAGGCGGAGATGGCATCAGATAGGGAGGTGGCGAGGGAGGAGGAGTTGATGGATTTGAGATTTCGGAAGCGAATGGTGCGGTTGAGTTTCACTTGGGGGGTAGGGATGTGAATGTGGAAAGAGATAGCCAGGTGGTCAGAGATGCTTTGTCCAAAGTTGGTGCTGGATATATGGCTGATGCTGGTGTCGGTGGAGCAGATGAGGTCTAGGGTATGGCCTTTGACATGGGTGGGGAAGTCAACGTGTTGGGTGTAGTTGAACAGTGACAGGGTTTCCATGAATTCAGCTGCGGCTGTGCAAACGGGAGAATCTATATGAAGATTAAAGTCACCAAGAAGTGTGACAGATGGGGATATGGCAGAGAGTTGAGTGAGGAATCCTGACAGGTTGGAGATGAAGGAGGAGTTGGGCTTTGGGGGTCGGTAAATGACTGCGATGACCAGTGGTTTGGAGCCGGGTAGTTTGAAGGTGAGGGATTCAAATGACGGTGGGGACTGCATGGGAATTTTGGTAACATTGAGGTTTTGGCAATGGATAACAGCAATGCCACCACCACGGCTGTCCAGTCGGGGTTTGTCCATATAACAGTAGCCGGGAGGAGTTGATTTATTTAATGAGATGTAATCCAGAGGTTTTTGCCATGTTTCATTAATACAGAGATAGTCCAGGTTATTGTCAGTGATGAATTCATTAATGATGGCTTCCTTGTTGTTCAGTGAACGGGTGTTGAACAGTGCGCAGTTGAGGTGGGGTGGGATGCTGATGGGATGAGGCGCCTTGGGCAGGGCTCTTAGACAGACAGGGCGCATGTGAGTTTTGTTGTGGTGATTGCGTGACGTCACAGCTGGACAGTGTCTGGACCAGACAGAGGGAATGGAGTTGGCAGAGTGAGCGTGAACAACAAACTTTTGATGGCTGCCCCTATGGCAATAGCGGGGCCGGCGGAGAAGTCCATGTTCTTTGATGGTCGTGGTTATGACTCCAGAGGTGATGGGGATATTGAGGCGGTGGAGTTCAGCGGAGGAGTAGTGTATCGTCATGCTATCCGGTGTTATCATTGACGGGTTCCCGGCTCTGCTAACCGCTAGCCAAACAATGCTAGCAGGCAGCCCCACTGTGTTAGCTAGTAGCACAGAGGGGCTAACCGGCAGGCCAGCACTGTCAGCGGGCGATCGCAGGCAGGGCTCCCGCGGACAGAGAGCAAGGAGGCAGATGACCACTGTCCAGAGCATGCCGAGGACAGGGAAGTGCCAGAAAGTTGCTCAGATGGAACAGTCCACTGCAAAGACCAGCCGAGCAGCGAGTGAAGGCAGCAAGCCAACTACGCAGACAGGTACTGGTCGCAGCAGACAGGGGGGACGGAGAGTGAGGCAGGGGCAAGCGAAGCACCCGGAGAGAGTCCACTGTAAATGACCGGCCAAGCCACGAATGAAGGCCAACCAAGCCAACTACACGAGCAAGTGCTGGTCACAGCAGACGGCAGACGGATCCAAGGTGGTGGAGGTACGGAACCAGGCTGTAGCTGGAAGTAGCAGTAGCCAACTGGAGGTAGCACTGGGGCAGCGAAGGTAAGAACAACATGAAAAACGAAAACTAAACTAAACTAAAAAGCTAGGTCTAAGTACTGTGAGTGCAAGGGACAGCTCAGAGATAGATTAGTGCTGTTAGGGAACTAAATAAGCTATTAGAACAGAAATAATAATAATATAATAACAATAATAATTGTTATAATAATAACAATATATATTATATAATGATAACTATAGTTAATGAACAGATAAATTAATAGTTCAACAATAGTTAAATGACAGTTCAATAGTTACATTTTAGTTTTTGAGTTCAATAAAAATTTTATTGTATTGTGACATACATTTTTATCAACAAAACCATCATTCACATTTTTTCCAGAATTGTGCAGCCCTACTACATTGGTGCATTTGTATCATTTAAAGGTTTTAGGGGGTAGTATTGGGGGCCTTGGAACCAATCAGGTCTTTTCCATATAAAATGCAACTATTTATAAAAAAAATTCACGGTACAAAAGCATTTCTGGAACAATTACTTTGGTACGCAATGGTAGGGGTGTACTTTGACCAACATCAACTGCAAGAGTATTCCATAAAGAGGAATATTTTTGGATATGAAGTGATAACTTATACACCCACACAACACATACTGTTTTGACAAAAAAACAGGTTTTATTTTTGTTGACCCCCAGGAAACCTGCCAGGACTACTTGGCTTTGACCAGAACTGGACCAGACCTGGACCAGAACTGGACCAGAACTGGACCAGAACTGGACTCACCTACTGGAGTTTCACACAAATACAACTAGTCTGTGCGAGTGGACACCAAAGTAGACAGTCCAACTTTTTATTTAATTTTCTCTATTTCTGTTTCAATAATCTTCAACTTTACTCCACGTTTTAATGGATATTTACACAAACAGTGAAATAAATGTTAAATGTTCTTCACTTCATGGTTCTTAGTTCTTTACATTAGCTTCACATTCACCCATTCACACACACTCATACACCAGTAGGGTTCTAAGGTCAAAGGTCAGTCCTACTGTGAGACTAAGGGTTCAGTGTCTTTGTCCAAGGACACTTGGACATGTGGACAGCCAGAGCTGGGACATGAACCTCCAACCTTCCAGTCATTGGACTACCCGCTCAACCACCTGAGCCACAGCCTCCAAATTGTCATACGTAAACATTTCTGTTTCATTTCTCTAAGTGTTTGGCACACTTGTTTATTTTATTTAACTTTTGTCTTTTTAATGTATTGTTATTTTATCTTTTTAGCTGGTTGAATGAGGAGATTTATTCATTGCCTGTTTTTTTACACTGTTTTTAACCCAGGAGTACACTATTTCATTTATTTTGTATTGAGAAATTACAAATAAATTGAATTGATTTGAATTGGATAAATGTTGGAAAATACTTGACTTTTCAATCAAAAACTCAACAAAAGAGAAAATATCACATAAAGGGAAATAAACTATTTTAAGACAACTAAATTCTGATTCAAGTGTGATTCTCAGATCAGCACAACCTCAGCACAACCCTACAGGAGCATGAACCCTAATCTATCATCCCAAAAACAGAGAAACAAAGACAGAATTTGTGATAAATGTGTTTCATTCAGGACTACTGTTAAAGTTCAGATCACTTCTAATGAGTCCACCAGGGCTAGAAGGTTCCAGGTGAAGACAAATCACTGTTTCAACCTGTTAACACTCGGCCTAGTTGTGATTTATACACCTACTGATGTGTTCTGTGTGTAAACGTGGACACCAAAGTGCAGAACTTCAACCCTAACCAAAATTTCTCTATTTCTGATTCAATAATCTTCAACTTTTCTCTAAGTGTTAATGAATATTTACACAATCAGTGACAAATGTTGGAAAATACTTGATTTTTCAATCAAAAAACCAATAAAACACAGGGAATATCATAATAAATAAGTAATAAACCAATAAGCAATAAAACATTTTTAGGACAACGAAATATGGAGGAAATGTATTTAGAAACTGCCACAAATAACAAAGTGGGTCCTTTTGGGTTATTGTTATTATTATTATCATGTGTTCTGTGTGTAAGTGTGGACACCAATGTGCAGCCAGTTCAACTTTTTATACAATTTTCTCTATTCTGATTCAATAATCTTCAACTTTACTCTAAGTTTTAATGGATATTTACACAATTAGTGAAATAAATGTTGGAAAAGAAGATTCCAGATGAAGACAACTCACTGTTTCAACCTGTTAACACTCAGCCTAGTTGTGATGTATACACCTACTGATGTGTTCTATGTGTAAGTATGGACACCAAAGTGCAGACAGTTTGTAGTAAAGCACATGGATGCAGATGAAAGCTGTGTGATGGAGGTGAAATGTGAGGGATCATCCTGCACACAGCAGAGCACAGGAGCCGGTGTGAGAGCTGGCGCCATATGTTTACAGTGAGAGGGTAGCATCAAGCTAACAGTCTGCACACATACACAGCTGCAGAAAGCACATCTGCAGCCCTGGTATCAAACCCTTAAACTAACACCAAAAACAACTAATTTAAAAACATGCTAACACCACATTTGAGCTAGTTTGCCCATTTCAGACACTCTTGCTAATAACTAGCGCGGTGGCTAACGGAGAAGCTAATCGGCAGTGTGAAATATAGCTTCCAATGCGCCGGTTTCAGATAAAAAAAAACAGCTTTAAAAAAAGGGGGGGCTGAATAAATAACACCGGGTAGACATAGATGCTAACGTTTCTACAGTTTATGAAGCACTAAGGGTGGACAGACGAGGGATAGTAACGTGAACCGGGAACATGTATGATCAAAGCAGGGAGCGTAATCCACGCCGCGCAAACATGGATTATTCAGGTTCCGGGGCGCAGCATCTTCCTGCCCTCCGGTTAAGCACAAAAGCAAGAGACTCGGAGGTGGCAGAGGGATTTAACCGACAAAACCGGGACCGACACGTACTCCGCTCTCCCGTTCGCACCGGGTTCGTGTTTGCCGCGAGAGAACACCCTCTGTACTGCTCGGAAAAGCACAGTGAAAGAATAGAAGCTCGGCGGAGAGAAAGCTTAACACACTCACCTCGGTCCTACCGAAGCCATGGTGCCTGGACGTTAGCTCCGCCCACTACGCTGACGTCACACTGACGGACAGGAGGGGTTCGATTATACACCTGAAATAAAAATTAAATACAATTCTCCACCTGAAATTTAAAAAAAGTAAAAAAAATTATACACATGAAATTAAATAAAATGTAAATTAAATTGTACACCTGAAACAAATTTAAATTAAATTTAAATTCTATACCTGAAATAAAAATTAAAAAAAATCTACAACTAAATTAAAAAATAAATTATACATCTGAAAGAAAAATAAAATACAATTAAATTAAAGTAAAATTCTACACCTGAAATATATTTTCATTATAATAATAATTATATATATATATATATATATATATATATATATATATATATATATATATATATATATATATATATATATATACAGTCCTGTGGGACTTCCAGATCCAGACTGACAAGATGGTGATGGCCAATCAGCCTGACATAGTGGTGGTGGATAAACATGAGAAGACAGTGGTGGTGATAGATGTAGCAGTCCCCAGTGATAGCAACATGAGAAAGAAAGAACATGAGAAGAGAAGAGAAATACCAAGGGCTGAAAGAGGAGTTAGAGAAAATGTGGAGTGTGAAGGCAACAGTGGTACCAGTAGTGATGGGGGTACTAGGGGCAGTGACCCCCAAGCTGGGAGAATGTCTCCAGCAGATACCAGGAACAACATCAGAGATCTGTGTCCAAAAGAGAACATTGTTAGGAACAGCTAAGATCCTGCACAGAACCCTCAGGCTCCCAGACCTCTGGTAGAGGACCCGAGTCTGAAGGAGACACCGCCCAGGTGGGGGTGAGAGGAACATTTTTTTTGTTTTATATATATATATATATATATATATATATATATATATATATATATATATATATATATCCACCTGGAATACAAATAAAATGTAATTAAAATTCTACACTTGAACAAAAAATACAAAATATTCTACGGCCTTCTAGAACGTTGCGACAGCTCCTGTTCACTTTGAATTGACCTTCCCAGCCTTCAGTGGGCAGATTTGTTTTGATAACCGCCTGCTGCGCCATAAACGCCTGCTGCAAATGGCAACAGGCATGGGCGATGGGCGTCTTGCAACACCCCCACTTCTCCATCCAGATGATTTCACACCCCCACTTTTTCCTAAGTTTATATATTGTGTCGTTACTGGATCCAGGAAACAGACACAGAGTTGGTCTCACCTACTTTTTGTTTCAGGAGAAACAGTTACTGTCGTTCACAATTATGCCAAACAAACATCAATAACATTTCGGGGCTGTTACAATATCTATGGTTTAAACTTTTTACCTGCCGGGGCAGCACAACAGCATATGTAAATGAAGCGCACCTTAGTTCGCTGGTAATGTAAACAGTGTTAACAAACAGTCAACCAGTAAGAAAATGTTACCATTGTTAAACTAAGTTAAACTAAACTATGTGTTGTTCTTTGACATTTACACTAAGACAGTGGTTCTCAAACTTTTTTCACTGATGTTCCCCCTAAGGAACATATTTTTTGTCGTCTCCCCTGACATGGACAAAACATTGTTGTAAGAAAAAGAGGAACAGTGTCTGATTTTTAAATCCTTTTTATCTCATAATTTTTCTTTTTATCTTAGAATTTTTTACTTTTTATCTAATAATTTTTACTTATGAATTGGATAAATGTTTAATTGAGGAAAAACACATGTTTGTTGTTATTTTCAGCCATATATTACTTTTTTAATATAAAAAAATGTAATCATTAATGGATAATTGTTTGTTAATTTTCTGATGATAGACTCATGTGCCACACCCTAGAACACCCCCACATTTTAAATGGCTGTGACACCCTAGGCAACGGGTTTTGTCACTTCAGATTCACGGTACCGTATCACTCCGCAAGTAGTTCAGTCACTTTTAAAGTAAATATTCACTATGTTGTAATGGCTATTTTATCTAATCTATTAGAATAGTGACAATAATAAGCTGTAATAACTGTAGAATAAGCGGGGCAGAAGAACAACCCCATGCCGAAGGCGGAGGGGAGTTGTCCGGCCCCATCGGGAAATATTTTTCGGATAGTAACATGTGGGCAGAGGCGAGTTTAGACTATTTTAAGGGGTGCTTCAGCCCCCCTAAAAATGTGGTTGCTTCCTTCAAAAGAAAAAACTGCATAATGACAAATGTGTGCATCCTCAGAGTTCTCCTATCCTAGTGGAGAACTGTCATGTCACCATGTGATTTGTCTAAACCAATCAAATCCTTCTACTTCCAGCCTTTTCTGATTGTTTTGACAAATGGACATTTGATGGTGGTTCCACTGCAGATGAGTGACAGTAAGATGTGAAGGTAGGCCTGTGCCATTACAATTAGTCAACAATTCAATCCAATAGTAGTGTTCCCTGGTCTGTGGACAACTATAAAAACCACCTTCACCATCATTGATCTCATTTTGTCACAACTGGACATTGTGAACAACCACCATGTAGGCTTGGTCATTATTGATCTAAAATTATCTGTTTGATTGGATAATCATTCAGGTAAGAATGAGTACAGTACTAGTATAGTTGTATCTGTGCTGATTTCTGCACTGAACAACTGTGTTATGTATATTTACGTCCTCTTTCATGGTAGGAAATGTGACCTGTGTGTGAAGTTATGGCTTATAAAAGTTGTTTTTGTAGGATTTTAACTTTGTCATGTCCCGTCTACAATGTGTTTGTGTTAAAAATAGATGTATTGTTGTGCATAAGTGCATTGTCATAATAGTGTGTAGTGTGCAGGTGTTCATGGGGACAGTTCACACACATTATTTACTAGATGTTTAACTCTGTTACCCTGACTGTTGGTTAGCATAGCCTAACGCTAACACATGATCAATCAGGTTAGAACTCTGTAGCTTTACATGTTAAACCCTCTTGTCCATTTCTGACAACAGGGTTTGAATCATCTGTGGAGAGGGGGCGTGGCTTTGGGGATTTATGCCGCGGATCACCGGATATTTATATATATATATATATATCACCCGTGTACTTCGCTCCAAACAACACATATTACAACTGATATTTGGGCATCAATCCTACATCAAAACCCAGATTAACTCCACCCCCCCCCAACCTATTATAGGGAGTTTCTCCATCATACTGTCTATATGTTTATGTCTCTGCTCAGTCAATAACCCACCTCCACCTGACCCAGTTGACCCACACCTCACTTTTCTTTGAATAGGATGGTGAGGAAGATAAAATATATGAAAAAACTAAAACCAAACATTCATAAAAAAAAAAACTATCAAACCTGCTCAAAAGACACATTAAAACTAAGTGAATTAGAGGAAAAAAGTCCAAACTAACTAAAACAAAACTATAATGAAAAATCCAAACTATTCTAACCCTGATCCTTAGTTTACATTTCTACATTCTCTTATTTTATTTATAATATAGTGTTAATATTTACTCAGTGTTAAATATGTTCATTAAATATGGACTCATTTACATTTTCTTCCCATTAAACAAAGTTTCTTTGTTTCCCACAAGGAAACTTTGTTTAATGAAACCTTTCAGTGTGTTCATTTAAAAATGTTTGTCTTCATGTCAGATATAGAACACATTACATTAACTATCTCTGTCAATTAGAATGAATGTTTCACTTTAATCAGTGCCATCTTTATATGGGGGTAACACTTCTTACCTGATCATCACTTGACAATATCTTCCCTGATAGTGTGACAAACATAGGGACCTTGTACCAAGATGGCGGCTGTGGCACCTGAGGCTGGACATGCTAACATGCTAACATGCTAACATACTGATATACTGTATAGTGTTCTATATCTATGTCATGAGGTTAGCATTTGTCAAACAGGTCACCTTAACATGCACTAAAATACAGAACATTACATTTAATAAATCTGTTTTTCTCTGGGGGAGGCCCCCCAGACCCCCCTCTGGGCTAAGACCTGGTCTTCATAATGTCTGGCTAGTTTGAATCATAATTAGACCAAATTAAAGACCTTTAAGAGTTAGTATGGATGTTTATTTATATTTGAACTGTATACTATTCATCTGTACATTTTTCTTGTATGAATTTTATCCAGACACCTGTTATTATTAAATAGTGAGGGGGTTTAGGGGTAGTATTGGGGGTTTAGGGGGTAGTATTGGGGGTTTAGGGGGTAGTATTGGGGGTTTAAGGGGTAGTATTGGGGGTTTAGGGGGTAGTATTTGGGTTTAGGGGGTAGTATTGGGGGTTTATGGGGTAGTATTGGGGGTTTAAGGGGTAGTATTGGGGGTTTAGGGGGTAGTATTGGGGGTTTAGGGGGTAGTATTGGGGGTTTAGGGGTAGTATTGGGGGTTTAGGGGGGTAGTATTGGGGGTTTAGGGGGTAGTATTGGGGGTTTAGGGGGTGGTATTGGGGATTTAGGGGGTAGTATTGGGGGTTTAAGGGGTAGTATTGGGGGTTTAAGGGGTAGTATTGGGGGTTTAGGGGGTAGTATTGGGGGTTTAGGGGGTAGTATTGGGGGTTTAAGGGGTAGTATTGGGGGTTTAGGGGGTAGTATTTGGGTTTATGGGGTAGTATTGGGGGTTTAGGGGGTAGTATTGGGGGTTTAGGGGTAGTATTGGGGGTTTAGGGGGGTAGTATTGGGGGTTTAGGGGGTAGTATTGGGGGTTTAGGGGGTGGTATTGGGGATTTAGGGGGTAGTATTGGGGGTTTTAAGGGGTAGTATTGGGGGTTTAAGGGGTAGTATTGGGGGTTTAGGGGGGTAGTATTGGGGGTTTAGGGGTAGTATTGGGGGTTTAAGGGGTAGTATTGGGGGTTTAGGGGTAGTATTGGGGGTTTAAGGGGTAGTTTTGGGGGTTTAGGGGGTAGTATTGGGGGTTTAGGGGGTAGTATTGGGGGTTTAAGGGGTAGTATTGGGGGTTTAAGGGGTAGTATTGGGGTTTAAGGGGTAGTATTGGGGGTTTAGGGGGTAGTATTGGGGTTTAGGGGTAGTATTGGGGGTTTATGGGGTAGTATTGTGGGTTTAGGGGGTGGTATTGTGGGTTTAGGGGGTAGTATTGGGGGTTTAGGGGGTAGTATTGGGGGTTTAAGGGGTAGTATTGGGGGTTTAAGGGGTAGTATTGGGGTTTAAGGGGTAGTATTGGGGGTTTAGGGGGTAGTATTGGGGTTTAGGGGTAGTATTGGGGGTTTAGGGGGTAGTATTGGGGGTTTAGGGGTAGTATTGGGGGTTTATGGGGTAGTATTGTGGGTTTAGGGGGTGGTATTGTGGGTTTAGGGGTAGTATTGTGGGTTTAGGGGTAGTATTGTGGGTTTAGGGGGTAGTATTGTGGGTTTAGGGGGTGGTATTGTGGGTTTAGGGGTAGTATTGGAGGTTTAGGGGTAGTATTGGGGGTTTAAGGGGTAGTATTGGGGGTTTAGGGGGTAGTATTGGGGGTTTAGGGGGTAGTATTGGGGATTTAGGGGGTAGTATTGGGGTTTAAGGGGTAGTATTGGGGGTTTAGGGGGTAGTATTGGGGGTTTAGGGGTAGTATTGGGGGTTTATGGGGTAGTATAGGGGGTTTATGGGGTAGTATTGGGGGTTTAGGGGGTAGTATTGGGGGTTTAAGGGGTAGTATTGGGGGTTTAGGGGGTAGTATTGGGGGTTTATGGGGTAGTATTGGGGGTTTATGGGGTAGTATTGGGGGTTTAGGGGGTAGTATTGGGGGTTTAAGGGGTAGTATTGGGGGTTTAGGGGGTAGTATTGGGGGTTTAAGGGGTAGTATTGGGGGTTTAGGGGGTAGTATTGGGGGTTTAGGGGGTAGTATTGGGGGTTTAAGGGGTAGTATTGGGGGTTTAAGGGGTAGTATTGGGGGTTTAGGGGTAGTATTGGAGGTTTAGGGGGTAGTATTGGGGGTTTAAGGGGTAGTATTGGGGGTTTAGGGGTAGTATTGGAGGTTTAGGGGGTAGTATTGGAGGTTTAGGGGGTAGTATTGTGGGTTTAGGGGGTGGTATTGTGGGTTTAGGGGTAGTATTGTGGGTTTAGGGGTAGTATTGGAGGTTTAGGGGGTAGTATTGTGGGTTTAGGGGGTGGTATTGTGGGTTTAGGGGTAGTATTGTGGGTTTAGGGGTAGTATTGGAGGTTTAGGGGGTAGTATTGGGGATTTAGGGGGTAGTATTGGGGGTTTAAGGGGTAGTATTGGGGGTTTAGGGGGTAGTATTGGGGTTTAGGGGTAGTATTGGGGGTTTATGGGGTAGTATTGGGGGTTTAGGGGGTAGTATTGGGGGTTTAAGGGGTAGTATTGGGGGTTAAGGGGGTAGTATTTGGGTTTAGGGGGTAGTATTGGGGGTTTATGGGGTAGTATTGGGGTCTAGGGGGTAGTATTGGGGTTTAGGGGGTAGTATTGGGGGTTTATGGGGTAGTATTGGGGGTTTAAGGGGTAGTATTGGGGGTTTAGGGGGTAGTATTGGGGGTTTAGGGGGTAGTATTGGGGGTTTAGGGGTAGTATTCGGGGTTTAAGGGGTAGTATTGGGGGTTTAGGGGTAGTATTGGAGGTTTAGGGGGTAGTATTGGAGGTTTATGGGGTAGTATTGGGGGTTTAAGGGGTAGTATTGGGGGTTTAGGGGGTAGTATTGGGGGTTTAGGGGTAGTATTCGGGGTTTAAGGGGTAGTATTGGGGGTTTAGGGGTAGTATTGGAGGTTTAGGGGGTAGTATTGGAGGTTTAGGGGGTAGTATTGGAGGTTTAGGGGGTAGTATATTTCTTATTTTAATTAGGAAAAAAGAGAAGGGGGCGATAGTTTTTAAATATTTTTTAATTTTGAAATAATATATTTTTTAATAAAAATATGTATTGAATGTAACATGTACAAATTCAAACCAAGCCTCAACAAGTGGTAAGGGAGGCAGAGTCCTACTGGAGACACCAGGAAATCAGGGGCGTGGTGTGAAAAGGACGACTCCAGCGAAAAGAGCTGACACTAGAGCAAAAGAGATTTGGTAGTGCAGAGTCCATGAGATAGAAGAGGAGGAGCACCAAGAGAAAGCCATTGGACTGGCCTCCCAGGACAGATGGACTGAATGGGACCAGGCACAGGAACGCCCACTGTCTTGGAGGGAGTTGTGGCAAATGGACCAAGGAAAGTTGAGCTTTCTCTTGCGCTCTGTGACTGACCTGTTGCCATCTCTAACAAACTTAAAGATCTGGGGAATCGAGGGCGACTCTTCGTCCAAGCAGTGTGGCACACCCGCATGTACACTGAACCACATCCTGACTGGCTGTCCAAAACCATTGGCGGAAGGGCGGTACAGATGGAGGCATGATAGGGTCTTAACCGAGATCACAAAATGGACGGAACAACAATGAGTCAAGGTCAATAACACACTAGCCCAACTGTCGAGAACCATAACTTTCATCAGCGAAGGATGCAAGACACAGAAGACCGCAACATCAACCAACACCCAGCCCAGCCACCTACAAGGCACCTCAGACTGGGAGTTAACCATTGACCTGAAGAGGAGGCCAGTTTTCCCACAGGAAGTGGCAGTGACTTCCCTTCAACTGGACATGGTCTTAATATTGAGGAGCACAAAAACCATCATCATTGTCAAACTCACGGTACCCTGTGACGAGAGGCTGGCAACATCCCACCAACTAAAGAAAGCCAAATACCAAGACCTGATCGACACAGCTGCGTTAAAGGGGTGGCATGCAACCTGCTACCCCATCAAAGTCAGCTGCCGAAGGTTTCCAGCAAAATCAGTGGCATACTTTCTGCAGAGGATTGGGTTGGGATTAAAAGAACACCTAACAATTATATCCAATGTGGACTGATCAATATTAGGTCAATTTCTTCCAAATCTCTATGAATCAATGATCTAATCAGTGATCAATAGATTAATATTTTAGCTGTGACTCAAACCTGGCTTCAGCAGGATGAATATGTCCCATTAAATGAATCCAGGTGAACTATCACACAGCCAGAACCAGTGGTGGTGGTGGAGGAGTGGCAGTAATATCTCACTCCAGTTTAGGTCTTAGCCCTAAAATTAATCCTAAAATTAATCCCACTTACCACTCCTTTGAAAGTCTACTTTTATGGACTTCCGGTGGAGAGACAGAAGCGGATGGTCGCATAAATAATCCCTCCCGGTCGGTCGGAGTTTATCCCCCATTCGAAATATAAATACTCAGAATTTTGTCTTAATTAAAGATGGAGGGGGGAAAGCACAAGAAGGGCAAAGGTAAACAACCCGAGAGAGTGGAGAAAGACGACACATTTGAGTCTGAAGAGGAGACCGCGGAAGAGGAACAGGCCGACCGTAATGGCGGACAATGTGCGGAGCTAACGGCAGTGGATATGGAAGCTAACATTGCTATCATCCGAGCAGACTTAAAGTCTATGGTCTCAGAGGTGAAGTCTGAGCTGGGCATCTTCCGAGACAGTATCAGAGAAGACCTGAAAAGGGAGCTAACTGACATAAGGGAGGAAATTCAACACAAGCTAGGCGAAGTGGCGAACGACCTTAAAGCTACAACGGAGAGACTGCGCGAAGCAGAAAGCCGCATAGCCGACATCGAAGAGTGCTCTGTGGACTTCAAAGAGGCGCTGAATCAGTCACTGCAAGCCCAGGAAAGGTTACAACTGAAACTAATTGACTTAGAAGCACGTTCGAGGCGTAATAATATTCGCATTTACGGCATCACAGAGGGAGCTGAGGAAAACAACATCCAACAATTCATCGCCAAAATGATCAAAGAAGAGCTGCAGCCCCTCGCAGATGTGGAGCTCGGCATACAACGGTGTCACAGAGCGCTCGGTCCTAAACCCCCCAAAGAGGCACAACCCAGGTCAGTGGTCGTCTACTTCCAAGAGTTTAAAACCAAAGAGCTGGTGCTGCACTCCGCATGGAAGAAGAGAGAGATCTATTACGGCGAAAGGAGGATTTATTTCGACCATGACTACCCCGCAGAAACACTGGCAAAGAGAAAGGCGTATGCACAGATTAGGAGACTTCTACGAGAGAAGGGGATACGGTTTCAGACACCACCGCCAGCAAAGCTACGAGTCTTCTTCGACAGTGGACCGGTAACGTATGAGAGTGCGGCGGCAGCGGCGGAGGATTTAAAGAAGAGAGGTTTTTCGCCTGAGCGCAACAGCACGGATGACGCCGGACCAATGGAGAAGACACGGAAAAACACCTGGCAGCGCGCAGGGAAGACAGTCAGCACCCAGTCCACCAAGAGAGGATCAAGGAAAGGCTGAGAGGTTTTCAACGGCCGTGATAGACCCGGCAACAACAGAAAAGGGAGGTAACAGACTGTTTAATATAAGGGCAGAGTCTTATCTGAGCAGAAATTATATATCACCTGTTGTTGTTTTGTTATTGACTCTCCTTCCGCCCCAATAAGACTGATCCTCACCTACTTCTGTTTATTTCAGTTACAAATACACAGCTGCCAGCTCTTAATTTCAGTTTCTTATGTATTGATGTGTGAGATTATCTTTTACCCATAGAGTGATTGTTATTGACCGACATACACAGGAAAGAGACTGGTGTTTCGAAGAACTTAGTGCACAAATACACCCTCAAGCAGGGGCTCTGCAAGTTGCACTGAAGAGGGGCTCTGGTGGTTCACTAGACTACTCCCCTCAACTTAAGAAGTATTATATTACTTCAAAATGGAGGTTCTCCTGAGTTTTTTCCTTACTCAATGTTTCAAGTTTGTTTTACAGTTCAAGAGTTCAACAGTTCAAGTCTGGTCACCAAAAGCATGTCATTCACTTACTTGTGCTAACTGTGAGATTAAATGCAATGTCAGGAATATAGGGTAGTCACCCTTAATGTAAATGGTCTACACAATCCGATAAAAAGGGGCAAGGTTATTGCAAAGATGAAGAGGGAGAAACTGCATGTGATATTCTGGCAGGAGACTCATCTCAACCAGACTGAACATGAAAAGCTGAAAAAATATGGTTTTAAAAATACATTCTACTCAAGCTACAAAAACGGGAAAAAAACGAGGGGTAGCAATCTTGATTCCTAATAGAGTGAACTTCCAAGTGGTTTCTGAAATTCGTGATAAAGAGGGCCGGTATGTAATTGTTAAGGGGTATCTCGAACAGAAAGAAGTTACACTAGTGAATGTGTACATGCCTCCTGGCCAGGAAATTTCCTGTATTAGAGACATTTTTAATTTGATTGCCACTGAAACCACTGGAGTTTTATTATGTGGGGGAGACTGGAACACCCAGTTACAATGTAAACTAGACTCCTCTAACATATTAAAGAGACCTGCTCCCAATGCTAGAGTAATAAAGAGTCTGTTGTCAGAGCTTGGGATGTTCGATGTATGGAGGGAGTTTAACCCATCAGCTAGACAATACACATTTTACTCAGCAAGTCACAGAGTGCACTCAAGAATTGACTATTTTTTCACTAATAACTCGGACAGGCATAGAATCAGGGATTGTAGCATAGGGATTTGTGATCTCTCGGACCACTCGCCTGTTTATCTAACCCTGCACCAAGACAACAAAAAGAAAAACACATTTTGGCGACTTAACACAAGTACCTTAAATAATACTACGTGCAAGAACTATGTACAGAAGGAATTTAAAGACTACATGGATAACAACAATAACGGGGAAGTATCGCCAAGTGTTTTGTGGGATGCAGCTAAATCAGTGATCAGAGGGAAACTTATCGCCTACACATCACATAAGAAAAAGGAAAGAAGTAAAAAACTGTCTGATTTACAAGAAAAACTTAAAGTGTTGGAGAGTGAACATGTAAAAGGGAAAGATCCCCTCACCCTAAATAAAATCAATATAATCAAAAAGGAATTAAATGGACTCTATGAAGAGGATTTAGAGAAAAAAGCAAAGTTTGTTAAGCAGAGGTATTATGAGACTGGCCCTAGGGCCTTAAAACTCTTGTCATGGAGGCTAAGGAAGCAACAGGCAGAGAATTCTATATTTGAAATTAGAGACCCGAGAACTAGACAATCCTGCCACAAATTAGAGGACATTCAACACATTTTTGAAAATTATTATAGAAAACTATACAGGGAACCAAATACAACCAGCCCTCAGGAAATAAATACATTTTTGGAATCACTAGATTTACCCTCCATAGGTGAAGAACAGAACAAAGCACTAATGGCAGATATCACAAAGGAAGAAATAGAAAGGGCAATATCTAAGTTGAAGGCTAATAAAGCACCAGGAACAGACGGCTTTCCAGCCGAATGGTACAAGACCTTCAAAGAACAAATAGTACAGATACTCTTAGATTGCTTTAACCATACACTTAAAGAAGCTGAACCACCAAGAACATGGAGCGAAGCAATCATTTCAGTCATTCATAAAGAGGGTAAGGATAATAAAGAGTGTAGTTCTTATAGACCAATTTCTGTACTGAATATTGATTATAAGTTATATGCGTCAATACTGTCTAAAAGATTAGAACATATTATACCAGAACTAGTGGAACCAGACCAAACAGGCTTTGTGTGTGAGAGACAGACACAAGACAATATCAGACGAGTACTACATACACTTGATTACGCGACTAAAGGGAAAAAACAAGCTGTAGTACTCAGTCTAGATGCCGAAAAGGCGTTTGATTCGGTCCGCTGGGAGTACTTATATTTGACGCTGAGAAGATTTGGATTTAAAGAAGACTCTATTAGATGTTTTAAAACCCTCTACTCTTCCCCCAATGCCAGGATAAAAATCAACGGACATCACTCACAGCCTATAGAGCTGGAGCGAGGCTGCCGTCAAGGTTGTCCTCTCAGCCCAGCTCTTTTCTCCCTATTTATCGAACCCTTAGCGCAGTCAATCAGGGATGACCCTCTAATAAAAGGAATAGCGATCAGAGGCATGGAGCAAAAAATTTGTCTATATGCTGATGACGTTTTATTACTTATAACAGAGCCAGAGGTAAGCATCCCTAGGCTGATGTCTACACTAGAAGAATTTGGATCCTATTCTGGATATAAATTAAACGTGCAAAAAACTCAAATTCTAAGATATAATTACTCTCCTCAAAAAGACATACTGGATAGGTTTGATCTTAAATGGAACTCAAAGGAGATTAAATATTTGGGGATTCGAATACCTAAAGACTTATCCAAAATATATGAAAGCAATTTTGGTCCCGTAAGTAAAAACATTAAGTCAGATATTGACAGATGGTCTCAACTGCCCCTAGACATGCACAATAGGATAGAAACAATAAAGATGAACCTACTCCCCCGACTCTTATATCTCTTTCAATCCCTTCCGGTAATGATTACACAAATGCAATTTAACGAATGGGATAAGTGGATCTCAAGATTCATCTGGGCAGGTAGAAGGCCGAGGATACAATTCAAAACACTGCAACTGACTAAAGAGAAAGGGGGCAGATCACTTCCATGCCTGATAGATTATTATAAGGCAGCGCAATTAAGACCACTAGCATGCTGCTGCAATCCAAATTATACAGCAAAATGGAAGGACTTGGAAATTTCACAATTAAAAGTACCATTACAATCTATACTGGGTAGTAAAACACTGTACGAGCAACATTCTAGTGACCTGAAACAATGGTCTAAAGTCTGTCTTCGCATTTGGTTTAAGGAATGCAGATCACCATCATTTGAAAGACAGTCTAAATCATTGAGATGGGTTGCCTTTGACCCCGACTTCAAGCCGGCAAGGATTGATGGAAGGTTTATGCATTGGTATAGAAGAGGGATCACCTCTTACTGCTCAATTACATCCAAGGGAGAATTAGACAATTTTCAAAAAATTTCAGATACATATGGACTGGAAAAAATAGATTTCTTTAGGTATCTTCAAACTAGGTCCTATTATAACGATCAGGTAAAATCACTAGAGGAAAGTGAGACCAACCTAATTGACATATTTATTGACATGTACGAAAAAAAGGACATTAGGAAACTTGTCTCAAAGTTGTACTCCTGTATTCAATCTAATAAAAAACATTCAACAGATAAGATTCGCTTAAAATGGGAGAAAGAATCTCAAACTGTCATCACAGAAGAAGAGTGGTTGAATATATGCTCTGTACAGTCAACTTCTACTAGCTCAGGTCTTTGGAGAGATATCTGCTGGCGGAATCTGGTTAGATATTTTATAACCCCAAAGTTAAAATGTGTGCAAACAGGAGAGGCTGCCAGGGGACTGTGCTGGAGGAATTGTGGTGAACAGCTAGCAGACCATTTTCATATATTCTGGAGCTGCCCAGCTATTCAGCCATACTGGCAAAAGATTACACAGGTAATACAAAATATTTTTGGAGATGAAATTAACAGCTCTTTCTCTACAATCTACCTAGGTAATATTGCACCCCATATATTGGGACGAGACAAATATCTTTTAAAAATATTATTAGCAGCCAGTAAGAAAACTGTAACTCGAAGCTGGCTGCGGACTGCACCTCCGGCAGAGTCTGACTGGATCAATATTGTGACCGATATTCAAAACATGGAAAGAATGACCTTTTCGATAAATTTACAGACTGATAAATATTTGCACTATTGGGAAAAATGGATTGTGTACATGTCCACAAGTGATGCTCATTGAGCCATCATTGTATTTGTAACTCCACCAGTATAATGCTTGAATGAATGTGTAGGTGACCAACTGCTTGTTCTATGTATTTCTGTATGCTGTCTATGTTCTTTCTATAAAAATAAAGTACAAAAAAAAAAAAGAAAGTCTACTTTTATCCATTACTTTCCCCAACTGCAGAAACCAAAAACCAGTCCTTTTTGTCCTAGTTTATGTCCCTCCTGGTCCTTATTCACAGTTTGGATCTCATCAGTCTCTGACTTTCTATCCAGTGTAGTGTTGAACTGGGATAGGATTATAATAGTTGGTGATTTGAACATACATGTTGACAACAACACTGACTCTCTTAGTAATGCATTTAGTGACCTACTAGACGGATTAGGCTTTATCCAAAATGTTCATAAACCAACCCACATTCACAGACACACCCTCCATCTGATCTGAACATTTGCTGTTGAAATGAGTGACCTGGTTGTTTTTACCCATAATCCCATACTTTCAGATGACTTTTTAATGAGCTTTCAGTTTATGCTTGAGGATATTTCCACCTCAGTGATTAAAACACAAATGAAAAGGATACTATGTGACCGTGCTGTCTCAAAGTACAAAGAGTTAATTCAGTCACTATTTGTGTCTATGTCATGTGATTATGTAAAGGACACATTTAGTCCCAGTATAAGTGATGAGTTAGTCGATAGTACCATGCTCACATTAAAAACTACGTTAGATATAGTTGCCCCCCTTAAGTTAAAAACTACTAAGATTAGATGAACCTCCCCATGGTACAACGCTGACACTCGCTCCATTAAACAAACAACACCTAAATTAGAGGCAATGGCGCCGATCCAATTCACAACATTCTTTCAATGGCTGTAAAAATATGTGACTAAAGTATAATCCATCTTTGCGTACAGCCAAAACTAGATATTACTCATCCATAATAGAAGAAAACAAGAATAATCCTAGATTCCTGTTCAGTACTGTAGCCAGACTGACAAACAGACACGCCTCCGTATTAATCACTTAATATGGGATTTGTTAAATACATAATATTTGGACGCTTAAATAAATGACTACAGCTGTCAAACAGCTTGGACAATTCTGTGGTATTTTTACCCTGTAAACACTGATGGAAATTCTTAAAGGTGTCATTCTGCTAAAACCACTTTTCCACTTTTGTCTTTTTGGAATCTGATGGCTCACCCAGCGTTACCATGGTGATAGCTCACCCAGCGTTACTATGGTGATGGCTCACCCTGACTTACCAACACATGCTCTTTTGACAGTGGTCCATCTGACGACAGATGGAGGGTGGCTGTGGTTCAGTTGGTAGAGGGTCGTCCAATGACCAAAGGGTTGGCGGTCTGCATCCCGACTCTGGCTGTCCACATGTCCAAGTGTCCACATGTCTACATAACCTTGGACAAAGACACTGAACCCTTAGTTTCCCAGTAGGACTGACAGAAAATTAGAACCTCCTGGTGTATGAGTGTGTGTGAATGGGTGAATGTGAGACTAATGTAAAGAGTTTAGAACCATGAAGGTGGAACAACTATAGAAGTGAAGAACATTTAACATTTACTTTAGCCCCACCCACCTGGGGTTAAGCCCCTCCCCCATTGCTGTGAATCTGAAGCAGCATTAGCATTAGCATCTACTAGAGCAGACAGCGCCACAGTAGCTGCTGCACAAACTGTAAAAAACTGTTGGATCAAACTGGTTCATGTGTCTCTGTGGAAATAAAGACTGTTTTTTTACTGCACGTTTTCAAAACAAGTGACGTCACCAAACCTAGCTGGATGTTACTCTGGGATGGTAAACACACACAGAGCCAGAGGGGAGGGGGGAGTGTTCCTTCACACATTCTGAGCCAATCACAGACGCCTCATCAGCGCGTCAAGGTTCAAGGTTCAAGGCTCAAAGTTCAAGGTTCAAGGTTACTGCATTAGTACCCGTGGGTAGATGTGTTTTTCAGTCAGGGTGAACATTTGACACCAACACACACGACATATGATGAAGGTACATGAGTCGAGTTTATGAAAAGTACAAAAACAGAACCCAGTGCTCAGTGTTAATATAGCAGCATGGCAGAGCAATAAAAACAATCAAACCTAGAAAAGATAAAAGTCAAGAGTATAAATAAATAAATAGAGTCACAATAATAATGATAATAAAAAACAGAGGCTGTGAAATAAATAAATAAAATAAGTGACTAAAGTTTAAAAGTACATGTCAGTGTTTGTTGTTGAGCTCAGTGTCCTGCACCTGGGGACTAGGAACCTCCGACTTTTGAGATATTTAATCTCATTACCTGTGCTGTTTTTTTTAATGTTTCTTGAACATTAAATTAGAGGCTAGGTGGACACTAAGGTATTTATATTCACCAACGTTCTTTAGGGTTTGATCGTTAATACATATATTTGGCCATACTCTAGATTTGTGTTGCTTTGTGAAATACATTGCGACTGTTTTGTCAGTATTTAAGGTAAGACCTGATTTGTCGATCCAAGCAGATATTTTGTTTATTGTATTAGTGAGTTTGGCTGCGACTCTCAGCATTTCTACCATGAGCGAGTAGGACTGTGTCGACTGCGTACATTGTTGTCTCGACCTCTTCCACTACCTGAGGGAGATCGTTAATGTATATGCTGAATAAAAGTGGACCTAGTATAGACCCATGGGGCACGCCTGTGTTGTATTTTATACACTCTGACACACTGAGAGCGGTCCGACAGCTAGGATCCGCACCATTTCAGTCCATTATCTGACAGTTTAAAAGTTTGGACAGGAGTACAGCATGATTCACTGTGTCAAACACCTTCCATAGATCCACAAAAACTGCCTCCATAACTGCCCCTTTGTCAAGTTCAGCCTCCAGGAAGTAGCAGCAAGCCATCTCTGTAGAGTGATGACAGCAGAAACCACTTTGCACAGGATGTAACAAACATTCTCTGTCAAAGTGGGATTTCATTTGGTCCAATACAACTCTTTCAAAGACTTTGGAGACAACAGGCAAAATGCTAATAGGCCTGTGATTGGTTACCTCCTTTTGGTCACCAGATTTAAAAACTGGGGTGACTATAGCTGACTTCAGGGCGGAGGGGTATGTAAATGGTAAATGTTCTGCATTTATATAGTTCTTTTCCACCTTCATGGTTCAAAGCTCTTTACATTAGCCTCACATTCACACACACACTCATACACCAGTAGGTTTCTAAGGTCAAAGGTCAGTCCTACTGGGGGCCTAAGCCAGGGTTCAGTGTCTTGCCCAAGGACACTTCGACATGTGGACAGCCAGAGCCGGGACACGAACCGCCAACCTCTCGGTCATTGGGCGACCCACTCTACCAACTGAGCCACAGCCACCCATATCAATGTATGTACATTGATCCAGAGACAGATTTATGATGTGAGCTAATGATTGAGATAAATTATCAAGATGTTTCACGAGAATAGACAAATCCATGCCCCAAGAGTCTTTGGAAGTGGACCGTGACTGGATAGTTTTCCTGATACTTGCAGCATTGACATGTGAAAAGACGAGCACAGGAGACTCGTGTAGCCCAGTTAAGGTGACCTCAGGAGGAGGTCCAGATAAAAAAGGTCTGCCTAATTCAGTGACAGATTTAACAAAATGGAAGCCATTTCCAGTCTGTCAGAGGTTAAACATGTGAGGATGTCTAGGCCTTAAATCTGTTTGTCTGTGTGAGCGTAAGCTAGCAGGGGTGGAATGGAGACCCTTTTTAGTTCTTGGGCTCTACTCACTAGTTTGTCTATATAACTCCAGATCATTTTACTGTTGCCTTTGGCTCCTGAATTATATCCAGAAAGAAATTAGCTTCACTTTTTCTCAAATGTCTAGTTACCTGGTTTCTAAGACTTCTGAACATAAGTCGGTCTGTTAAGTAGCCTGATTTCAGGGTTTTTTTTTAGTGCTGCATCCCGGCATTTTATAAGTTGCCTTAAATCATGGTTAAACCATGGAGCACAGGACCTACTTCACTGCTGTTTTTGTGTATTTCGTTAGAAAGAATTACAGTTTAGAGATGTCATTTTGGAGGTGAACTAATGAGGTGACTATACACTCCTTTGATCTTTTGTATATTTGATATCTTCCTTTGTTAACACTCGTGCCACTAGTGTTAGATTATGATCAGATTTTACGATTTAAAGATGCGGTCAATTCTGTTAGTAAAGAATTTTGATGAATTTGTAATTGTAGTGGGGCGGCACGGTGGTGCAGTGGTTAGCACGGTGGTGCAGTGGTTAGCACGGTGGTGCAGTGGTTAGCACGGTGGTGCAGTGGTTAGCACGGTGGTGCAGTGGTTAGCACGGTGGTGCAGTGGTTAGCACGGTGGTGCAGTGGTTAGCACGGTGGTGCAGTGGTTAGCACGGTGGTGCAGTGGTTAGCACGGTGGTGCAGTGGTTAGCACGGTGGTGCAGTGGTTAGCACGGTGGTGCAGTGGTTAGCACTCGTGCCTCACAGCAAGATGGACCCTGGTTCGAATCCCACACCAGACCTTTCTGTGTGGAGTTTGCATGTCCTCCCCGTGTCCGCGTGGGTTTTCTCCGGGCACTCCGGTTTCCTCCCACCATCCAAACACATGCACTGATAGGTTAATTGGTTAATCTAAAATTGTCCATAGGTGTGAATGTGAGAGTGATTGTTTGTCTATATATGTTCAGCCCTGAGATGAACTGGCGTCTCATACAGGGTGTACCCCGCCTTCGCCCATGGATTAGGCCCCCAGTGACCCCCGTGACCCTAGTGAGGATAAAGCGGGTTCAGATAATGAATGAATGAATGTAATTGTAGTAGGTGTTTTTATTATCTGAGTAAGATGGAACTTATCTGTAGTTTGTTTTAGCTTCTTGCAGCACATTTTAAGCCAGTTCTAATTTAGATCTTCCATTAATATGACCTCTTTATGACTAGATTTCAGTATTTCAGCCAAATGGCTGAGAAACGCATGGCTTTGTTTTGGAGGCCGACATAATGAGATCATGTGGAAACACATTTCAGGAGAAAGTAAAATGGAAACTAACACATTCTAGAGCATTGTTGGGAAGCTCAATTTGTTTGCATTTTAAACTATCTTTGACGTATAGTAAGACCCCACCGTCCTTCCTGAATTTTTTTTAAATGGTAAATGTTCTGCACTTATATAGTTCTTTTCCACCTTCATGGTTCAAAGCTCTTTACATTAGCCTCACATTCACCCATTCACACACACACTCATACACCAGTAGGTTTCTAAGGTCAAAGGTCAGTCCTACTGGGGGCCTAAGTCAGGGTTCAGTGTCTTGCCCAAGGACACTTTGACATGTGGACAGCCAGAGCTGGGACGCGAACCGCCAACCTCTCGGTCATAGGGCGACCCACTCTACCAACTGAACCACAGCCGCCCGTGGGGGTGAGCCAGGTGTCAGTCACCCTAAGGAAGTCAACATTTGAGTTGGAGAGAAGAATTTCTAATTGTTAAAATTTAGACAGCATACTTCTTGTATTGATAAGACCTCCAAAACCCCCTTTGCTTTAACCTTGGGGTCCCACAGGACCTTGGTGTGTTTGAAAGTACTTAGATTGTTGTTGTTTTAGTGCGGCCACATTGTCCCTATTACTAGTATTATTAGGTACGTCACAGATTCAAGTGATGACATTAGCTAAATGAAGTTCATTTATATTGGATGATAAAGCATCAGTTCCCTTTTTTGGAACTTTTTTTGTAGACTTGGAGGGTTTCACCTGGTAAACAGAAGTCTGGATGGGGAGCAACTGTCGTGGAGATTGGGTGAGAACAGTTGTTCCTGGTGCAGCCGCTGAAGTTAGAAGGTGAGTGTCCCATTGTTGACAAAGTGAGGGAGTCACTGCCAGGGAAGTGAGACACCAGGGAACTGAGACACCAGGGAACGGAGACACCAGGGAACTGAGACATCAGGGAACTGAGACACCAGGGAACTGAGACACCAGGGAACTGAGACACCAGGGAACTGAGACAACAGGGAACTGAGACACCAGGGAACGGAGACACCAGGGAACTGAGAAGTAGGAGGAGGAACAGGAAGGGCCGACCATGTCACAGGTCACCACACAACTATGATAGAAGTAGCAGATGAACAAGCATCTCCTCCCTGGACTAGATGGGAACTAGTCCCTGTGAAGGTTTTGAGTGTGTCAGGGTCCAATTCAAATGATCAGCTGGTTATGAAGTTCTGCTGAAGACTGATAACGACTCACTGTGTTGGAGCAGGGTGACATCTAAAACATGCAGGACAGTGGTCCCTGGGGACCAGGGTTGAAGACTTCTGCTCTAGAGGTAACAGTCCAACCAAATGAAAACCATTCCATGCAGACATAAAGTTTCCTGCCATAAGTTTCACAATCGTTAACATTCCAGTTCATCGTGTCTCTCGTCTCCTTCAGGTGGACTCTACCAACGTACAGGACGGAGGTCCTGTTGTCATTCACAAGGAAACTGAAGGGATGATCTACGTAACAAAGTTTGGGGTTCCTCAGCATATCAGAACTAAAGACAGAGGTGACCAATGGGTTTCCTGTAACGTCCAGTTCCAGATGATGGAACATGTTGCAGAGGAACCGGTTCTTTCCAGATGTTGGACAGCTCAGCCTTCAATTGTCCACTACTTCTGCCAGACCAAGCTGTGGCTCAGTTGGTAGAGTGGGACGTGCGTCTGTCTGTCCACGTGTCCTTGGACAAAGACACTGAACCCTTAGTGTCCCAGTAGGACTGACAGAACCTTAGAACCTACTGGTGTATGAGTGAGTGTGAATGGGTGAATGTGAGGCTAATGTAAAGAACTTTGAACTATAGAAGTGAAGAACATTGAACATTTACTTTCCTGACAATAAACTACGTTGAAGCAGAAGAGAATCCAGAACAGATGTAGTAAACTAGAACACAACATGTGGAACACCTTAACAAGTGCATAAACTAACCTTACTTTCATTTAATTCATTAATTATTACTTGCTATAATTTGCAGTTGTGTTAAAGTGTGATTCATTATATTTTAACTTTTGGACACTATGTCCTAAACCTAAAATATAAGTTTTGGACATTAATTTTCTGCTTCCATTATTATTTATTATGGAAGCAGAAAACGATGGCGACACGGTGGCTGAGCGGTTAGCGCTTTTGCCTCGCAGCAGAAGGCCCGGGTTCTGTTCCTGGACCGTGCAGGCCTTTCTGTGTGGACTTCACATGTTCCTCTCCTCATGTGTGGATGGGTTCCTCTGGGTGCTCTGGTTTCCCCCATCACCCACAAACATGTTTGTGAGGGTCAACTCCTCCAGCAGGTGGTTCTGACCATGAGCCTGGTCCTGCAGCTGGACATGTGTCCCCGGGCGCCGCCCATGGGTGCCCACTGGTCCTTACAGGGTATATGCAGAGGACACATTTCATTGTAATGACAAATAAAGTACTTTCCCTTTATGTTTGTTACGCACTTACTTTAAAGTGGTGAACTGTAGTCCACCCTGGACTGTCCCATCAACTGTGACCCAACAGGACATCATCTGAACACCATCACTGCTGGGGAAGTTAGTTTGAAAATGTCATTAATTACAAACACTAGATACTTCCCCAAAAAAGTAATTGTGTTAATAACTGTGTTACTCCACGAACAAAGTAATTAGTTTACAGGAAAAGTATTTTAGTGTTAATTTGATATTTTTTTGCTTAAAAATGTCAAAGAAACGAACAAACAGTGAAACAGTGAATTGATGGTTGTTCTGTTAAAGTGTATGTTATGGTACAGATAAAAAACAATAAATACAATAAATACAAATAAATACAAAAAATACAAATAAATACAAAAAATACAAATAAGACAGATACAGAAAGACACACACACACACACATACACACACACAGAAAAACACACACACTTACACACACAGACACACACACACACACACTTACACACACACACACACACACACACACACACACAGACACACACACGTACACACACACTTACACACACACACACTTACACACACACACTTACACACAGACAAACACACTTACACACACACACACACTTACACACACACACAGACACACACACTTACACACACACACTTACACACAGACAAACACACTTACACACACACACTTACACACAGACAAACACACTTACACACACACACACACTTACACACACACACACTTACACACACACACTTACACACAGACAAACACACTTACACACACACACACACTTACACACACACACAGACACACACACTTACACACACACACACACTTACACACACACACAGACAAACACACTTACACACACACACACACTTACACACACACACAGACACACACACTTACACACAGACACACACACACACACACACACACAGACAAACACACTTACACACACACACACTTACACACAGACAAACACACTTACACACACACACACACTTACACACACACACACACACACTTACACACAGACACACACTTATACACACACACACACACACTTACACACACACACAGACACTGACACACAGACACACACTTACACACACACACACTTACACACACACACACAAACACACACACTTACACATAGACACACACACTTACACACAGACACACACACTTACACACAGACACACACACTTACACACAGACACTTACACATAGACACACACACTTACACACAGACACACACACTTACACACAGACACTTACACATAGACACACACACTTACACATAGACACACACACTTACACACAGACACACACACTTACACACAGACACACACACTTACACACAGACACACACACTTACACACAGACACACACACTTACACACAGACACACACACTTACACACAGACACACACACTTACACACAGACACTTACACATAGACACACACACTTACACACAGACACACACACTTACACACAGACACTTACACATAGACACACACACTTACACACAGACACACACACTTACACACAGACACACACACTTACACACAGACACTTACACATAGACACACACACTTACACACAGACACACACACTTACACACAGACACACACACTTACACACAGACACACACACTTACACACAGACACACACACTTACACACAGACACACACACTTACACACAGACACACACACTTACACACAGACACTTACACACACACACTTACACACAGACACACACACTTACACACAGACACACTTACTTACACACACACACACTTACACACAGACACACTTACTTACACACACACACACACTTACACACACACACTTACACACAGACACACACACTTACACACACACTTACACACACAGACACACACACACACTTACACACAGACACACTTACTTACACACACACACACACTTACACACAGACACACTTACTTACACACACACACACACTTACACACAGACACACTTACTTACACACACACACACACTTACACACACACACTTACACACAGACACACTTACTTACACACACACACACACTTACACACAGACACACTTACTTACACACACACACACACACACACACACCCAGAACCATATCCTTCAAAAACAGATTATGACAAACACCAATGTATATATCAATGCTTATTTTTATTTACAATTTAAAAAATACAACGTAAAATTTGTGATAAAAATAAATAAATAAAATTGAGAATTTTGTAAATATAATCTAAAATTGCACACAAAGGTAAACATAATAACATTGCAAATTGCACAAAAGCTTTTCAAAAAGCAAAACCAATGTTAAGTATAATTAAGTAATAATAAAATGAGTGTAAATGACTTTACCTGAGGGTTCACCACAACAAACCAAAACACTAGCAGTAAAAGTGAAGCACCATCTAAAACTGGACCTTTGTGGACTTCTTTGATGCAAAATCCTCAACTACATCATCATATGACATGTGCTGTGCAGTCATTTGACTGATGCTGATGATTGAAAGTCCAGAGAGACGTTCCTGAGACATGGTGGATCTCAGGTATGTTTTTAAAAGTTTTAGTTTGGAAAAGCTCCTTTCTGCTTCCGCAACTGTCACAGGAAGGGTGAGACCAACTCTGAGTGCTGGACAGATGTTTGGGTATATCTGTAAGATGTTTCTCATGAATGATTTTAACATCTCAAGCTGATTCATGGACTTTGATGGAAGGTGTGACAAACTTCTCAGCTCCTGCACAAGTTCTCTCCCAACCACATCTGAGTGCCTCTTAAAGTGCAGTGTAGTTTGAAGTGTGTGCCATTCTTTTTCCAACTCACTTTCAGACATCTGTTGGAAATTTGATAGCACTCCAAATTTATTTTCAACATTCTCCAAAGTGGAAAATCTTTCCTGAATGGTTGAAGTTGCAGTATCAACTACAACATTGAAAAATCAAACCTGCAGCTTTTTCAGTGCATCATTCAAAGGCTCATCGGCGCCTCATAAGAAAAGTAACACTTTGTCGACCTGAGTCTCTTCACTTGAAGAACCGCCTCCACATTCAGGTCTTCACATATGGCTTTTGCTGACATGTGTGCTTCCACAAATCCTGTTGCCCTGTATTGATGTAGCTCCTTTTCAATTCTTTTCAAAAGACTGACTGCCACATCCACTTGCACGGTACCACACAACTGTGCATATGCTGAAGCCATATGAGGCCACCTCTTCAGACAGGGACTGGGCCTCAACCTTGATGATCTTTGGTGTTATCTCTCACAGCCGCTGCCTCATACCTTAGTGGCTCCACGCTTTTCAGTTTGCTCTCCCACCTTGTATCAGTCCACATTTTCAATGTAATGCTCACATGGTTTTTCAGTATGGCCCATCTCTGTGTTGATGCAGCAAACAGGGTATAAAGCTTATGAAGTATGCCAAAGTAATTGAGGGCATCGGTGGAAGCTTTGGATGCATCAGCCAGAACCAAATTTAGGGTGTGAGCCCCACAAGGCACAAAGATGGCTCTTGGGTTCTTTTGCAGAAGTCTGGCTTGAACACCCTTATGTTTTCCCTTCATGTTTGCACCATTGTCATAGGTCTGCCCTCTACAGTCGTCAAATGGGATTTTTAAGTCCTCCAGTCTCTTCAGAATCAGTAATGACCAGTTTAGGTCTTAGCCCTAAAATTAATCATAAAATTAATCCCACTTACCACTCCTTTGAAAGTCTAGTTTCATCCATTACTTTCCCCAACTGCAGAAACCAAAAACCAGTCCTTTTTGTCCTAGTTTATGTCCCTCCTGGTCCTTATTCACAGTTTGGATCTCATCAGTCTCTGACTTTCTATCCAGTGTAGTGTTGAACTGGGATAGGATTATAATAGTTGGTGATTTGAACATACATGTTGATAACAACACTGACTCTCTTAGTAATGCATTTAGTGACCTACTAGACGGATTAGGCTTTATCCAAAATGTTCATAAACCAACCCACATTCACAGACATACTCTCGATCTGATCTTAACACTTGGTGTTGAAATTAATGACCTCGTCGTTTTTACCCATAATCCCATACTCTCAGATCACTTTTTAATGACCTTCCAGGTTTTGTTTGAGGATATTTCTACCTCAGTGATTAAAACACAAATGAAAAGGATACTATGTGACCGTGCTGTCTCAAAGTACAAAGAGTTAATTCAGTCACTATTTGTGTCTATGTCATGTGATTATGTAAAGGACACATTTAGTCCCAGTATAAGTGATGAGTTAGTCGATAGTACCATGCTCACATTAAAAACTACTTTAGATACAGTCGCCTCCTTCAGTTAAAAACTACTAAGATTAGATGAACCTCCCCATGGTACAACGCTGACACTCACTCCATTAAACAAACAACACGTAAATTAGAGGCAATGGAGGCGATCCAACTTAGAAGATTCTTTCAATGCCTGGAAAAATATCTTAATAAAGTATAATCCATCTTTGCGTACAGCCAAAACTAGATATTACTCATCCATAATAGAAGAAAACCAGAATAATCCTAGATTCCTGTTCAGTACTGTAGCCAGACTGACAAACAGACACACCTCCGTGGAACCAGTTATTCCATCCACGCTCCGTTCTGATGATTTCCTGCAGTTCTTTAACAATAAAATATCAACTATTAGAGACAAAATAGACACATTTCTCCCAAATATTAGATCAGAAAAAGCAGTGGTTTCAAACCTAGGCCTTTTTATAAATCCCTCTGTAACACTAAATAATTTCACCACTGTAGACCAAACTGATGTCATATCTATTATCATGTCTTCCAAATCATCACCTGCCTCTTAGATCCAATTACAACAAAACTCTTTAAACAGATTCTGCCCCTAATTATTAACACTGTCCTAAATATAATTAACACTTCATTAATTACTGGATATGTGCCACAGTCATTTAAATATGCTGTTATTAAACCAATTCTGAAAAAGCCTACCCTAGATCCTGACATTTTAGCCAATTATAGGCCTATATCTAATTTGCCCTTCCTGTCAAAGGTTTTAGAACGAGTAATAGTTAAACAGCTGTGCCAATTCCTGCAGGATAATAGTTTATTTGAACAGTTTCAGTCTGGCTTTCGTGCCCATCATAGCACTGAAACAGCGTTAGTTAAAGTTACTAATGACTTATTATTAGCCGCTGACATGGGATTAATATGGGTCCTGGTGTTATTAGACCTTAGTGCAGCCTTTGACACCATTGACCACAGTATCTTAGTGCACAGATTAGAATATGATATAGGTATTAGAGGAGCAGCCCTCTGCTGCTTTAAATCATATTTATCTAATCTCTACCAATTTGTTAACGTTAATCAACAATCATCGCAGTCCTCCAGAGTTAATTATGGCGTTCCTCAAGGGTCAGTCCTTGGGCCTATTTTGTTTACACTATATTCAATTCAATTCAATTCAATTTTATTTATAAAGCCCTAAATCACAACAACGTCGTCTCAGAGGGCTTTACAAAAACATAATCAACTACAGAAATACATGAAAAGTCCCAGGCATCCCCTGTCCTTAGACCCTCCCCCTGTCCTTAGACCCTCCTTCTCGGCAAGAAAAAACTTCCAAACCCAGTGGGAAAAAGAAGAAATCTTGAGGAGAACCACATTGAAGGAGAGATCCACTCCCATGGACGGACAGGCTATAGATGAACGTCCATGTATAAATGCAGGAAGGGGGGCTGGTCCAGACAGGCAGGGGCGGTGGTCCGGGGTCACAGGTCAGCACAGGCGAGATACTCCAGATCCTGTCGTCCATGGCTCCCGTGCAGGCACTGTCAGGAGAGCCACCACTCCCCCCAGGGGGGGAGGGGGGAAAGGGGACACCAGGTGACTAGTCATGAACAGACTTGGTAAGAAAGATATGTTAGCTATATGTTAGCTATATGTTAGCTCCCTAAAGGGAGCTATATATGCTCCCTTTAGGTAACATCGTTACAAATCATGGCATTAATTTTCATTGTTATGCAGATGACACACAGCTATATTTATCGATTAAACCTGATCAGACCAGACAAATAGATAAACTAAGTACATGTGTACAAGACATAAAGACTTGGATGAGTGACAATTATCGTTTACTGAACCCTGAAAAAACTGAAGTCGTTATAATTGGTCCTAAAGATGCGAGAGACTCCCTAACTGACCACATAGTTACTGTAGACAACTTAAGTGGAACACCCAGTGACACAGTTAAAAATTTAGGAGTTTTATTTGATCCAGATCTTTCATTCAAAATGCATATTAACCAAACTTGCAGAACAGCCTTCTTTCACCTGCGCAACATTAGCCAAAATTAGGAATATTCTGTCTAAAACGACTGCAGAAAAATTAATTCATGCATTTGTTACATCATGATTAGATTATTGTAACTCCTTACTTGTAGCATGTCCTAAATATTCCCTAAAAAGCTTCAACTGGTTCAAAATGCAGCAGCAAAATTATTAACAGGATCAAATAGAAGAGAACACATCACCCCTGTGCTCCAAACCCTGACCCCTGACCCCTAACCCTATCACCCCTGTGCTCCAAACCCTTCACTGGCTACCAGTTGAGTCTAGAATTAAATTTAAAATCCTCCTCCTTACATATAAAACCATTAATGGTATGGGTTAGGGTTAGGGGTCAGAGGTCAGGGGTTAATGGTATGGGCCCCTCTTATCTTAAAGATGATCTGGTTCCGTACCAACCCAATAGAACCCTTCGTTCTCAGAATGCAGGTTTACTGAAAGTTCCTAGGGTTTCTAAAAGTACAGTAGGAGCTAGAGCCTTTAGTTACCATGGTTACTGTCTTATGGAATCATCTTCCCTTTAATATTAAAAACACAGAAACAGTCTCTACATTTAAAATTAGGTTGAAAACATTCCTGTTTGATAAAGACTATGGTCAGGTTAGTTAAAAATGATGTGACTCATATATCATGTATACATGATGTATGAGTCACAGTTCAGTCTAGGCTGCCCTAGGAGTTAGAATGCTGGGGGAAGTACAGACACTGAGTTCTTTCTTCTCTTTCTCTCTCTCACACCTGTTTCTGTAATTTTTATAACATATCTTTCATACCAAGTCTGTTCATGACTAGTCACCTGGTGTCCCCTTTCCCCCCTCCCCCCCTGGGGGGAGTGGTGGCTCTCCTGACAGTGCCTGCACGGGAGCCATGGACGACAGGATCTGGAGTATCTCGCCTGTGCTGACCTGTGACCCCGGACCCCCGCCCCTGCCTGTCTGGACCAGCCCCCCCTTCCTGCATTTATACATGGACGTTCATCTATAGCCTGTCCGTCCATGGGAGTGGATCTGTCCTTCAATGTGGTTCTCCTCAAGATTTCTTCTTTTTCCCACTGGGTTTGGAAGTTTTCTCTTGCCGAGAAGGAGGGTCTAAGGACAGGGGGAGGGTCTAAGGACAGGGGGAGGGTCTAAGGACAGAAGGAGGGTCTAAGGACAGGGGATGCCTTGGACTTTTCATGTATTTCTGTAGTTGATTATGTTTTTGTAAAGCCCTCTGAGACGACTTTGTTGTGATTTAGGGCTTTATAAATAAAATTGAATTGAATTGAATTAATGCCAAGTGTAAACCAGGAGTTTCTTCAGTTTCCAAAAAACCAATGAAATGCTCCTTAATACAGATTTCCTTCATTGACAGTGTGCGGATCACAACTGACATTTGTTCAGTGTGGCTGATGTCTGGTGTGCAATCAAGGATTATGGAAAAATATTTGGATTCTTTAATGTCATTTACAATCTCAGACAGAATCTTGCTGGTAAGTAATTCAACAAGTTCATTGTGGATGGTATGGCTAAGGTAGCTGGTTAGAACGACTGAGGTGCTCCTTCATAAATGGATCGACTTGTGCCAGTAGTTCTACTTCTTTGAGGAAGTTGCCATTCGATGCCACGTACAACCTTTCTGTGCTCCCCCTAAAGGCCAAATATCTTACTGCAAGAGACCGCACGATCGCTATAAGGGCTTCAACACTTCCCGCCATCTCATCGTTTCAGCCTCTACGAGTGCTTCCTGGTTATCTACACTTTTCCCGTTTTTCATCCGAACTGCCAGTTCATTCCAGGTTTTCATTGCGGTGAGGTGTTCTGCACATGTGAGGAGAGCAAACTGCTTGCATGTTTCCAGTCAGTGAGGCCTGAATTTGTCAGGTATATTGATTTTTTGGAAAATAATTTGCAGCGAAAGCAGAAGAGGCCATCATTCTTTTCAGAATATACCAACCAACTCCTGGAAACTTTTTCACCATTAACGAATGTTTTTTTAAATATTGGTGGTGACAACTTCTTCTGTCTTCGTTTCGTGGAAAAACAAAGTCAAAGTTTGGTACCTCAGAAGGACCTCTGGAAACCAGATGGGTACAGATACTGTCATTGATTATTGGAGGCCAATTTGCAGGGTCCGAAGTGTCATAAAACACGGGATTTGGTACAGTTGGACGGTGTATATCTGCATCAGAACATAATGTATAATCATTAGTATAAACATTTCATTAATCAGCATAAAACACAACAGGAGAGCATCCACCATGTGTACATACATACCTGAAGTGGACGGCTCTTCCTCCTCCTCCTCCTCCTCCTCCTCCTCCATCTGTGTCTAAACAGGTTGTTTGTAAATGTTGGCCTGTTGCAGCTGTTCCATTAATAAATGTGAATAAAAACAAATATTATAATATTCAATAACTATATACACTGTACATTATGTATAGGCCTACCTGCTGCTGCTACAGGAGTGGATGCCCCCCACCCCCACCCCCTCCTCCTCCTCCTCCTCCTCCTCCAGTCTGTTCAGAGCTTACTGTCACATTTGGTTCTTTGGCAAAATATTTTAGAAGAGCCCCTGTAATAAATATGTCAGTAAATAAATATGAAGGAATATGGAGATTTAAAAAAGTCAACACATTTAACAGCACACGTCCCATGTATTTATTTACTTTTTAGTTAATGACTTTATAAACTTTCTTCAACCATGGACTCACTGTCTCATTTCCTTAACCTATTTGTGGACTCACCAACTGACCAAAGATAGCACCAAATCCCCATATGGGCCCGTTATGATCAATTCATTTGGGCTTATTAGCAATCCTGTGAAACACAGACGTATCCCTACAGCCCACTAACCAGTAACTAACCAGTAACTAACCAGTAACTAACCAGCAATGGAAAAATGATTAAAAGATGGAGAAAAACATCCTTAAATGGTAATAATGGTTTTATTTATATTATTAATGTGGTACAGAGGAAGTTAGATAATCATGTGTAACGTTAGGTCTTAATGATCCCTTAGACTAGTCTAGACTAGTCTAGACTAGTCTAATGTGTAACAGTGTAAGGTTGTATTAATAAAGTATTTGTTGGTTAGCAGGTTAATAGGTTATTAAAATAACCCAGCTGTGTCTGGAGCACATTTGTTTAGGATTTGAGTTTGTTTTTGCCTTTAGTTGACCTTATTATCTTCAGGGTCATCATCACATTCACACTCGACACTTGCCATGTTTGTAACTTTGTATAATGTCGGCCTACCTGCATCTATTGTTCTCCTCTCTGCCTCCTCTTCTCTCCTTTTTCTGAAGGAGAAAAGAGGTATGGCTTTTTTCTCTCCCTCTTGGTTCAACATGTCTGAGCGTTTATTATTGCTATCACTGACATTCACCAATAATATGGACGTGACGTAAGCAAACTGAGAACTGCCAGGTACTTTTGTTTCCCTATAGCCAGTGTTTATTAACATTTAAATATACATTTACAATATACATATACATATATCGCGGTTGTAAATATTTTTTTAAACAGAAATGCCATATTAGGATGATTGCCCAGACCCCCCTCATGACTCGTCTCATTTCATTGGCTGCTGTGCTCAGCCGCTCAGTGCCCCCGCCCTGCGCCGTTCGCACCCCCGCTACCTCGGCTGGGGCACTGCCTGGGCCAAAGCAAGCAAGACGAAACAATTTTTAAAAAAAGACAGCGGAAGGAGAAAAAAATAGGACAGTCATATGCTGGCGCCTCATAGAGGATTGTGCCCTGGTCTGTCGCCCAGCCTGCCCATAGCCAGGGCCGGACCTGATTGCACGGAATAAGGGCCAATTCCAATCCCTCCCTCAACCCTCCCTAAGTAACCCTACACACTAAGTGTTTAGGGCTATTTGTGACTGAGAAATGGGACACCCCTTAAATGTTGGCCCTGAAATTAATCAGGGGCTGCGTTGTCTCTGTCGTCCCTGAAATGACACATAACTGTATTACTTTTTTAATATTTGCATTTTTGTAACATTAGCTAACTTAAACGATAGCTACCTTGTCCGCACCAGCCGCTATTGACAAAAGATCCTAAAATAAAAAATACATGTTATGCAACAATGAGGAACATAATCCAAAAAATGAACCTAAACTAAGATAATACAATGATTTTAGTCATTTTTATATCTACATTAACAAAGAAAATACTGCATTCTGGTTAACCCTTGCTCCCAAGTAACCATGGGCTTCTGCACTGGTACTATTTCTGTACCCACCAGTGGAACCATCTGATAGATCAAACTGTTGACAAACCTGGTCAGAAGAAGAAAGAAAACATCATTTATTAACAAACTCTTCCACAGTCGTCCTCTGTTCATCTGTTAATGAATGAACATGTGGAAGAAAAAACACTGGAAATAGTCCAGTCCATAGACACAACACTGGAAATAGTCCAGTCCATAGACACAACACTGGAAATAGTCCAGTCCATAGACACAACACTGGAAATAGTCCAGTCCGTAGACACAACACTGGAAATAGTCCAGTCCGTAGACACAACACTGGAAATAGTCCAGTCCGTAGACACAACACTGGAAATAGTCCAGTCCGTAGACACAACACTGGAAATAGCCCAGTCCATATGGACCCTAGGATACCTAACACACGCTGCCATTGTTGTGTATGTGAAAAGACTACGCTGCCGTTGCTTCTGCTAACGTCACAGCAGACACAACGCTGTCGGGTCGTCCCGCCCTGACACACTGATTGGCTCCTTTGTTTGGCAGTAGATTTGATCCCTGTGTTTCCCAGATGGTTGTGATCGTAGCGTAACGCACACAGATGGTGTTAGTCAGGTTATTGACTCCCATCATCTGAAAAGTGTCTTACCTAAAACACACTTTGCCTGGTACTGCTTTCAGTCATGAACAACATTTGTTGGACAGACAGTTGTCGTTCCATTTCCACGTCCCCATGTGGTGCCAGCTAACGTCTGTGGTCGACCTGCTCTGACCGACTGCAGCCACATCACTGTTTACCACCACAGTAAACTAGTAAATCATTTTTTAAACACAGCCTAAATGTTACCAAATAGTTTTGATTTCAAAATAAAATAAATCTGACTGTTTCCAAATTTTTAAGGATTTTGATTTAAAACATTTTAATGACAATTAAGGCCTTAATATTTACAATAATTAATTCAATGCCTTTTAAGACTTTTCCAGGAACCCTGCCAAATGCACCAATGACCTTTGACCTTTAACCAAAGTAAACAGTCCAAATACACCAATGAACTTTGACCTTTACACAAACAAACTGAAGTAAAACTTTAGACAAAAAAAATTTGTTTTTATTCAACTTTCATACAAGTCATTTCCATAGCAACCAGGCCACCAAACGCAGAGGGGCGGGCGGGGTTATTGCAGGGGGTGACCACACCCCCTGACCGCTGCATTCCAGTGGAAGTTTCTACAGCAGGCAAAGGTGTCAAACATGCAGCACGGGGGCCAAATGAGGCCCGTGGTCTAAACAGGGCCCTGGTCTAAACTGGACCCTGTAAAGCACAGGAGTCTTTGGCCTCTGGTTTAAACATTGTCTTGAATTTACACAATAAATGTTCTACACATGGAGAAGGTGGAACCCCCTGCAGGTTCCACTAAAGACTAGAGAACCTTTTCCACAGGAAAAATAAACAACAAAACATGTCAACATACCATCCATAACAGCAAAATAAATAATAATTAGGCTTTTAAAATTAACTCACACAGATTAATTCATTGATATTAATCTGATTAAACATTTTAACTCGTCTCAATGGAACACTTGTTTACAGTTATTTACACTTGAAGGTGTTGAATAAACATGTTAATTACATAAATATTCATATTTTTAAAATATTTTAAAATATTTTATCCCTTTTTTGTTTTTGTTTTTTCTGTACTTTGGGTAGTTTGGAATATATTTGGAATTTTTCATCACTTTTTTGTTTGAACTTAAGTGGATTTTAGCAGGTTTTGTAGAACATTTCTAAAATATTTGTGTATTTAGTGTAGTGTATTTTTGTAACCGAGCCTAGCTTAGCCTAGCCTAGCCTAGCAGTGCTATCTCTATTCATTCCATGTATGGGTCTAGTGGTGCTTCATAGTCAGAGGAGGCGGGGCTAAAAGGTTGTCTTTCAAATCCTCTGTATGCAATAGGACGGTACTACAACCAATCAGTGTAATCTTTAGGATGACGTAGTTAGAGCGACTGAAAGTTGACGGAGGAGTCTGGAGAAAGTTAGGAATGATTAAACAAAATGGTGGATTATGGAGCTGAACGACTGTTGTCGCTTCTGTAAAAAGAATTTAAAGATTGTTGACGTTTTCTCACATTCTTCACTCATCTGTGATAAAAGTAAATCTACACCTGTTGTTTAGTGTGACGAGGCTAGTGTGTGAGTATTGTGTGGGAAAGTTGAGTAAAAGTAAAAAATTGACAGCACTAATAATAATAATAATAATAAGTAGAAGGGGAGCAGTCGTAAGGCCAAACCCTCCCTTGCAGTGGAGTTTGTAGAGCATGTGTTCTGAATTTCATGTTGATAACGTTTACTTTTACTGAGATATGCAACATTTAGCATTTAGCTTAGCTAGCTACAGACATTTTGTTCATAAATGTCACATTGTTTATTCTTTTGAAAAACTTTTAATAATTAGTTAAGCTTGGAAGTTTGAGTGTGTACGCCAAATTTCACGCAGTTAGGAGGAAAACCCTACGAGTTTGAAAATGTAGTTTTTACAAGCACTGCGATTTTGCTCTTAAAAGAAAAAAAGGTTTTTTGAAATTGAGTTTCTGAGCTCATATGATTCAGTGCTCTTCAGGGAATTCGAGGACATGAGTTTTTTTTAATACGCAACATGAGGTATGGAAGTTATACATCAAAATGTGATGTCTTGTTGTAGCGCCCCCTAGTAACCAATTTGCACAACATGTGGTAGTTCGCTATGGAATGAAGTTTTGTACACATGTACTGAATTTGAAATTGATATCAATTTTCTTGACAAAGATATGCAAGAGTAATTTTTTTTTTAAAGCTAGCTAAAAATTGTATTGCTCCTAAGTAGCGTGTTTTTTGGAGTAACTAAATTATTTTTCATAATTTAAGGCAAGGGGTGTTTCTAGATTCTAGGGCCAAAGGTTGAATCTTTAGAATCTAGGAGTTTAAAAAAGTATCTTTTCAATATGTTGTGACGTAAAAAAGGAACTTTAACAGGAAGCTGGGCGTGGCCTATGTCAAAAGACTCAGCTCTGTGCAATGAATAAAAATCTGTTTTGTTTACGAATGTGACATTTAAATTGCAGAAGTTGGAGGCTTAAACGTATAATTAGCCATTATAGCGCCACCTAGCGGAAGAAATCCAGTTTTTTGTCTTATTCTTTACATTCCGTAGCTGTAAATAATTTTTTATTAATTTTTCTTGTATTAAACCACGCCCACATTGGCCAACCGCACCCACCTTCTAAATATAGACTCTGGACTGGGCCTTAATCGTACCCACCAAGTTTTGTCAGAATCCTTGAAGCCATTTAAGATACAAGATACATTGAAGATTCAACTTTGGATCTAAAATTTGTTGTTGATACCATTTACTTTGAAAGAGATACACCACATTTAGCATTTACTTAGCTACAAAAAATATTTGTTCGTAAATGTCGCACTTTTCATTCTTTTGAACTTTTTAAAAATAACTTTAGATCAGCCTGAAGAGCCGAGCGTCTAGATTTCACATTTTTTCTGCAATTTTTGTGCAGAAAAAACAAAAACAAGTCGGGGTGGAAATAGGCGTGGCCTATCCCATGTGATTCAGCACTTTTCAGAGAATCTGTGGATGTGAGTGTTTTGAATGTGTAATCTACACTATGCGAGTTACATATCAAAACAAATTCTAATTTTTGACACATAGCGCCACCTTCTGTCAGACGTGCAAATTTTCATTTCCCAATTTCACGTCTCTACAAAACTTACGAATTTTGTCTTTAAACAATGTACGTTTTAGGCTGCAGTAACTGTTTTAGTACAGAAAAATAAAAAGATTCATTCACTCTCACATGCTGCCTCTGGTGGTGCTGAACTGCACTTGTCCTGGGGCAGGCTGACAGAAGCTCCTCCCACAACCACACGCAGCCCCTCCCACTCATTCTTACACCGGCAGGAGGGTCAAGTGTCTTTGACCAATGACAGAGCGGGATTAGACCCACCAACCCTTCAGTTATTGGATGACCCACTCCACCAACTAAACCATGGGCCCGCCCGCTGAAACATGGCCCCACCCCCTGACATGGCAGTAGACCTGCTCACAGACACCTTCTCAAACTAGAGCAGAAGGAGGAGCTTCACTGCTGTGGGGTGGGGTCCGGTGGGCAGAGTCGTCAGTGCAATGGTGTCAGTGTGGTGGGCGGGGCCAGATGGGTAGTGGGTGGGCCTCAGTGTTGAACACATATTGGTCTAAACTCAGCAGGGTGGGGTCGTCAGAGAAAAGCAGGAACAGGTACTTGAGCGTCTCCCCCAGGAAGAAGGACTCCATCTTGTCTCTGGGTCCAGGGTGGGCGGGGTCACGTACGTTATTGATGGATGTGTAGCCGCCGCCAGGGACCTACAGTGAGGGACGCAAGGGGACGGTGTTAAGGTTAATGACTGACACTGGAAAAACACAATGGAGATCAGGCGGCCATGTTTGTAGTCCTTTTAAAACAGGTGAAATGTAGCGCTAGGATGGAGTACCTTTGTGTACTAGTGTGCAGTAGTACCTTTGTGTACTAGTGTGCAGTAGTACCTTTGTGTACTAGTGTGCAGTAGTACCTTTGTGCACTAGTGTGCAGTAGTACCTTTGTGTACTAGTGTGCAGTAGTACCTTTGTGTACTAGTGTGCAGTAGTACCTTTGTGTACTAGTGTGCAGTAGTACCTTTGTGTACTAGTGTGCAGTAGTACCTTTGTGTACTAGTGTGCAGTAGTACCTTTGTGTACTAGTGTGCAGGAGTACCTGTGTGTATTAGTGTGTAATAGTACCTTGGTGTACTTGTTGTAGTTCTGTAGTATACTCCAGCCCCACTCTCTGTACTTGTACTCATTAGTAAACCTGTACAGGTAGAACAGACTCTCCACAGTTTCTGGTCTCAGCAGGTTGTGTTTGTCTGCAGGCTGAAAAAAATACCAAAAAACAGCTGATCACAACAAGCCCCACCCCCTATTACCAATATTTGAATTATTGATGAAAATCTGACTGTACTGCAACCAAGTACGCATCAATACTAACTCGGTACTTGTCAATACTAACTCAGTACTTGTCAATACTAACTCAGTACTTGTCAATACTAACTCAGTACTTGTCAATACTAACTCAGTACTTGTCAATACTAACTCAGTACTTGTCAATACTAACTCAGTACTTGTCAATACTAACTCAGGATGACATCACTGACCTTGACAATGACATCACGAGCATCACCAGGCCGCAGACTGAAGTGTGCGATCTCGGGACTCAAACCTGTCTCCATCTGTTCGTACATCTGATGACACGTCTCCATCAGGGCCACTGCCAGCTCCATGTGGGACTTGGGGAGACCGTTATGGGCCCCCAAGGCCAGGGTTCCTGGCAGGAAGCACACCAGGTGGTCCTGACGGAGGAAGAGGATTAGCATTAGGGTTAGCATTAGCATTAGTTACGATAACAAGGCTATACCTAAGATCTACCAAATAGTGACTATCCACAACTATTGCATTTACTTTCACCTGTATGTCCCCATCTGTACCTGTATGTCCCCATCTGTACCTGTATGTCCCAATCTGTACCTGTATGTCCCCATCTGTACCTGTATGTCCCCATCTGTACCTGTATGTCCCCATCTGTACCTGTATGTCCCCATCTGTACCTGTATGTCCCCATCTGTACCTGTATGTCCCCATCTGTACCTGTATGTCCCCATCTGTACCTGTATGTCCCCATCTGTACCTGTATGTCCCCATCTGTACCTGTATGTCCCCATCTGTACCTGTATGTCCCCATCTGTACCTGTATGTCCCCATCTGTACCTGTATGTCCCAATCTGTACCTGTATGTCCCAATCTGTAATACTTATGAGTGGACAGAAGACAGTCTTTACCATCTTAGGGTTGAAGCGGTTATGGGCCAGTTCTCCCACAAAGGTCAGTTTAGATGGTCCACTGTGTCTGAGCAGGTGTTTCTGTACTCCCTCTACTGCTGACAGGTAGTCCTGGAGGAGACTGAACACACACACACACACAGTTTAACACACACACACACACACACACAGTTTAACACACACACACACACACACACACACACACACACACAGTTTAACACACACACACACACACACACACAGTTTAACACACACACACAGTTTAACACACACACACACACACACACACACAGTTTAACACACACACACACACACAGTTTAACACACACACACACACACACAGTTTAACACACACACACACACACAGTTTAACACACACACACACACACACACAGTTTAACACACACACACACACACACAGTTTAACACACACACACACACAGTTTAACACACACACACACACACACACACACACAGTTTAACACACACACACACACACACACACAGTTTAACACACACACACACACACAGTTTAACACACACACACACACACACAGTTTAACACACACACACACACACAGTTTAACACACACACACACACAGTTTAACACACACACACACACACACACACAGTTTAACACACACACACACACACAGTTTAACACACACACACACACACACACACACACAGTTCTAAAATGTCAATCATTATGTTGGGGTAGGGCTTCTCTCTCTTGCTGACTTTTTTTTAAATATTAAACTAAGGAATACTTAGACCGTGGTCCAAAAAACCACGTGTCCTCATCACACCATGTACTAAACTGTTGCAAAGACAATTGACAGAAGTCCTTCCTGTCTCTATTGTCCACCCGTCACTGTTCTCTCTCTCTCTCTCTCTCTCTCTCTCTCTCTCTCTCTCTCTCTCTCTCTCTCTCTCTACATTCTTAAGGACGTTCTGCTGCTGTGGTTTATGGCCCAATTTTCAACCCGTCAAAATGACGGACGGTCTTACATTTTTCCTTTCTCTTTCAAAAAAATCTGTGGGTTAATGTAACGTCTGCAGACACACAAATATAAAAGATGTAAATGTAAACACTCGTATTTAACTTACATTTTCTTACAAAACACAGGCTGTAATTTGTCCCCATAAATCACCCTCCTCCCGAGTCCTCACAAGTAAAATATGAAATTTCGGGTTCGCGTCAGGCTGGGGACTGCAAATCAAGTTAATTGGTCCGGCTTGGGCTGCGTCGTGCTTTAATACCCTCGGGCCTGGGTCGGCTCATGTTGGGGTTTTTTAGCCAGATCTTAGTTTTAACACACACTCAGTTTAAAACATGAACATGTGTTTTTCCACATCACTCACACTAGTGTTTGGTTCTGACAGTGAGTACAGGTCTGGAACTGGGTCACACATTAACAGTAGTAACCATGGTAACCATAACCACTGTGCTAATAGCATTAACCTAGCACTGTGCTAATAGCACAAGCCGAGCACTGTGCTAATAGCACTAGCCTAGCACTGTGCTAATAGCATTAGCCAAGCACTGTGGTAATAACACAAGCCTAGCACTATGCTAATAGCATTAGCCTAGCACTGTGCTAATAGCACAAGCCGAGCACTGTGCTAATAGCACTAGCCTAGCACTGTGCTAATAGCATTAGCCAAGCACTATGCTAATAGCACAAGCCTAGCACTATGCTAATAGCATTAGCCTAGCACTGTGCTAATAGCATTAGCCTAACACTGTGGTAATAGGACTTCACTCATCTTTGATAAAAGGAAATCTACACCCGTTGTTCTTCTTCTATGGTTGTTTACACTTGTTTCTCTCCCAATCGTTGCAGTGTCACTTTGTTACACCTGCCCTCCGACTCCATACTTCACCATGATTGGTCGGTGAGTTTCATGGAAATCTAACCAAAAGTTACATTGAGCGTAACTGGACTACGAGAGTAGCACATTAAATTTGCTGCCAGCCAGGAGGGGGGTCTAGGCTAAGGTTCCCCATTGTTATTGAATTCATTGTGCATTGGTTATGTTTAAAAATATGTGCAGGTTGTTTTGTTTACAGTTGTTTTTGGAGGGGAGAAATGACTGGAGGTGAAACAACAGTGTTTGCCGCTACGTCCTCATACATGTCCATGATGCGCTAATGAGGCGTCTCTGATTGGCTCAGAGAATGAACACTTTCCCCTCCCCTCCAGCTCTGTGTGTGTTTACCATCCCAGAGTAACATCCAGCTAGCTTTGGTACCGTCTTCTCTTGTAGATGCTAATGCTCAGGGCTGGCGTTAGCCATAGTCAGACTAGGCGGTCGCCTAGGGCACCAGATGTCTTGAGGGCGCCAAGTCCCACAGAATTAGTTAATTTATACTTTGACCCATAATTTTGACTTTTTGTTGCAAAAGTTTGACTTTTTATCCCATAATTTTGACTTTAGCTCATAATTTGTACTATTTATCTGAGAGTTTGATTTATCAGAATAAGAGTGTGTTTTGTTTCGTGTTCCAACTCAACAATGTTTATAGTTATTGTTAGTGTTTATCTTCACTTAATGCTCCTTATAATCCAGTTCACCTTATAGTGTGAAAATACAGTAAATAAATCATTAAAGTTAACATTGACACTGATTATTCATGGACACTCAGTACGTACTCCATCACATGTAGGACACTATGTTTACACATGCTAATGCTACTTCAGATTCGCTGCAATGGGGGACGGGCTGAGGGGAGTGTCACCTAGTGTAGTCACAACAGTACCAAACCCCAGTGTAGTCCCAACAGTACCAAACCCTCGTCACAACGGTACCAAACCCTCGTCACAACAGTACCAAACCCTCGTCACAACAGTACCAAACCCCAGTCACAACAGTACCAAACCCTAGTCACAACAGTACCACACCCTAGTCACAACAGTACCACACCCTAGTCACAACAGTACCAAACCCTCGTCACAACGGTACCAAACCCTAGTCACAACAGTACCAAACCCTCGTCACAACAGTACCAAACCCTCGTCACAACAGTACCAAACCCTCGTCACAACAGTACCAAACCCTCGTCACAACAGTACCAAACCCTCGTCACAACAGTACCAAACCCTAGTCACAACAGTACCAAACCCTCGTCACAACAGTACCAAACCCTCGTCACAACAGTACCAAACCCTCGTCACAACAGTACCAAACCCTCGTCACAACAGTACCAAACCCTCGTCACAACAGTACCAAACCCTCGTCACAACAGTACCAAACCCTCGTCACAACAGTACCAAACCCTAGTCACAACAGTACCAAACCCTCGTCACAACAGTACCAAACCCTAGTCACAACAGTACCACACCCTAGTCACAACAGTACCACACCCTAGTCACAACAGTACCAAACCCTCGTCACAACAGTACCAAACCCTCGTCACAACAGTACCAAACCCTCGTCACAACAGTACCAAACCCTCGTCACAACAGTACCAAACCCTCGTCACAACAGTACCAAACCCTAGTCACAACAGTACCAAACCCTAGTCACAACAGTACCAAACCCTAGTCACAACAGTACCAAACCCTCGTCACAACAGTACCAAACCCTAGTCACAACAGTACCAAACCCTCGTCACAACAGTACCAAACCCTCGTCACAACAGTACCAAACCCTCGTCACAACAGTACCAAACCCTAGTCACAACAGTACCAAACCCTAGTCACAACAGTACCAAACCCTCGTCACAACAGTACCAAACCCTCGTCACAACAGTACCAAACCCTAGTCACAACAGTACCAAACCCTAGTCACAACAGTACCAAACCCTCGTCACAACAGTACCAAACCCTCGTCACAACAGTACCAAACCCTAGTCACAACAGTACCAAACCCTCGTCACAACAGTACCAAACCCTAGTCACAACAGTACCAAACCCTAGTCACAACAGTACCAAACCCTAGTCACAACAGTACCAAACCCTAGTCACAACAGTACCAAACCCTAGTCACAACAGTACCAAACCCTAGTCACAACAGTACCAAACCCTCGTCACAACAGTACCAAACCCTAGTTACAACAGTACCAAACCCTAGTCACAACAGTACCAAACCCTAGTCACAACAGTACCAAACCCTCGTCACAACAGTACCAAACCCTAGTCACAACAGTACCAAACCCTCGTCACAACAGTACCAAACCCTCGTCACAACAGTACCAAACCCTAGTCACAACAGTACCAAACCCTCGTCACAACAGTACCAAACCCTAGTCACAACAGTACCAAACCCTAGTCACAACAGTACCAAACCCTCGTCACAACAGTACCAAACCCTAGTCACAACAGTACCAAACCCTAGTCACAACAGTACCAAACCCTCGTCACAACAGTACCAAACCCTCGTCACAACAGTACCAAACCCTAGTCACAACAGTACCAAACCCTCGTCACAACAGTATCAAACCCTAGTCACAACAGTACCAAACCCTAGTCACAACAGTACCAAACCCTAGTCACAACAGTACCAAACCCTAGTCACAACAGTACCAAACCCTCGTCACAACAGTACCAAACCCTCGTCACAACAGTACCAAACCCTAGTCACAACAGTACCAAACCCTCGTCACAACAGTACCAAACCCTAGTTACAACAGTACCAAACTCTCGTCACAACAGTACCAAACCCTAGTCACAACAGTACCAAACCCTAGTCACAACAGTACCAAACCCTAGTCACAACAGTACCAAACCCTCGTCACAACAGTACCAAACCCTAGTCACAACAGTACCAAACCCTAGTCACAACAGTACCAAACCCTCGTCACAACAGTACCAAACCCTCGTCACAACAGTACCAAACCCTCGTCACAACAGTACCAAACCCTCGTCACAACAGTACCAAACCCTCGTCACAACAGTACCAAACCCTAGTTACAACAGTACCAAACTCTCGTCACAACAGTACCAAACCCTAGTCACAACAGTACCAAACCCTCGTCACAACAGTACCAAACCCTAGTCACAACAGTACCAAACCCTAGTCACAACAGTACCAAACCCTCGTCACAACAGTACCAAACCCTCGTCACAACAGTACCAAACCCTAGTCACAACAGTACCAAACCCTCGTCACAACAGTACCAAACCCTAGTCACAACAGTACCAAACCCTAGTCACAACAGTACCAAACCCTCATCACAACAGTACCAAACCCTCGTCACAACAGTACCAAACCCTCGTCACAACAGTACCAAACCCTAGTCACAACAGTACCAAACCCTCGTCACAACAGTACCAAACCCTAGTTACAACAGTACCAAACTCTCGTCACAACAGTACCAAACCCTAGTTACAACAGTACCAAACCCTCGTCACAACAGTACCAAACCCTAGTCACAACAGTACCAAACCCTAGTCACAACAGTACCAAACCCTCGTCACAACAGTACCAAACCCTAGTAACAACAGTACCAAACCCTAGTCACAACAGTACCAAACCCTAGTCACAACAGTACCAAACCCTCGTCACAACAGTACCAAACCCTCGTCACAACAGTACCAAACCCTAGTCACAACAGTACCAAACCCTCGTCACAACAGTACCAAACCCTAGTCACAACAGTACCAAACCCTAGTCACAACAGTACCAAACCCTAGTCACAACAGTACCAAACCCTCGTCACAACAGTACCAAACCCTCGTCACAACAGTACCAAACTCTAGTCACAACAGTACCAAACCCTCGTCACAACAGTACCAAACCCTAGTTACAACAGTACCAAACCCTAGTCACAACAGTACCAAACCCTAGTCACAACAGTACCAAACCCTCGTCACAACAGTACCAAACCCTAGTCACAACAGTACCAAACCCTCATCACAACAGTACCAAACCCTAGTTACAACAGTACCAAACCCTCGTCACAACAGTACCAAACCCTAGTTACAACAGTACCAAACCCTCGTCACAACAGTACCAAACCCTAGTTACAACAGTACCAAACCCTAGTTACAACAGTACCAAACCCTAGTCACAACAGTACCAAACCCTAGTCACAACAGTACCAAACCCTCGTCACAACAGTACCAAACCCTAGTCACAACAGTACCAAACCCTAGTCACAACAGTACCAAACCCTCGTCACAACAGTACCAAACCCTAGTTACAACAGTACCAAACCCTCGTCACAACAGTACCAAACCCTCGTTACAACAGTACCAAACCCTCGTCACAACAGTACCAAACCCTAGTTACAACAGTACCAAACCCTAGTCACAACAGTACCAAACCCTCGTCACAACAGTACCAAACCCTCGTCACAACAGTACCAAACCCTAGTTACAACAGTACCAAACCCTCGTCACAACAGTACCAAACCCTAGTTACAACAGTACCAAACCCTCGTCACAACAGTAAAGTGTTCTTACTGGTCCTCGGTCTTGCCTCCTTGGATCCACTGTTTGAGCAGATATTCGTAGTAACTGTCCGCTCTCGCGCCCAGGGTGAACACCCCTCTGTGGCTGAACTGTCCACTGTTCGTGTTGATGAACATGGGCACCAGACCGTCCAGTTTACCTGGAAGTTTATGGACCAGTTGCATCACCTCATTCACTACCTCCTGGGGACAAAACACAAACGGTTGGTAAGATTCATTCAACTTTATTTTATTTATACAACCTCAAATCACAACAATGTCGTCTCACAAAGCATCTCCTGTCCTTAGACCATCCCCCTGTCCTTATGGTATAGCCACACCAAACTCGAATTTAGGCACGTACGCCTGTGGCACTCATGTGTGGACAATTTGCGGCAAAATTGGCCAAAAATTATTGTCTGGGATAATTAATAAGTCCTAAACAAAACAGAACAGGTCAATGTCTTTCTGAAGAATTTAGTACAATTGTAAAACGGGACAAAGTTGATAACAATATTTTAACTGTTATTTATCCATTTATCTGTGTGCATTTTGAAGTATAAATTTTTTAATTGAAGAAAATGCTTGAATTTCATATGTTCAAAATATGTTTACAATTGTTCTGCAATTTGCTTCCTACTGATTTTTACCATGTCCATGAATGTCCATCATTTTCTTTATCCTTGATCTTAAACCTGAGTGTGTCATTGAATTTTCCATATGTGTAAATATATAACATTACATGTTCTGCACTTCTATAGTTGTTCCACCTTCATACATTAAGTTAAGATAAGATTTATTGATCCCACAGTGGAGAAAGTTCACTGTTAGAGCAGCTCCAGAAACAGCGGAAAAATAGCGCAAACTCAATACAAAACACTAAGAAAATTACATAAATAACAATAATAATAATAACAATTACACATGTATTGTAGTAAGTGCAGTAGTGCAGTAGTGGTTAATTTAAACTGAGGTATTGTACAGTGTGACTGCTGTTGGGATGAATGACCTACGAAACGTTCCTTCCTACACCGAGGGTGAACCAGTCTGATGCTGAAGGAGCTTTTTAATGCAGTCACAGTTTGGTGCAGAGGGTGGGACGAGGTTTCCATGATGGATGGTGTTCAAAGCTCTTTACATTAGCCTCACATTCACCCATTCACACACACTCATACACCAGTAGGTTCCAAGGTTCTGTCAGTCCTACTGGGAGACTAAGGGTTCAGTGTCTCTACATCATGTTTTTCCTTCTACAGTCATAAAGTTAACTCATTCATTAAAGTTAAGTCATTCATTAAAGTTAACTCATTCATTAAAGTTAAGTCATTCATTAAAGTTAACTCATTCATTAAAGTTAAGTCATTCATTAAAGTTAACTCATTCATTAAAGTTAACTCATTCATTAAAGTTAACTCATTCATTAAAGTTAACTCATTCATTAGATTTGGACCTGGCTGTGGCAGCCATAGTGGTTTTCTCATTTTTGAGCCTGACATACAGAAGATTAGAATTCAACACCCTTCAAAACCTCGAAAAACACTGTATGACAAACATTAACATAAATGACTTCAGGGTTCAACTGTTTGAAAATTGACCCTGACTAAATTAAATATTCAATAAAATGAACAAAAGTAAACTAAATATTCTGTAAAATGAACAATATTCAGTAGTATTTACAAAATATTCAGAAAAATTAACAAATATGAAGTAAATATTCAAAAAAATTAACAAAATATTCAATAAAATTAAAAGTGTCAAAATGCTCTTGGGTCAGTCTGCTTCTGGGTGTTTTCTGCACATGCTCAGTAGAGTTCAGACCTGGTTCAGACCTGGTATTGTGGATCCTGGGTCAGGCGGCTCAGTTCTCTGAACTCCAGTTGGATGCTGGTGACCTCAGCCAATGTACTGTCAGTTGTCCAGCGGGGGGGGCGGGCCGTTCCTTTACCGATGTTCACGTCTGAGAACGGGATCTTGGAAGGCGTTCTGAAGGCGGGCATCAACCTGGAGCCCAGATCTTTCTGGAAAGAGACCAAATATGATGACTATGTTATGACCAGTCCTACAATGTTGTGTCTGAGGGGGCGGGGTTTGTTAGTGCAGCTGAGGGGGGCGGGGCTAATTGTGGTGTCAGAGGGGGCGCAGTCAGTGGTTGCAGCTGAGGGGGTGAGGTTAATAGTTGCAGCTGAGGGGGCGGGGTTAGTTTTAGCTGACAGGGCGGGGTTATCAGTGTGTGACTCACAGCTTTGTCCAGGAACAGCCTATCAGATGACAGGTGGTAACAGCTGATCAGTCCTCCCAACAGTCTGATGGTGGTTTCAAACAGGTTGACTTCTATGTTCTTATCAAAGGTCAAGTTCTGCTGCACCCACTGTCTGGCCAATGAGAACTCTGAAACACACACATGTGACCACTGAGGTTCAACATCTGGTCCCTGGAACTAAACTGGGCCACCAGTAGTTCTACAGCAGAACTAAAAGGAACATATTAACAACCATTAATATGGGATTAGGAATAGAATATTAATAATAATAACAATAATAATAATAAAGTTATGAAAATATTAACTGTTAACATGTTAAATTTGTAAAAAAATATCCTGTGAACAAATCACAGAAAATCTGATCTAATCTAATCTAGTTCCTGTAGCAGTACCAGTACCATCTTTCAGTCCCAGGATCCACATGGTGTCCAGGGAGTCAATCAGAGTCAAACCCAGACCAAACCATTCACTGAACGACTGGGAAACTGGTTTGAGTTCATCATGACCCCAGGCGTGTTCTCTGTAGCCTTTCCACGCATGTCTGAATGCCTGACGCACCGCCTCCTGACGCTGCAGAGCCTCCTGACGCTGCTGTGCTGCCTCCTGATGCTTCAGAGACCCGGGGGAAACTACAGACAATACTACAGGTCAAACTACAGAACTTAATGGACCACATTAGCATACTGGTCCACATTAGCAAAGTGGTCAGAGCACATTCCAGGGAAGAGGGATCACTAAAGAGTCTTTGGAGTGTTAAAGGCGATAATAAAACTATGCTCACCTGGCTCCACAGCATTCCCTTCCTTCTCTGCAACGTTGCCTTCCTTCTCATTGGCAACTGTGTTCTGCTCAGCTTCGATCATCGCTCCTCTCCAGCTGAAACATAATTATTCCCGCTTTATCCGGGCCCAAACTTCCCTCACCCCAGCTACCTCAGCCAGCTCCTCCAGGGGAATCCTGAGGTGTTCCCAGGCTACCCCAGAGACATAATCACTCCAGCGTGTCCTGGGTCAGCCCTGAGGTCTCCTCCCGGATGGACATGTCCGGAACACCTCCCCAGGGGAGGCGTCCAGGAGGCATCCTTACTGGATGCCCCAGCCACCTCAGCTGGCTCCTCTGGACAGGGAGGAGAAGCGGCTCTCCTCCCAGTCCCTCCAAGATGTCCCAGATTCTCACCGTGTCTCTAAGACTGAGCCCCACCCACCCTGCAAAAGAAACAAATTTCAGCCGCTTGTACCTGTGACCTCATTCTTTCAGTCATGACCTACAGCTGAGGATCAAAGGTGATGGTCGGAATGTGGATCAACTGGTAAATTGAGAGCTTTGCCTCCTGGCTTAGCTGCTTCTTCACCACAACAGATCAATTTATCACCCATATTACTGCGGGTGTTGCCCCAATCTGCTTATTGACCTCCCGCTCCATTCCATCCTTCCGTCACTCGAGTATAAGATCCAGGGGTACTTAAACTCCTCCAACTGAGGCAAAACCTTCCCCTCAACCCGGAAAGGGCACTCCACCCTTTTCCAGCTGAGCACAATGGTCTCAAACTTGGAGGAGCTGATCTTCATCCCAGCCGCTTCACACTTGGTTGTGAACCGCTCCAATGACAGCTGGAGGTTGTTGCTCGATGGAGCTAAGAGGACCGCATTAAATTTTTCAATTGTATTTATTTATCATCCACATATGGCGGTGTATCATCACAGATTCAATTACAGAGACCCAAATCACAACAATGTAGTCTCACAGGGCTTTACAAAAGAAAAAAAGATCAATCAACCACAGAAAGAGATAAAGTCCCAAGCATCCCCTGTCCTTAGACCCTCCTTCTCGGCAAAAAAACCTCCAAAACCCAGTGGGGAAAAGAAGAAATCTTGAGGAGAACCACAGTGAAGGACAAATCCACTCCCATGGATAGACAGGCTATAGATGAACGCCCATCATCCGCAAAAAGCAGAGATGAGATCCTCCCACCACTGAACTCTACTTTCTCTCCCACCCAGCTGCGCCTAGAGATTCTGTCTGCAATAGTTATGAACAGAACTGGTGATAAAGGGCAGCCCTCGTGGAGTCCAACCCTCACTGGGAACCAGTCCGACTTATTACTGGCAATGTGGCCGAGGCTCTTGCTCCTTCCATACAGGGACTGAATGGCCCCCAGTTGGAGACCATCCACCCCATACTCCTGGAGAAACCCCCACAGGATATCTCTGGGAACATGGTCACAAGCCTTTTCCAAATCCACAAAACACATGTGGACTGGTTGGACAAACTCCCATGCCCCCTCCAGCATCCCAGTAAGGGTATAGAGCTGGCCCACTGTTCGCTTGATAGGGATTTGAGCCCCCAACCAAGGCTCCAAGGCAGCTGTGCCTGGAAGGCACTCCCTGCCCCCCAGTGGCTCTAGCCAATGACAGCAGACTAAATTTATTACTAGCAAATGCAGAGCTCAGTTAATCTATGTGGTACAAACATTTCACACCAGTTTGAATGTTTGATCAAAACAAACAAGCAAGTTGAAATCATGAAAACCGAAAGTGTGGGAACACTTAGTCGATGTGAAGTGTTCACTCTGTGATGCGACACTGAGCCACCATCATTCACAATCTTCCCTTGGCCGTCGAAGGCCAGGCTGGACCCATGGTCACATTCCCCGTTTTCCCCCGACCCGATGAGTGAGCGAGATCCAGACGGTCTGTCTCCCTTAGGGGCCGATGACGATGACTACGACGGCCTGGCGCGTGTTGGGGTGCCGCAATGCATCCAACCCAGCATTCGGTTGCACTCGGCCCCATACCGGCGACAACAGCCCGGGCATTTCCGTTCGAAGTGCGCCATTTCTCCAGATCCTTTCCTTGGGTTCCTTCAGCGCCAGTGTTCATTCTTTTCTCCGACTCCACCTGCTTCTCCCTCCAACTCTGGGCTCTCCCCTCTCACACTAGCCACAGCAGTAAGGGTCAGCCTGCCGGTATCCTGGTCTCCATAACCAGGGCTCGGCCCAGCTTAGACCCAACAGCCAAGAGGAGGTTGAGGAGGATACTGCCATCCCGGAGGACCTGGAGGGTGGGTTTTGGATCACCCCACCCTCCCGCTTTAGTGAAGTGCTGTATTCATGTAAATATAATGGTCACACCCACATCAGAAAGAAATTTGAGAATCAATAATGCTTAACAATGACAGTATTTTTCTTCTTTGTGTTTCCACATATAAATAATTCAAATAAAATTGTTTTTTCCTAATAGCAAAATTTCCTTTAACATTGAATGTTTTCTTTATGTGTGACTGTTTAAGATGAGCTTTTAACATAACATCACTCCACCTGCAGTGACTGGTGTTGAAGCACCGCGATACAGACAACTCACCTTGGCTGAACTGTACAGTTGCAGAGTCCTCCTCTGGGAAATACACAAAAATCTACCTCAAGTGCTGTGATTGGCCAGAGCCGCTGGGAGTGCCATCCAGGCACAGCTGCCTTGGAGGCTTGGTTGGGGGCTCAAAACCAAATCAAGCCCACTGTTCCACATCCAGGACCAAAAACCACATTGCTCCTCTTAAATCTGAGGTTCGACCACAGATTGTATTCTCCATTCCAGTACCCTGTAGTAGACCTTACTGGGGAGGCTGAGGAGTGTGATTAATGATACTTTGAGCACACCCTCTGGTCCCACTTCTTAAAGATGTGAAACAACACCCCGCTCTGCTACTCCAGCAGCACCACCCCCGATGTCCATGCAATGTTGCAGACGTGTCAGCCAAGACAGCCCTATGACATCCAGAGCTTTGGGGATGCCCAGGGCAAATTTCATCGATCGCTGGGGCTCCACTCCCGCGGAGTGACTTCACTACCCGAGCGACTTCTGTCCCGGAGATCGGTCCCCCAGTACCTCTGCTCTACTTCCAACCTGGAATGCATGTTGGTGGAATTGAGGAGCTAAAGTATTCCTTCCACCATCCAACTATATCCTCAGTTGAGGTCAACAGCTTTCCACCCGTACTGTAAACAGTGTGGGCAGGTTGTTGCCTTTCTCCCCTGAGGCGCCGGACGGCTTGCCCGAACCTCTTTGGAGCCAATCAGTCGTCTTCCTCCATGGTCTCACCGAACTCCTCCCACGCCTGAGTTTTTGCCTTCGTGACCACTGCAGCTGCAGCCCTCTTGGCTTGCTGGTACCAGTCAGCTGCTTCTGGAGACCCACAGGACAGCCATGCCCTGTATGCCTCCTACAGCCTGACGGCTCCCCTTACCTCTGGATTCCACCAGTGGGTGGGTTAGTGGGAGTAACGCCACGAGTGGCCCCGGCTACCCTATGGCACAGCTCACTGTAGCCACTTCAGCAATGGAAGAGTGAAACAGAGCCCATCCAGACTCAATGCTCCCCTCCACCCTCGGGATGCAATTGAAGCACTGCTGGAGGTGCGAGTGGAAGATCTGCCCGACAGCTTCTTCCGCCAGGTGTTCCCAGCAGACCTGCATTACTTGTTTGGGTCTCCCAGGTGAGTGTGGTGTCTTCCCCTGCCACCTGATCCAACTCATCACCAGGTAGTGATCGATAGAGAGTTCAGCACCTCTATTCACCCGAGTGTCCAAAACATATGACTGCAGGTCTAGTGATATGACTACAAAGTCGATTGACTGGTGACCTACGGTGTCCTGGTGCCATGTGCACCGATGGACACCCCTATGTTTGAACATGGTGTTAGTTATGGACAAACTGTGACTAGCACAGAAGTCCAATAACTGAACACTGCTCAGGTTCAGATCGTGCAAACCCTTCTTTTCTCCTTCCAAGTCCTGTGGTCATTACCACGGTGTTGCGTTTAGGTGCCTCCACACTAAAAGCCTGATCTCCACGAGTTTTAAAATGCATACTTGGCACCACTTTCGTCCACCTGATGTAAACCCCAACATGCAGGCTGAGAGCCTCGGGGCTATCAAAAAGCCCACCCCTGCCCTCTGCCTCTTCACCGGGCAACTCCAGCAAAGAACAAGGTCCAACCCCTCAAGGACTCTGGTTCAGAACCAAAGCTCCTGCTCCTTCCCCGCCAGAGAGGTAACATTCCATGTCCCTAAAGCCAGCTTCGGCAACTGGGGATTGGACCGCCAAGGCCCCCACCTTGGTCTGCTGCCCAATCCACAAAGCACTGGACCCTTTTGCTTCCCCTTGCAGGTGGTGAGCCCACAAGATGACAATCCCATGTCTCTGGTCCAGGCTGGATCCGGCTGGACCCCAAGGGTAAAAGCCTGGCCACCAGGCGTTCGCCCGCGAACCCACAACGTTCTCCTACCTGACCATCTTCTTGTAGATGTTCTCTTCTTCCTGGTGAACCACCTGCAGGTTGGGTGGTCCTCTCTTTTTCTGTCAATAAACAAAGAAATTAAAGTCAGAAGTGAAAATGAAGTTGGTAGCAAAATTTAAGTGGCTAGCGAAACTGAAGTGGGTAAGAAATCTGAAGTCTGTAGCAGAAGTTGAAGTTGGCAGTGAAAGTTGGTCGCGAAACTGAAGTCAGTAGCCAAACTGAAGTTGGTAGCCAAACTGAAGACAGTAGCCAAACTGAAGTTGGTAGCCAAACTGAAGTCAGTAGTGAAAATAAAGTTGGTAGTGAAATTAAAGTTGTTAGCTAGCCTGAGTTGGCTAGCCTGTGTTGGCTATTCTGAGTTGGCGCTAACCTTCAGGGCAGGTTTGGGCAGGTCAGGAATGTTTGGTCTTCTGGAATCCAAAATGGCACCTGGCCCCTCAACAGGCCCTGGCTGTGGCCCCGGGGGGCGTGGCCCTTGGGGGAGGAGCTTCACCCGGGGGGGGGGGTGCTCCAGCTTTTGGCCATTAAGGTCCAGCAAGTCCTCCCTGTCAGACAAACCTACACACACACACACACACACACACACAGACTTTAGGAAAATAAACTGACAACTGAAAAATGTGGACTGTTGCTCAGACACTCCCACTGGACTGGATTGGACTAGATTCACCTTAGCCCTGCCCACTGGCTTTGATGGTCAAGGTTGACAGATAAAATACGTTCATGATCCACTGCAACAGAATTAATTAAATAATGATATACATTTGAACTCAAATTAATTAACATTTAGATATTTAATTCACATTTTAATTAATGACACATTTAATGATATACATTCGTACCTCAACGACAGCTAAACAATAATCCAAATAACAAAAAACATTTACTTCAATTTTTCATCTGAATGAGAAAGAAAATTACATTTTCAAAACGTGGGTTTAGTATGGGTTGAAGTGGGGTTAAATTGTGTTTTCTTACCCGTCCATTGCTCAGAGACAGTGGTGAAGGAGAAGAGACCAAATATGATCACTAGAGCCAGAAGGACTAGGATGAGGCTTCGCTGGAGCCGAGACAACTGCTTCCATTTCTGTAGGAAACATTAGCATGAGCACCACTGTTAGCATCATAGCATTTTACAGCTAAGCCATTAGCATGTGGTTAGTAAACAAGTAATAGCATGAGCACCACAGTTAGCATCATAGCATTTTACAGCTAATCCATTAGCATGGGGTTAGTAAACACAGTAGTAGCATTCAAGTAGGATCCTCTTGGTGCTGAAGCCAATTAGCTTCAGAATGCTAGTCTGGATCCTTTTGGTGCTAAAGCTCATTAGCTCCCCAGATTGGTTCCTGGACTCACCCTCCAGCAGGACTGGCGTCTGTGTTTAGCATTGTCGTAGGTGTGGCCGTGTGGATCATGGGCATGGCCGTGTGGATCGTGGGCATGGCCGTGTGGATCGTGGGCATGGCTGTGTGGATCGTGGGCTTGGCTGTGTGGATCGCTGAGCGTCAGAGAGATGAAGTCCTTCCTGGAAGAAGGCGGGAACATCCTCTGAAATATGGATGTCAGTCAGTTACCGTAGCAACAACTTTAGCATTAGCTCAGGGTCCACTTATCAACTTTAGCATTAGCTGAGGATATATTTAATACCAGAACATTATTAGCCTAGGATCTAGACTGTCCCCAGTGGCCGCAAACTGCATTTGCTACGGGGGAAAGTCTAGAAAGTCTAGGCGAATTTGTGGGCGGGATAACCGCTGTCTGTCAAGTTTTCTCTTTACACAACGCCACGCTATTGGATGGGTAACCAGTCAGAGCCAACCAATCAGAGCGACGAACATGGATTTCGTTGACAGCGTCACCGGAAGACCACACCAGAATGTAGTCTCAAAACGAGTGCAGCAGCTTAGCTAGGACTCCCGTACACTATTTGTCACCGGCCGCTTCGGATCTCCTCCGGGTCGCCTTTGCCGAGTTGTGCTGCTCGTATTCCCAGTTTTTCTGCCTCTTGCAACTGGTCATCCATTAGGGCTAAAAGGGGTGACACAACGATCACCAGCGGGTTGTGCAGACCCATGCGTCGTCCCACTAGCGGAGCCAGCTGATAAAACAAACTTTTGCCATACCCGGTGGGCAAAACTCCGACAACGTCCCTTTTTTCCAAAAACAGCTTAAGTGCCGGTTTCTGCTCCTCTCGCAGGGAAAACTGTCATTTTAAATCACCTAGCGTTGCTGCCAAAGCCAGCTCCAATGGTTGTTCCTGGTGATGAGCCATGTTGTCTAGCAGCTAGCAACTGGTGTTACGGCAATGTGTGCTAGCTAGCAGCTCCGCCTTCTTCTTCTCTTTGGTGTGCTAGCTGCTACGTCTCTGCGACTACAACATTACGTGTCGTATTTGTGTTGTCATGAGGCAGGGCGGGCTCCAATCCTGCCCCTCGCGATTTGATTGGTCCGGTCCATTTTGGATTTTCAGATCCGAGGCTGTCTAGTCTGTCTCCCCGTAGCAAATACCATTTGCGGCCACTGGGGACAGACTAGATCCTAGGCTAGAACATTATCACTACATTTGACTTATTAGTGCTGTCAACACACAGGTCACCATCTGGAATCATTGATCTAATTAATCTTTTTTTTTTTTTTACCCGACTTAAAAACGACCAACATAAGTCCACAACTGCAGCTAGTGTCATTTTAATTCTTCACATTATTGTGGAAAAAGATTGATATATAACAAAATAATACAAACAAAAGTCATTTATAGTTTTCAGAGTTGAACAGATTAAATGGTATCAATTTCCATCCCACTGTGTATGTTAATTATCATCATCATTATTATTATTGTTATTTATGACACTTCCTTGTTAACGATAATGTAAATGATGTTTAAGTTAATTGCTGTAATGATTGTATTTCATGTACAGGATGTTTCAGCCTCATCAGTAGGTTAGCTTCTGTTGTCACTGTCCTCTACTCCACCTGTCTGTCTCCTCCTCCACCTGCCCCTACTCACCTTTGACCCTCTGCCTCCGCTTCCTCTGATGTTAGCAGCTGTATGCTAACAGCTGTATGTTAGCAGCAGGAGCTATGCGCGGTGCTTGGTCTGTGTTTCCTGGGGGTTGGCGGTCCTTCCGGGGCTCGGGAGGCTTAAAAGTGTACCGGAGCGGTGGGACAGAGGAGGCAGGAGCGGTGACAAACAGATGAAAGAGCAGGAAACATGCAAACAGAAGAGAGGACAGCAGCACTGACAGAGCACGAGCACTGAACCACAACCACTGGAGAGGAACTGCGGTCATGTGACCAAGCGCGTGACCCACGCCTGCGCATTAACCCTTTACTGCCCCCCCCCAGCAAAACATTTATTTATTTATTTATTTATTTATTTACGTACTCATCTACTTACCTAATTACATTTAATGCATTAATTAATTACTTAATTAATTGGTTATTTATTTATTTATTTATTTATTTATTACCTTACTTAAATTCAGTTTCATTATTTATTTACATTCACTTCATTTAAGCATATTTATTTATTTACGTACTTATCTACTCACCCAATTAAATTACATTTATTAAGAAATGAATTACTTTATTTGTTTTATTTTATTTACTTAAGCATTCAATTTCAGATCATTTATTTATTTATTTACTTAGTATTTATTTATTTATTTATTTATTTATTACCTGATTCACTTAAATCCAGTTTCATTATGTATTTACTTATCTATGTATTCACTTCAATTCAGCATATTTATTTATTCTAAGCAGAATAACTAAGTAAATAAAAAAGTTGTCAGTAAAGTAGAAAACTACTGTAACTATTTATTAATACATCAATTCCATTTATATTTGACTTTTGCAGATAAATTCACGAAACGATTCGGTATAGGATGAGATGTTTGGACCTTTTAACCAACTGCTGTGGCTCAGCTGGTAGAGCGGGTTGGCGGTTCGCGTCCCCGCTCTGGCTGTCCACAAGACACTGAACCCTAAATTGCTCCCAGTAAGGTCAGGCAGCGCTGGTGTCTTGGCAGCAGCCGTCTACTGGTGTATGAGTGTGTGAATGTGTGAATGGGTTTCTGTGAAGCGCTTTGTGACCCATGTCTGTGAAAAGCGCGATACAAATAAAGATTACTACTAACTGTCATTCAACACACATGACATTTATAAAATATAGATTTTAATATAAAACTATACTTCCATCCATCAGTTGAAGTAAACATAAGCGTGTGTTTGTCTCTTGTCATTATAGTTGTTTCTGGTGAAAGGAAGAAATATCTGCTGTTCACTTCATATGTGAATCTGTTTGTCACTGTTTGTGGACTGAGTCAGTTTTATTAAAGCTCCTCCCATTTTCTGTTAAAGCTCCTCCCATTTTGTGTGAGTATGGTACTTTCACTGTTGCCATGGAAACAGACCTGGAGTTCCACACGCATACACACAGAGCTGACTGGAGTAAAGCCTGTCTGAATGTTAAACCATGCCTCTGAACTGCGATTTTTTGTAAAACTGTAAATAATTGGTGAAATGAGTGACAGGAGGGTCTGAGGAACAAGTAGATATATTTATTTTTCCTGTACTGTTAAAAATAAGTGAGATACAGCAGTTTTAAAACCGCTGAACTCACCAAAATGAAGCAGATCTGTTAGTCTGTCAGTCATGTTAAGCCCCGCCCACAGTATTTGTCAATCATGTTAAAGCTCCTCCCACAGTCTTAATTGTCTGCAGGTGTTTCATAGTGCCAGGAGCACTGTTGCCATGGTGATGAGCAGTGGCGGGAACTTCAAAGGGCAGACTCATAGACAGCTCCACACTCTGTTACATGGAAAAAATAGGTGTGAACATACTGCCGAACTACTGCCATTTTTGGTAAAAGTGTAAATAATTGGTGAAAACAAAGTTGATGATGAGTGACAGGAGGGTGTGAGGAACAAGTACATGTACTTTTTATGTGTGTACTGTGAAAAATAAGTGAGTTAGAACAATTTGAAAAACACTGAACTCAACATGAGACAGAAATGATTTTTCCAATAGAAGTCTATTGACAGAAATCCCTGACATCATCCCAAACAGGTTCCTGTCATTTCACTTTAAAAAGAGCTAGATCTTCAAACCCTGGTTTGTTTGAATTCTCACAACCATGGCAACATTTGTGGAAAAGATTGTTTGTCTACTATTTATGGTTTTGCCGTGAGGACGACTTATTGAGACATTTTTCAGCTTAATTTTTTCTTCTCTCGTGCTCTAGCGATGACATCACCCACTGATAAAAAGTCAGATTTTGGTCTTTTCAGGGTGGATTTACTGAGTTCTCTATCGACAACCGTAAATCACACCCTCATGACAATCACATCCTAAAGACACCACAAAAATGACTGTGTTTGAAAGTTTAAATGTGTAAGTATGGAAAAAAGGCAAAAAAGGCAATTTTTTTGCTGGTCCCATGAAGAATGAATGGAGTTTTATTTGGCAAAATAATGCGAAATCCGTACGACATATCAGAATTATGAGACCACACTTGTAATCTCTGGGCTAATGTGACGAATTTTTCCTATATACTGCAAAACACTATGATGTAACCTTTGGGAGTTATAGCCACGTAAACATGGCCCAATTCATTTCAGATGGACATTTTTGACTAGATTTTTACATTTTATACAAAATTTGTGTATAAATGACAATCCTAATAGATAGCACATTTTTTAGGACCAGGCTGCACATGTTGGTATCAAAATGTTTGATCTATTTACAGCGGTACGGGCCACATGTTTTTGCAAAGTTTTCTGTACAAGTCAGAAGTCTAAATAAATAGGATGAAGAATATACCCCATGTGAATATTAACACGGGGTATAAATTATTGTGGAGACTGAACTTAGTTTGATGCTAATTTTAATGTAAGATAAACAACAAACAATGAAAAATAAACTCTTTATTATCAGGTGTTTTTATTGATGCAGTGGTCATGTGGTCAGTCTGCTGGTAGTCATGGTGTGGGGCAGTCTTATTGGTGGACATGGTGTGGGGCAGTCTTAGTGGTGGTCATGGTGTGGGGCAGTCTTAGTGGTAGTCATGGTGTGGGGCATTCTTAGTGGTAGTCATGGTGTGGGGCAGTCTTAGTGGTAGTCATGGTGTGGGGCAGTCTTTAGTGGTGGACATGGTGTGGGGCAGTCTTAGTGGTGGTCATGGTGTGGGGTAGTCTTGATGGTGGTCATGGTGTGAGGCAGTCTTAGTGGTAATCATGGTGTGGGGCAGTCTTAGTGGTGGTCATGGTGTGGGGCAGTCTTGGTGGTGGTCATGGTGTGGGGCAGTCTTTGTGGTGGTCATGGTGTGGGGCAGTCTTTGTGGTGGTCATGGTGTGGGGCAGTCTTGGTGGTGGAGGACCTCCAGCTGGTACTGGGAACACTTGAGTGCGGCCATGGAGCACAGAGTGAGGGTGAGGTTCCTCAGGGTACCAGAGCGATTCACACTCACACAGAAGTGCTGTTGTCCGTTCCGGGGACAGTCCCTGGCAGGTCTACACTCACACTTCTGCAACTCTGAAAACACACACAGACTGGACCGTAAACTCAGATCATAAATGTAGTGTCCTTCAGTACAAGTACACCACAGACACTTGCCCCACAGGGCGGGTTGCTGTGCAGCAGCAGAGAGCAGGTCACAGGAGCTGGTCTCTGAGAGATCGCACCAAACACATAAACATGCTGGAGCTCTGTGCTGTTCATTTAGCTCTAAGACATTTTCTGCCTCATCTGAGATGCAAGCATATTCTCGTACGGTCAAACAGTGTCTCTGTCGTTTACCACATAAATCACCAAGGGGGTGTCAGATCAGCACAGCTCCTGTGCATGTCCCACCATCTTCTAATGTGGGCTGCACCTCGTCTTGCTACCCTGCTGGCAGTGTACCTGCCAGGAGACAACAATCCCTAATCCTAACCCCCTCCAGGAGAGTGGTCTCTCCACTAGGAGATGGTGCACATGATTTGGAGCATTTTGGGGTAGACAGAGGTGGATCTGGTTGCCTCACAAGAGTTGACGCATTGTCCTCTGTGGTTCTACCTCAAGGGGGTGCCAGGACCCCTAGGCAGTGATGCGCTACCACATCTATGGCCCCAGTACATCTTGTATGCCTTTCCCCCTCTGCCTCTTATTTGGCTATCTCTTCAGAGGGTTCTCATGGGAGGTCACCAGTTGTTGTTGGTGGCCCTGTACTGGCCAGCGCAACCATGGTTTCATTGCTGCATAGCTTTCATCATGGCACGCCATGGCTGCACCCGGACAGGAGAGATCTGCAGAGATCTGGGGGACAGATATGGCACCCCAATCCTCAGCAACTTCATGTGTGGCTCTGGCCTTTGGGAAGGCTGAAGCTGTAGTTGACTGATCCTGTTAGGCAGATCACTTTGAATGCCAGGGCAGCCTCTACTCGGCTGCAGTATGAGAATAGGTGGAAACTGTTTTTCCAGTGGTGCTCTGACTGTGGTGTGGATCTGATATCATCTCCGATCCCAGTTATTGTGGAGTTTCTTCAGTCTCCCCTGGATATTGCTGCCATCTCAAGTTGTCATGATATGGTGGAGAATTGTTCATCCGGGAGCCATCCTTTGGTTTCTCTGTTTTTCTGGGGTTTTCATCGACTGTGTCGGCAGACGGCACCCAGGGTTCCTGTGGGATTCCTCCTTGGTTCTTGAGGTATTATTTCGCCCTCCTATAGAGCCTTTGCCAGAGGCAGGGCTCAAGTGGCTCTCATACAAGACTGCTTTTTGGTTGGTTGTTCTCTCGGCCAAGAGGGTTACAGAGTTGAATACCCTCTCTGTCAGTCCCACATGTCTCAGGTGGAGTCCGGATGATGCTAGTCTCACTCTGTGGCCTAACATGGAATTCATGCCCAAGGTGGTGTCCCGCTCTCATTGTAACCAGCCATTGAGTTTGGCACAGTTTTAGCCCTCTCCAGGAGAGCATGGGCATGGGTCAGATTTGTGCCCCGTGCGAGCATTGCCTGCATATGTGGCAGCTACGGCTGATATGCAACGCTCAGACCAGCTCTTTGTGTCTTGTGGTGGCCTTACGATGGGGGTCCCCACTCCAAACAGTGCCTCTCTCATTGGATTGTGGAGGTTATCCAACACGCCTATGCTCTGGAAGGTCATGTTCTGCCATCTAGCATCAAAGCCCATTCGACCAGGGGTGTTTCTACTTCGTGGGCAGCAATGAGAGGGGTTTCTTTGGAGTCCATATGTGCTGCGGCTTTGCTGAGCACATTTACCAGATTATATAATGATATTGTGGCCATGCCTCATCCCTTTGGCTGCATTGTTCTGCAAGGATCTTCTGAGTCTTCTCAGTGAGGTTTGTACTCAGGGTTCTTTGTGACATTGTTGGTATTCCGTCATTCAGTGCTTTCTGGCGGTCATCCAGGATTCATAGACTCGTAGTTACATATGTAACTTTTGTTATATAAAGGTGTTTAAATGACTCTTGTCAGTTTTTAATCTAGTTGTGAACGATCATCTACAAACTTTACAAATCAGATGTTTTGTCTTTTGTCAAATGGAACCTGATTAAAATAATAAGTGGGTTTGAAAACAATAACTTTTGAAGAAATGTAAAACTTTTAATGGACATTAAAATTTGTGTTGTTAATGTATGACTTTTTAACAGCTTTTCAAACCAATAGTCAATAATGCAACTGACCTGAGCAGCGTTCCCACTCGTAGCATGTGTCCAGGGCGCAGGCCTCCTGAACTGAACTGGCAGAGGACATCTGGGCTCTGAACTGGGCCCACTCCACTGTGGACGGATCCACCCCGTCACATGGGCCCTGGCCCACGTAGAAGAGCGGGTCGCCATGGCAACGGCCAGCATGGAAGGAGCAGAGAGACATTGAGACGGTGACGTTCAGGTCTGTGTTTAGGACGCACAGGCTGGCGGACTGTGAACTATCAGAACAGGAAGAACACGGACATTTTTAACAACACTAAAACACACTAAAATGTCCTAAAAATTTTGTAAAATGCAGTAGCAAATGTAGGAAAAGCATGTGAAGGCTGTCCTCTTTGGTGACTACTGCACTGATGCCTGTGCTGGCCTAGACCTGGGGTAGACTCTAGGCTGGTCCAGACCGGCAGTAGACTCTAAGCATGCTGCATGGTGTGTGTGTGTATTAGTGTGAGTTGTGTGTGTGTTAGTGTGAGTTGTGTGTGTATGAGTGTGAGTTGTGTGTGTGTTTAGATGAAAATGCTCCTCACAGGCAGCTTTCTCTCTGAACACAAACACACTGAGACTGGAACAACTTCTGTCCTGGACCACAACCACCGTCCTCCTCAGACTGCAACACTGAAAACACAAAACAAACAAGCCTAGTATTAGCATTAGCCTAGTATCAGCATTAGTCTAGTGTTAGTATTAGTCTAGTGTTAGTATTAATCTAATGTTAGCATTAGCCTAGTGCTCCAAAGCAGTTCACCAGTGAGCAAAACTCTTTGTTAACTGGTGAACTGTTGAAGTGTGGATGTGTTCGGTTCAAGTGTTGTCGCATTGTTGCAAAGTACAGCAGTGGTAGGCTAATGCTAATACTATTTTGCCTTGCACAGTTGGTAGTTTAAAAATTACTAGTTAGTTCTTGTTTATTTTGAATTACTACCCAATAAATAAAAATAAATATATATGTATTATTTATCCAATACCTGATTGGAACATAACGTCCAAGTCCGGATCCAGTCATGTGAGCAGAAATCGGTGCTGATCACATGATTGGATCAGGACAACCCTGACTGCAAACAACTGTAAATGTTTGTAAACAAGTGTAAACAGCTGTAAACACCTGTTCCATTGAATTAAGTTAAAAATTGTAACCAGATTAATCATGATGATGAATTCATGGGCGTTACTTGTGGAAGCTGTAAAAAGGCGAACCTTGCAGCACTACCAGTCAGCATACCATGGGTGCACCACAGGTACTCTGGTACCGGTTAGGGTTAGCATGCCGTGGGTGCAGCGCAGATACTCTGGTACCGGATAGGGTTAGCATACCGTGGGTGCAGCGCAGGTTGTGTGGTAACGGTGGTTCCCAGGTCAGAGTTTTGGTGCAGGTGTAGAATCCTCGGGGCAGCGGTGCCAGACCGGTCTGGACACAGTCTAGACCCACAGACTGACCCACATGGTACTGGTCTCGCTCTGGGAATAGCGTTATTCCATCTGGAATCTCTGGAGGTAGGCACAGCCGACCTGAAAGACAGGAAGACAGCAGCCAATCAGCTGTCAGCAAACTGACAAAGAGGTTTCACTGTGCTGTCTGTCCACACTTTGCCCACCCCCCTTTTCCATCCCTTCCCTTCTTTTTTACTTGTCTAGTAGGGCATTAACAACTTAATTTTTTTTAAAGTCGACTTATCCATCAATAAAAGTCAGGTCGTGATGATGTCATCACATTGTGAGTGGAATTAAAGTTCACTGTAACGTAACAATGTCCATTGACAAGACAAAAGCATCTTCATTTTAACCCCAACAAAACAAAGGCTAACGTTAGCAAAGAGTTTTCTGTTAAATTTAACTGAACATCAGTAGGTGGACATATGTCCACATTTAGTCTGGGCCCACGGCTCTAAAACTGGACCCGGACTGATGCGTGACAGTGAGATCAATCAGATTAAAAGAACATCTAACAATTTTATCCAATGTGGACTGTTCAATATTAGGTCAATTTCTTCCAAATCTCTATGAATCAATGATCTAATCAGTGATCAATAGATTGATATTTTAGCTGTGACTCAAACCTGGCTTCAGCAGGATGAATATGTCCCATTAAATGAATCCAGGTGAACTATCACACAGCCAGAACCAGTGGTGGTGGTGGAGGAGTGGCAGTAATATCTCACTCCAGTTTAGGTCTTAGCCCTAAAATTAATCCTAAAATTAATCCCACTTACCACTCCTTTGAAAGTCTACTTTTATCCATTACTTTCCCCAACTGCAGAAACCAAAAACCAGTCCTTTTTGTCCTAGTTTATGTCCCTCCTGGTCCTTATTCACAGTTTGGATCTCATCAGTCTCTGACTTTCTATCCAGTGTAGTGTTGAACTGGGATAGGATTAGAATAGTTGGTGATTTGAACATACATGTTGATAACAACGCTGACTCTCTTAGTAATGCATTTAGTGACCTACTAGACGGATTAGGCTTTATCCAAAATGTTCATAAACCAACCCACATTCACAGACACACCCTCCATCTGATCTGAACATTTGCTGTTGAAATGAGTGACCTGGTTGTTTTTACCCATAATCCCATACTCTCAGATAACTTTTTAATGAGCTTTCAGTTTATGCTTGAGGATATTTCCACCTCAGTGATTAAAACACAAATGAAAAGGATACTATGTGACCGTGCTGTCTCAAAGTACAAAGAGTTAATTCAGTCACTATTTGTGTCTATGTCATGTGATTATGTAAAGGACACATTTAGTCCCAGTATAAGTGATGAGTTAGTCGATAGTACCATGCTCACATTAAAAACTACGTTAGATACAGTCGCCCCCCTCAAGTTAAAAACTACTAAGATTAATTCAATTCAATTCAATTCAATTTTATTTATAAAGCCCTAAATCACAACAAAGTCGTCTCAGAGGGCTTTACAAAAACACAATCAGCTACAGAAATACATGAAAAGTCCCAGGCATCCCCTGTCCTTAGACCCTCCTTCTCGGCAAGAAAAAACTTCAAAACCCAGTGGGAAAAAGAAGAAATCTTGAGGATGAACCTCCCCATGATACAACGCTGACACTCACTCCATTAAACAAACAACACCTAAATTAGAGGCAATGGAGGCGATCCAATTCAGAAGATTGTCTCAATGCCTGGAAAAATAGCTTAATAAAGTATAATCCATCTTTGCGTACAGCCAAAACTAGATATTACTCATCCATAATAAAAGAAAACAAGAATAATCCTAGATTCCTGTTCAGTACTGTAGCCAAACTGACAAACAGCCACACCTCCGTGGAACCAGTTATTCCATCCACGCTCAGTTCTGATGATTTCCTGCAGTTCTTTAACAATAAAATATCAACTATTAGAGACAAAATAGACACATTTCTCCCAAACATTAGATCAGAAAAAGCAGCGGTTTCAAACCTAGGCCTTTTTATAAATCCCTCTGTAACACTAAATAATTTCACCACTGTAGACCAAACTGATGTCATATCTATTATCATGTCTTCCAAATCATCACCTGCCTCTTAGATCCAATTACAACTAAACTCTTTAAACAGATTCTGCCCCTAATTATTAACACTGTCCTAAATATAATTAACACTTCATTAACTACTGGATATGTGCCACAGTCATTTAAATATGCTGTTATTAAACCAATTCTGAAAAAACCTACCTTAGATCCTGACATTCTAGACAATTCTAGGTCTATATCATGGATCCTGCATCTGGTGTCATGTTTGTGTAGTTTTTGTCTTTCTACCGTTTCTGTCGTTGTTGGTGTTTTGGGCTCTTTATTTTGTTATGTGGGTTCATGTTCACCGTTCCTGCTTTACTTCCTGTCACCGGTGTTTCCCCACCTCCATTAATTGTCACATCATTTGTGACATCTGTCAGTAGGGTATAAATAAGCAATCTGTGTGTTTGTCTGGTGCGAATCTGTCTGTGTTATACGACTTATGAGCAAGTCTACATTTACGTCTGGTTTCTTGGCTTTTGACTTCTCGTTCTAGTTTTTGGATTCTGATCTCTGCCTGCCCCTTGTCTGTCATTGTGTGGATTTTTTGTGTATTGACCGTAAGCTTGTTTTTGGACCCGGAGTTTTGCCTTGCCTCCCCTCAGTGCCTCATCGGACCTCAGACCCTCGGCGTGACCCTGCTACGGACCTGGATAACGGTGTGTTGGATCTTATTGTGTCTTCGATTATCTGTCTACGGACCCTGCCTGTCTGACCATCCTTCTTCAGGGCTCCACTGCGGCTCGCGGTGTTCCGTACAGAAGGTCCCGGAGGAGCCTCATCCGTGCTCACACATTATTTAATAAAGACTGTAAAACGCATCTGAAGCCTCAGAGTTTTGCATCTTGGGTCCATCTATCACCCAATCTGTTACAGTCTATATCTAATTTGTCCTTCCTGTCAAAGGTTTTAGAACGAGTAATAGTTAAACAGCTGTGCCAATACCTGCAGGATAATAGTTTATTTGAACAGTTTCAGTCTGGCTTTCGTGCCCATCATAGCACTGAAACAGCGTTAGTTAAAGTTACTAATGACTTATTATTAGCCGCTGACATGGGATTAATATGGGTCCTGGTGTTATTAGACCTTAGTGCAGCCTTTGACACCATTGACCACAGTATCTTAGTGCACAGATTAGAATGTGATATAGGTATTAGAGGAGCAGCCCTCTGCTGGTTTAAATCATATTTATCTAATCCATACCAATTTGTTAATGTTAATCAACAATCATCGCAGTCCTCCAGAGTTAATTATGGCGTTCCTCAAGGGTCAGTCCTTGGGCCTATTTTGTTTACACTATATATGCTCCCTTTAGGTAACATCATTAGAAATCATGGCATTAATTTTCATTGTTATGCAGATGACACACAGCTATATTTATCGATTAAACCTGATCAGACCAGACAAATAGATAAACTAAGTACATGTGTACAAGACATAAAGACTTGGATGAGTGACAATTATCTTTTACTGAACCCTGAAAAAACTGAAGTCGTTATAATTGGTCCTAAAGATGCGAGAGACTCCCTACCTGACCACATAGTTACTCTGGACAACTTAAGTGGAACACCCAGTGCCACAGTTAAAAATTTAGGAGTTTTATTTGATCCAGATCTTTCATTCAAAGGGTCAGGGGTCAGAGGTCAGGGCACATTAACCAAACATACAGAACAGCCTTCTTTCACCTGCGCAACATTAGCCAAAATTAGGAATATTCTGTCTAAAACGACTGCAGAAAAATTAATTCATGCATTTGTTACATCACGATTAGATTATTGTAACTCCTTACTTGTAGCGTGTCCTAAATATTCCCTAAAAAGCTTCAACTGGTTCAAAATGCAGCAGCAAGATTATTAACAGGATCAAATAGAAGAGAACACATCACCCCTGTGTTCCAAACCCTGACCCCTGACCCCTAACCCTATCACCCCTGTGCTCCAAACCCTGACCCCTGACCCCTAACCATATCACCCCTGTGCTCCAAACCCTTCACTGGCTACCAGGTGAGTTTAGAATTAAATTTAAAATCCTCCTCCTTACATATAAAGCCATTAATGGTATGGGTTAGGGTTAGGGGTCAGAGGTCAGGGGTTAATGGTATGGGCCCCTCTTATCATAAAGATGATCTGGTTCCGTACCAGCCCAATAGAACCCTTCGTTCTCAGAATGCAGGTTTATTGAAAGTTCCTAGGGTTTGTAAAAGTACAGTAGGAGCTAGAGCCTTTAGTTACCATGGTTACTGTCTTATGGAATCATCTTCCCTTTAATATTAAAAACGCAGAAACAGTCTCTACATTTAAAATTAGGCTTAAAACATTCCTGTTTGAAAAAGCCTATGGTCAGGTTAGTTAAAAATGATGTGACTCATATATCATGTATACATGATGTATGAGTCACAGTTCAGTCTAGGCTGCCCTAGGAGTTAGAATGCTGGGGGAAGTACAGACACTGAGTTCTTTCTTCTCTTTCTCTCTCTCACACCTTTTTCTGTCATTTTTATAACATATCTTTCATACCAAGTCTGTTCATGACTAGTCACCTAAATACCGAATTTTAGTTTTCGGTATTTACATTTATTTAAGTTTGGTTCTGTTGTTCTGTCCCTGAGGAGACAGAGCCTTGGTGATATTGGGAGTAGACAATCTAACTAATTCCCTACCAATTCCAGAATCTTTTTCCATAGAGGGAAAACCAGAGGGAATTCCATATGGCGTGTATATATGTACCACGTTCTGTCTTGCATTTCCAGCAGAGGTCATCCTTGATTAATTTCATTTTATTAAGTCTAGTTAGAGTGTAGTAATATCTGTGTTATTTTATATTGGATAAATTTGCTCCCTGACATATTTTTCAGTGTTGGAAAGAACCCCTCCACCCCCCACCCAAGTTTTCCTTAGATAATCATATCCTTTGTTGGTCTTCCAAGGACAAACCTGGTACCACTTGGATGCTGTTTGAGAAGTTGGTGGCAATTTTAAGAATTGTTGAACTATATTAGTGCCATTGTTTATAGATTTTTTTCTCTAATACAATGTCTTATCTGCAGATATTTCCAGAACTGGGCCCTCCCTTCCAATTTGAATTTATCTAATAATGTTTGATAGGAAACAAAGTTACCCTCCTCAGATAGATCATCTAATGTTCTCATGCCGTTTTTCAACCACTGGGCCCAATAAATGCTTTGTTTACTTATTGTTAGTTTAGAATTATACCAAATAGCTGCAGATATTTGAGGATTATGAGAGGCCTAACAGTTTCTATGCATGTCCCGCCTGGTTTTCTTTGAGTGTATTACATTTGGGTTCATCATGTTGCTGTCCTTCTGTTCAATTGTTTGTGAGAGAGCCTCTGAGGGTTTGAAAGGGAATGTAAGATCCCGTTCAATCAATATCCAGTCCAGGTCCCTGTCAGCTCCATTCCAGTGTTTTACAAGTTTCACCATTTCAAAAGAGCTACTGAGATAGGAGATATTTGGGAAGGACAACCCCCATCTTTCTTTGGTTGAGGTTCTTTCCACCCCAAGGGAAGCATTTTATCATGTTGTTGTATGTGAGTAGTAGTTGTGGATAGATGCAGAGGGAGCAATAACCATTTTAATTTTATTTACTTTTCCCCATAATGTTAAATTCAGTCTGCTCCATTTCTCCAAATTAGCCTCAATTCTATTTAATAATTGTCCATATTAGTAGTAATAATCTCTTCTATGTTTAGATTCAGTTCTATTCCTAATTATTTCATGTCTTTTGGAAGCCATTTGAAATTGAATGTATTAAGTAGATTACAGGAGCAGGTCTGGGAGACTGGCATGGATAGACAGTGTCTAGTATTGGACAGACAGTGTCTAGTGTTGGACAGACAGTGTTTAGTGTTGGACATTGTCTAGTGTTGGACAGACAGTGTCTAGTGTTGGACATTGTCTAGTGTTGGACAGACAGTGTTTAGTGTTGGACAGACTCACGGCTGCATTGTCCCTGTGGTTGTGTCCATGTCCCATCAGGACGACAGTTGATGAACTGAAAACCGTCCAACATGAATCCAGTCAAACACTGGAACTCTTCGTCTTCACCGAATGAATAAAACTGCTTCGATTTCTGTCAAAATGCCAAGAAAAGTTGATACGCCCCAAGACCAGGTCAAAACCCCCAGAACCAGGTCTAGACCCCCAGGACCAGGACTAGACCCCCCAGGAATAAATGAAAGTGTCCTTACTGTCAGGAAGCTGTTGGGAGGTCTTGTTGGTCTGGAACAGCCCTGAACTCCAGGAGGAAGCTGGTCCGTCCAACCCACTGAAAAGTCCTCATCGTTATCACAAGTTTCCTGTCTGAAAGAAAAAAAGAAACTCTGGGATGACACGGTGGTGCAGTCGTTAACAGGGGGTGGTGGTGTCGATGTGTCCATGTATCCAAGTCCATGTGTCAATGTGTTCAAGTCCATGTGTCCATGTGTCAATGTGTCCAAGTGTCCAGGTCAATGTGTCCATGTTTCCAGTGTCTCTTACTGTTCAAATATAGAAATGTGACAGGGTTCTTCTTGGCGGTTGGGGCCCTGGCAGATGTGGCCTCCTCTGAGGGGGGCGGGGTTATCACACCTCCTGGTCCGCCTCCTCTTCATGGAGGCGTGGCACCGGCTCCACGTCCCCCAGCAGCTCCAGGACCCGTCCACCTGCTCTGTGGAAGGAAAACCAAGCCACTGGAACTCGGGTGACCAGACAGTCTCCAAAACATACAGTTGTCCCTAAAATGTCTCGAAACTTAATGTCTTAGAAATGCCAAGAGATGTCCCAAAAAAGACCCTAAATCTCCCAAACATGGCCTAAATATCCTGAAACTCACCTTAAATGTCTTGAAAATGTCAATACATGTATTAAAATGGCACTAAATGTCCTGACACTGGCCCTAGTTAGTGTGATCGTTAAAGATGACACTCAACCACTGAAACCTGATTTGAAGTCAGTCCATTACAATCACGTTTCAGTTACCTGACTCCAGCCAATGCCATGTGGTCACTGTGTTCTAGGCAGAACCCAGAACCTATCATTAAAATAGAAGAAGCAGAAGGTTGTGGCTCGTGTGCACATTGTGAACCTGAGGTGAAGTCCGGTGCTCGCCTCTCACAGTTGTCTCCGAACGTCCCGGTCAGACAGATGCATTTGCACACGGTGCCCCTCAGAACGGGCCTGGCGTTGTTGGGACAGGGCGCACATTTACAGGCGTCCGCCTCCTCCAGGTACTGTGACAGTGCCCTTCTCAGGTGCCTCCTCTTTGTGATGGCGCAGGGGATTCGCCGGACCAGGTCTACGATGGGCAGGAGCTGGAGAGGAGAAGAACCAGACATGTGGGCTGGGCAGGGCTAGGCAGACCACCTAGTCTGTCTAGCCCTGGGCTAGGTTTCCCTAGGGCACCTGATGTCTTGGGGGCGCCCACAGAATTAGAATATTAAGATACTGTGTTTTCACTACGATATGGTGAACTGAAAAGACTAATTTACTACAAAAACCACAGTGAGCCTTATATACATATATATAGAATCATTCTGTTTAATGACTTGGAATTTAGACCTTTTATCTAATAATTTGTACTTTTTATCTAATAATTTGTACTTTTTATCTAATAATTTGTACTTTTTATCTAATGATTTACTAGACTAATAATAATTTAGTCCTCCTTGAACGGTCGCCTCACCGTGGTGGAGGAGTTTGAGAGGCCTAGTGATCCTGGGAGCTGTGTTGTCGGGGGCATTTTGGCCCTGGTAGGGTCTCCCATGGCAGATTGGTCCTAGGTGAAGGGTCAGACTAAGAACAGTTTGAAGACTCTTATGACCAGAAAAAACAAGATTCTGTGTACCCGGCCCAGAGGGTTACCGGGGTCCCACTCCGGAGCCAGGCCTGGGGCTGGGGCCCGTGGGCGAGCGCCTAGTGGCCAGGCCTTTTCCCATGGGGACCGGCCAGGTCCAACCCGAATGGGGGACATGGGATCATCTTCTCATGGGCTCACCACCTGTGAGGAGAGGCAGAAGGGTCCGGTGCGATGTGGATTGGGCAGCAGACCAAGGTGGGGCCTTAGCAGTCTGATCCTCAGCTGTAGAAGCTGGCTTTAGGAACATCGAATGTTACCTCACTAGCAGGGAAGGAGTGGGAGTCTGTGGAGGAGGTTGAGCACTATTGATTGGACATAGTTGGCCCCACCTCGACACATAGTGCCAGCTCTGGAACCCGAGTCCTTCAGAGAGGCTGGACCTTGTTCTTTGCTGGAGTTGCCCTGGGGGAGACGGAGGGCGGGGGTGAGCTTTTTGATAGCTCCCAGACTCTCAGTCTGCGTGTTGGGGTTTACCCCAGTGGACGAAAGGGTTGCTTCCCTGTACCCTCGGGTTGGGGGACGGGTGCTGACTGTTGTTGGTGCATATGCACCAAATAACGGCTATAGTGAGCTGTGATTGTAGGGGGCCAGTTGTGGCGGTAACCCCCGAATCCGCTGGTGGACTCCAGAGGTCAGGCTGAAGAAGGAGACCTACAGGGCTTGGCTGTCCTGTGGGTCTCCGGAAGCAGCTGACTGGTACCGGTGGGCCAAGTGAGCTGCAGCTGCAGTGGTCGCCAAGGCAAAAACTCTGGGATGGGAGGAGTTCGGTGAGACCATGGAGGAAGACTACTGATTGGCTCCAAAGAGGTTCTGGCAAACCGTCTGGTGCCTCAGGAGGGGGAGGCGGTCCACACTGTTTATAGTGCGGGTGGGGAGTTGTTGACTTCAACTGAGGATATAGTTGTACGGTGGAAGGAATATTTTGAGGAGCTCTTCAATCCCATCAACATGCATTCTGAGATGGAAGCAGAGACGGGTGACCGGGGGACGGGTGGACTGATCTCTGGGGCAGAAGTCGCTGAGGTAGTGAGATCACTCTGCGGACGAAATCCAACCAGGGTATCTCAAAGCTCTGGCTGTTGTAGGGCTGTCTTGGTTGACATGCCTCTACAACTTTGCATGGACATCGGGGGCAGTGCAGCTGGAGTGGCAGAGGGTGTGCTCAAACTATCGTGTGATCACACTCCTCATCCTCCTCGGTAAGGTCTACTCCAGGGTGTTGGAAAAAAGGGTATGATCAGTGGTCGAACCTCAGATCAAGGAGGAGCAATGTGGTTTTCGTCCCGGACGTAGAACAGTGGACCAGCTCTTTACCCTCGCTGGGGTGCTGGAGGGGGCGTGGGAGTTTGCCTAACCAGTCCACATGTGTTTTGTGGATTTGGAAAAGGCGTATGACCGTGTCCCCAGAGATATCCTGTGGGGGGTACTCCAGGAGTATGGGGTGGATCATCTTCTACTGGGGCCATTCAGTCCCTGTACTGAAGGAGTGAGAGCTTGGTCTGCATAGCCAGTAATAAGTCAGACCATTTTCCAGTCAATGATGGACTCCGCCAGGGATGCCTTTGTGACCTGTTCAGAACTTTTATGGACAGAATTTTTAGGCGCAGCCAGGTGGGGAAAGGGGTCGAGTTTGATAGCAGGAGGATCTCGTCTCAGGTTTTTGCGGATGACGTGGTCCTCTTAGCCTCATCGGACAGTGATCTCCAGCTCTTGTTGAAGCGGTTTGCAACTGAGTGTGAAGCGGCTGGGATGAAGATCAGCTCCTCCAAATCTGAGGCCATGTTCCTCAGTCGGAAAAGGTTAGAGTGCCCTCTCCACGTCGGGGGGATGGTCCTGCCTCAGGTGGAGGAGTTCAAGTTCTTATTCACGAGTGACAGAAGGATGGAGCGGCAGGTGGACAGGTGGATTGCTGCAGCATCCAAGGTAATGCGGGTGATAAACCGGTCCGTTGTAGTGAAGAAAGCTCAGCCAGAAAGTGAAGCTCTTAATTTACCAGTCGATCTATGTTCTGACCCTCACCTATGGTCATGAGCTTTGGGTCATGACCGAAAGAATGAGATCACGGGTACAAGGGGCTGAAATGAGTTTCCTTCGCAGGGTGGCCGGGCTCAGCCTTAGAGATAGGGTGAGAAGCTTGGACATCCAGGAAGGACTCGAAGAAGAGCCGCTGCCCCTCCATGTCAATAGGAGCCAGTTGAGGTGGCTCGGGCACCTCGTCAGGATGCCTCATGGATGCCTTCCTGGGGAGGTGTTCAGGATATGTCCATCTGGTAGGACACCTCGGGGTCGACCCAGGGCACGCTGGAGGGATTATATATCTCGGCTGGCCTGGGAACACCTCGGGATTCCCCTGGAGGAGCTGGCTGAGGTAGCTGGGGTGAGGGAAGTCTGGGCTACTTTGCTGAGGCTGCTGCCCCCATGACCCAGACCCAGATGAAGCAGGAGACAACAAGTACGCGATCTAATCATTTTGACTTTTTATTTAATAATTTTGAATTTTAATTAAATCATTTTTACTTTTTATCAAATCATTTTTACTTTTTATCTGATAATTTTTACTTTTAACATGTAATTTATCAGAATAAAAGTGTGTTTTGTTCCATGTTACAACTCAGCAAGGTTGAGAGTTATTGTACGTGTTTAGCTTCATTTAATGCTCCTTATAATCCAGTGCACTATATTTTTTGTGGATTTTAGTGTATTTTTACTACATTTGACCCTGCTAAAGCAGTTAAACTTAAATTTCGCTTTTACTTTGAAAGGAACTTTTATTGGTGTTTCACCTGGTAGTCCAGAACTGCGGGGTTCTCGATAACGGACTTGGCCCAGTTCCTGTAGGTGTTCTGATCTGGGGTGGGACCCTGTCGTTCCCAAGCCAGAGCCGCCGCCTCCCTGGTTCCACCTCCTGTTACCATGGAGATGGAGTTCTGTGCCGCCCGGATGTAAGAACCTGCAGAACACCAGAGAATGCTTAGAACACTGAGGGTAAAGAGGTGGATGGAGAATGTTTAGAACACTGAGGGTGGTGTTGGGTGTAGAACAGGTGGAGAACCTTGGTGTTTGTCAGTGATCGTATCGTCAGAACAGCGGGTGGTGCTAGTCCGTTCCGTGTAGAGGATGATGCTCCAGCTCGTCTCTTTCTTCAAACAACCACTGACGTGTTCTTCACTCTGACCTGCAGAGGAACCAGGGAACCTATTAGGGTTAGAGTTAGGCTAATGCTAGCACAAGACTAATGCTAGTGCTGTTAATGCTAGCACTAAGCTAATGGTAGCACAAATAATGCTACCACAAGACTAATGGTAGCAGTATTAATGTTTGCACTAGACTAATGCTAGCATTAATTGTGGTAGCACTAGGCTAATGGTAGTGTTAATAATGCTCGCTTTATTAATGCTAGCACTAGACTAATGCTAGCACTATGAATGCTATCATGAGGCCAATGTGTTGTTTGGCTGATATATTCAACCTGGCCATGAAAGGTCATGGTATCATAAAGGGTATGGGGTGTTGGGGGCATAGGGGTGACTTCCTATAGTCTTAGCATAGTTAGATTAGGGGGCGCTATGGTAGGGGGTATGGGGGGGGCATTATTTTGTGGGTGTTGGGGGTATAGTAGTGAGGTCCTACAGTCTTAGGTTAGTTAGAGTACGGGGGGGGGTGCTGTGGTACCAGAGCTCCTCAGTTCTTGGCGGTTGAACTGGTACAGCAGGTCGTAGTGGCCCCCCAGGGTCCCAGAGCCATAGTAGTGGGTCCCATACAGACGGAACAGGTCCCTGTAGAGGGCGTAGTTGTAGCGCAGAGGTAGAGCCTGCAGGAAGCGCAGGAAGGGTTCTGACAACACCAGGTCTACTGGGTCTTTGACTGAGAACCTGGACACCGGCAGAACCTGGTGCACCCGAAAAAACTGAGAGTCCTGCGGAAGAGAAGGCAAAAAACATCAAAACATCTAAATCTTGAACCATCTAAACATCTAAAGGCCTAAACATATAACCATCTAATCATCGAACTACCTAAACATCTAAAGATCCAAACATTTAAAAATACAGTATGTTGAACAGTGTGTCAGTGTAATGGTATCTAACAGTTTTCTTGGAGGCGTCCACAATGCTGGAGGACGTCCTCATGTGGGCGGAGCTGTAGAAGATGGGGAAGAAGAAGTCTGTGTGATGGTGGTCTGGGCTGGAGGTGGTCTTCTTCTTCAGATCCACAGACTCGCTCTGCACAGGTGGAGGGTCTACAGTTAGGTCCTCCACCACCCCCACCTGATATGAAACACACAGAAAGACAGGAGTAGGGGTGTTCAAATTGAACAAACAAAGATGGGGGGTAGAGCTGAGGGTTAGGGTAGAGCTGAGGGTTAGGGTAGGGCTGAGGGTTAGGGTAGAGCTGAGGGTTAGGGTAGAGCTGAGGGTTAGGGTACAGCTGCGGGTTAGGGGTCATTATTCTACAAAATAAAACTACTTTCTTTCTGATCCATCCAAAAAGAAATTATAAACAAATAGAAATTAAAATAAATAAATACATTCAAATAATTTAAAAATAAAAGAAATAAATTAAATAAATATTTAGGAAATTGAAAACAATAATTTAAAAACTTTAATAAAAAAAACATATAAATACAAATAAATAAAATGAATAAATACATTATTTAAAAAACCTGATTAATTAATTAAAAATGGAAACATTTTTAATAATATTATTTATAGTATATATATATATATATATATATATATATATATATATATATATATATATATATATATATATATGTTCCTCTCGCCCCACCTGGGCGGTGTCTCCTTCAGACTCGGGTCCTCTACCAGAGGTCTGGGAGCCTGAGGGTTCTGCGCAGGATCTTAGCTGTTCCTAACAATGTTCTCTTTTGGACACAGATCTCTGATGTTGTTCCTGGTATCTGCTGGAGACATTGTCCCAGCTTGGGGGTCACTGCCCCTAGTGCCCCCATCACTACTGGTACCACTGTTGCCTTCACACTCCACATTTTCTCTAACTCCTCTTTCAGCCCTTGGTATTTCTCTTCTCTTCTCATGTTCTTTCTTTCTCATGTTGCTATCACTGGGGACTGCTACATCTATCACCACCACTGTCTTCTCATGTTTATCCACCACCACTATGTCAGGCTGATTGGCCATCACCATCTTGTCAGTCTGGATCTGGAAGTCCCACAGGATCTTGGCCTGTTTGTTCTCTGTCACCTTTGGGGGGTTCTCCCATCTTGACCCTTGACCTCCAGTCCATACTCTTTACAGATGTTCCTGTACAGTATGTCCTCTACCTGGTTATGTCTCTCCATGTATGTCTTACCTGCCACCATCTTACACCCTGCTGTGATGTGCTGGACTGTTTCAGGGGCTTCTCTACACAGTCTACACCTGGGGTCCTGTCTGATGTGGTAGACCCCAGCCTCTATTGCTCTGGTGTTCAGGGCTTGTTCTTGTGCACCCATGAGTAGCGCCTCTGTGCTGTCCTTTAGTCCAGCCTTTTCCAGCCACTGGTATGTCTTTTCCATATCAGCCACTTCCTCAATTTGTTGATGGTACACGCCATGCAAGGGTTTGTCCTTCCATGATAGCCCCTCTGGTTCCTCGACCTTACTGGGCTTTTGTTGCCTGAGGCATTCACTTAGCAGTTGGTCATTGGGGGACATTTTCTTGATGTATTCCTGGAGGTTCGCCGTTTCCTCCTGGACAGTAGTTCTGACACTTACTAGTCCTCGGCCCCCTTCCTTTCGCTTAGTGTACAGCCTCAGGACACTGGACTTGGGGTGGAACCTTCCATGCATGGTAAGGAGTTTCCTTGTCTTGATATCAGTGGCTTGTATCTCTTCCAGTGGCCAGGACATTATCCCAGCTGGGTATCTGATTACTGGCAGGGCATAGGTGTTAATGGCCTGGATCTTATTTTTGCCATTCAGCTGACTTTTCGGGACCTGTCTTACCCTCTGTAGGTATTTGGCTGTGGCTGACTTCCGAGCTGCCTCCTCATGATTACCATTTGTCTGAGGGATCCCTAGGTATTTGTAACTTTCCTGCACATCTGTGATATTCCCTTCAGGTAGGTCAACCCCTTCAGTTGTGATCACCTTTCCTCTTCTAGATATCATCCGCCCACATTTATCTAGTCCCAATGACATCCCAATGTCTTTGCTGTAGATCCTGGTGAGGTGAATTAGGGAATCAATGTCACGCTCATTCTTGGCATACAGCTTGATGTCATCCATGTAGAGGAGGTGGTTGATGGATGTTCCACTTCGGAACTGGTATCCGAAGCCACTCTTTGAGATGATCTGGCTGAGGGGGTTTAGGCCTATGCAGAACAGCAGGGGGGACAGAGCATCTCCTTGGTAAATGCCACATCTGATGTTCACCTGTGCAATTGGCTTTGAGTTGGCCTCCAGAGTTGTCTTCCACAGCCTCATTGAGTTCTGGATGAACTCTCTTAGTGTCCTGTTGATGTTATACAGTTTTAAGCATTCCAGTATCCATGTGTGTGGCATTGAGTCATAGGCTTTCTTGTAATCAATCCAGGCAGTGCACAGGTTGGTGTTCCTCATCTTGCAATCTCGGGCAATTGCCCTGTCAACCAGTAGCTGGTGTTTGGCTCCCCTGGTGTTGTTGCCTATTCCTTTCTGTGCTCTGCTCATGTATTGCTCCATGTGCCTACTCATCTTAGTCGCTATGATGGCTGATAGTAGTTTCCATGTGGTGCTGAGGCAGGTTATAGGCCGGTAGTTAGATGGTATTGTTCCCTTCTGGGGGTCCTTCATTATGAGGACTGTCCGGCCCTGGGTTAGCCACTCTGGGTGGTTTCCCGATATCAGCAGCTGGTTCATCTGTGCTGCTAGGCGTTCATGGAGTGCTGTCAGTTTCTTAAGCCAGTAGGTATGAATCATGTCGGGCCCTGGTGCTGTCCAGCTCTTCATTTTGGACACTCTGGTTTGGATGTCTGCTAGTGTGATGACTACTGGGTCTTGTTCTGGGAGTTGGCTGTGCTCTGCCTGTAAGTCTGTCAGCCATTGGGCATTGGTGTTATGTGTTGCCTCCTTCTCCCAGATGCTCTTCCAGTATTGCTCAGTTTCAGCCCTAGGTGGGTCTGTTGTCACCTTGCCCCCCTGCCATTGAGAGTAGACCTTAGCTGGGTTGGTGGAGAACACCTGGTTTATTCTCCTGGCCTCTACCTCTCTTGTGTATCTCTTTAGGCGGGTAGCTAGTGCTGTGAGCCTTTGCTTAGCAGTCTCCAGTGCCTCAGCTGTGGACAGTTTGTTGTATTTCTTTCCTCAGATTCACACCTCTGCTTAGTTCTGTTAAAACACTGACTTCTCTCTGTGCTGCCATTATCTTTGCCTCTAGCCTTCTCCTCCATGGGGCAACCTTCTGGCTGCTCTGGCTGTTCATCTTGTAGCCAAGCATCTCAAGGATTACAGTTGCTGCTGCGTACATCAGCTGATTGGTCTCAGTGATGGTAGTGGTAGGGACAGTTTGCAGTGCAGTGTTCAGGTCCTCCAGTAGAGTCTGGTCTGGTACTTTGTTCTTTAGCCTTGGCAAGCAGGTAGTTGTGTTCCCCCAGGATTTCATGATTCTCTTTCTCAGGTCAGCTGACCTTGTGTTTAGTCTTTCTTTATCAATCTTGATATTTGGCTGACCTGTCGTCCTGGCTCCCCCTTGCCGTAGCATCTTTGTACCGTGGATGAGGTACAACGCTGTACCTCATCGATCTCTAGCTGTGATAGCAACCTCTTATTGCGGATATTCGAACACTGAGCTAGGAGCTGTTTCTTAGTCAGTGAGGATCTGGGGTTTCGAAGCAACCATTTCTCCCACATCCTCTGCATGTACCCTCTCTCACTGGGGTTACTCCCGTAGTAACACTCCATCAGTACCATGTTCTCTGCCCTGCTCCATGAATGTCTTGTTCCAGTAGCCAATTTAACATCAGGGTGTCCTGGTTCCTCAACCCCTAACGCGGACCTTGTTGTCCCGGGCGCCATCCGAGCCGGTATGACTCTATTTATTGTATCGCTCATCGTGAGGTATAGGCATGTATAGCGTAAAGTACCTTGCCTAAGGGCACACCTGGGTTTCGAACCGGCAACCTTCTGCACCAAAGTCAGTGGTGTAGACCACTAAGCTATCCAGTCGCTATATATATATATATATATATATATATATATATATATATATAATATAATACATAAAAATAACTACATGTAAAAATAAAAATTCATAAATGGAAAAAATAATTAATTATATAATTTAAAAAATACAGTAAAATGAGTTAAATAAATAATTAGGAAATTGAAAACAATTATTTAATAACTTCAATAAAATAATAATACTGAGAAATAAAAAGTGAAAGTTATGAGATAAAAAGTCTAATAAAAATCTACTTAATTCCAGTAAAGGAAGTACTTGTACTTAGTTACTTCCACCCCTGGTTGCCATGGTAACCCCTCCCCCTCTTCTTACTGAGATGTTGAAGTAGTTGTAGTTGTGGGGTACTCTCAGGTACAGCATCAGACCGGGGGGGCGGCGGATCACACACTCTCCTCCCATGAATGTGTTGTCCAACACGGCTGCTCGAGGTTCCTCCGCTACAGCGTCAAACCTGCACAGGGGTCAAACATACGGCCCGTGGCCCAAACATGAGACCAGAGGTGAAAGTAACTAAGTAAAAGTACTTCCTTTACTGTACTTTAGTAGATTTTTTTAGGTATCTGTACTTTACTTGAGTATTTATTTTTCAGGAAACCTTTTACTGTTCCTGCGCCTTACAGTGTGGAGAACACCGTAGTACCATTGCATTCCCTGACCCTTAAATGTGGCTTCAACAGTTAAAACCACCATTTACAATGTTTTCAGAGGGTTAGATATTCCAAATACCAGTTCAGTGGTGGCCATATACTGTAGACATCTGGGCAAATGCAAACATTGATTTTCTCTTTCTATAAACCATAACATTTACAAAAATATATTTATTAACAAATTCCTCCCAAATATCCCAATGAAGCTAAAATACAAACAGATTAATGACAAATATACTGACTTTAGTGTTAACGTTAGCTCATGTTCTTAACATACCTGATTTTTACCACGAAAAGTCGCATTTCTTTCATAGTTTGGCCGAGGGTATGATTTCTATGTGAAATTATGAAGAGGTTATTCTATAATTTGATAAGTTATTTTCAGACTGACAACCAGCAGAGGGCGCTGCAGGCCTGTGGTACGTTAGCATACGTTAGCATATGTTAGCATACTGTGCAGTCAAATGACAGGTCCAGATAGTTTTAGTTCACTGAAAAAATGCACGGGTGAAATTAGGGGGGAAAAAGAGTCACGTCTGAACAGTGAGTCAACTGTGACAATTAAACCAGGGGTTGTCAAACTTTTTTGGCCCAGGTCCCCCTTGGAGGGGTGAAATTTTTCCATGTCCCCCCTCATCCTGGCGATACTGAAAATGATAAAAAACCACTTCAACAATGATTATTATGAAACAATGATAACCTTTTTTAATAGTGCTTTTGTGCAAACCAGCCACATTTTCAGGTATTATAATATAAATGAACACTTCAGAAACAACAATTTTAAATAATTTTAAAATAATAAACGGAACAAAAGACACACAAAACCGTGTGTGTGTGTGTGACAGACAGACAGACAGACAGACAGACAGACAGACAGAGACTTAATGAGAGGGATGAGCTTGTCAAACTCAATATAACTATCAATGTACTTTCTCTTTTTAGGGTTAGGGCGTTTGTTTTTGTCATTGTCATTTTCATTGTCATTTCTTTTACCACTTCTTGAGGAACTTGGCGGACACAAAAATCGATCCATGTTCGCTGCAGGGTGGCTAAAAATAGCCTGTGACTCGCTCCGTCTCAATTTAGTCAAGCTGGCGTCAAACAGCGCTGTTACTTCCACCCGCTCGCTACAAAATAAAACTTCCCCATTTCAAAATAAAACAGCAAAAAAACAAAACAAAACGGGAATAATTTCGCGTACCCCCTGGACATGCGCCACGTCCCCCTAGGGGTCCGCGGACCCCAGTTTGAGAACCGTGGAATTAGAGGACAGTGCGAGTCAGCTGATCGTTATCAGCTGGCCGCACTTCAGCCGATGTTCTTCATTCAGGTGGTTCAGTTTATATGTGCGGTGGTGAGGGCTGCACAGAAACCTGAGCTCTGTGCTGAGAAACAGAAAAGAAAAAGAAAAAAAATATACCGGACAGACTGTAGAGGCAGCCGGTAAGAGCTGGTTATTTTTGTGTGGATCTAGTCTGATATGACTGTTCTACTGTTAATGTCAAAGTTTGAACAGCTTCTGTTTTAATTTAAATGTGTGTAGTAAATATGACATTATCTACATTTAGATGTGTGGTCATTTTATAGATTAGTTTATATAATATGTGTCATTTATAGTTTTCTAGTTATAGTGTAAACATTTGTGTAATATTTATTCTAGCTTGTTTGCACTTTGCTTTTTTCACAGAAAAAGTAGGTTTGCATTTTTGCAAAAATAATTTGCACATTTAACTAACGCCTGTTGCTGTTTCTACCCTTTTTGTCTAAGGATAAACAACAGCAGTGGAAACTGTTCCAGAAAAACTGCAGCAAACGTTGTGATCATGAACTTTAAATAAAACGAGAAAAAAAAGAGGAAAATTCAAACTAAACAACTATTGTCAAGTGACTCCTTGAGTGAATTCCAGGGTCTTTAAAAACTCCACTGGGGATCACACCTTTTTCAAGTTGGGGAAAATTGCACAGTTTACAAAAAACCCAAAAAAGAAACTTGACACATACCAAACATTTTTTCTGTTCACTGTTTATGCATCATGTAACGTTAGCTGAATGTGTTAGATTAGCATTCATTAGCATAAGTTAAGGACTCCAGGCCCGTTTCTCAGGAGGATAGGAGGACGAGAGGACGGGACAGGAGGACGGGACAGGAGGATGGGAGGACGCTTATTCTGCATTTGGGATGGTAGTGTACTTGATTACGTCACCAACTGGGCTAATCTTGACTTACCCACTTCAGGATATTTTCTGAAAACTTTGGAGCAAATTTAAAACTATCTTGATGAATCCAGCACAGATTTTTTTTAACGTCCACTTTCTGACGTTAAATCATCTTAAAATGACGCTCTCTGACTAAAACTGTAGTATTTCCATTCTTTTTGTGGGTCCTCTCCTCTGCCTTGGTACCGAATGCATTCTGGGAGAGGAGGCTGCCCCAAATCCACACATGTCCACCACCCCAAGCATTCTGGGTAAAATGAGTGTGTCCAGAACACACTTGAATCGTTCTGAGCGATGTGGGAACTGGCGTACTGGGACTGAACTGGGACTGAAACTGATGACGTTTCAGTGGGACATGAGGACATGAGGACATGAGGACGGACAAGAACGCAGACTGGGAAACGGCCCACAAATCACAAGGTTAGGGTAAGAGGAGGGTCAAGTACAGTGGTGACCTCTGACCTTTGAGCTTACCCATTTCCCACCAGATCGGCCCCCGGGGCGACTCTCCGTTCGGTGGGACACACAGTTTTGAATTCGGTGCAGTCCCTCTCGTCAGAGTTGTCCAAACAATCGTTCTGTCGGTTGCAGGTCAGTGTCCTGTCAATGCAACGTCCTGGACACAAAAATAGTAGAAGAGTAAAAAGAATTTAGACTTTTTATCTCAATTGAATAATTTAATCTTAAAAATTAGACTTTCTATCTTATCATTTTAACATGTAATCTCATTATTTTCTCTTTTTCTCTCTTAATTTTGACTTTTTATCTCAGAATTTGTACATTTTAAAAATTAGATTTAACAGAATAAGAGTTTTGTTCCGTGTTAGTTACTATGAAAACACTAATGTTTGTTGTGTTTAATAAAGTTTGACTGACTGTTTAGTTTCATTTAATGATGTTCAGCGCTGATCAATTGTGTATTTTACATGTGTGTCAATAAAGTCCCAAAAACCTAAAGCTGTGATGATCTGGACCTTCTGACTGTCTCGCCTCAGCTTATCCTTAAAGACGGACCCAAGCCGGGGCTTTCAAAGACTGGGTTCCTTTCATTTGGTGCCGTGACCCGGATCGAATAACTCCAAAAGCGTGGGTCCAAGGCTAATGGAGAGTGTCTCTTTAGCCCAATCGGTGATAACGATCGGCGCAGGTCCACTGCAGACAATTCCAAGGACAGCCTAAGACCACCAAAAAGTAAGCACGATACCTTTTCCATATAAATCAAGAAATTCTGTAATTGGGAATTAAATTGAATTGTCTGTGGGAGGTAATTGTCCGATCTGTAAAAGTGTAAAGAATGTGATAATTGTGATAATAATGCATAAATGACAATGAATTGACATTGTTGTGCAGTTGAGAGATGTCCACATGTACAGTCCACAAAAGACAGGGACAGATAATAAGGCCATGGCTGTTCATCGTAAAGATCCTATACGGGGTGTTCCATACTATGTGTTAAATCACTCTACTATAAAGGATCCTCCCTTGTACTGGTGGTAGTACTTTATAAAATACCTACCGAGGGTGGTCTTCAAATTGAGGATCTCATAGGAAAATATAAAAGATAAAAAATAAAACATAGGAATATTGATAGTCCTCTGACTAACTCCAGTCTTTTGCATTTTACCGTCTTATCTGTCGCCATTTTCCTTCCATGGTTCCAAAGCATGCAGGGTTGTGTAACCTTTAAACTTCGGTCGAGGACTCCACAGGAGTATAAACAAATTGGACCAGTCTGAAATTGGGTCACGGCACCATCTGAAAGGAACCCAGTCTTTGAAAGCCCCGGCTTGGGTCCGTCTTTAAGGATAAGTTGAGGGTCAGGGTTCATCACAGCTTTAGGTTTTTGCGAATTTATTGACACACATGTAAATACACAATTGATCAGCGCCGATCATCAGCCTAACGTCTACTGTCCATTTATTACACTTCACTTGGTAATATTTGGTGCCATGTCCATTTCCCCACCCACAGGTGGAGCTTGTGGTGGTTCTGTTCATGTTAATTTCTAATTGGTTGTCCACTGACGTGTGTTGGTTTGTGCCAGCCTTCGGTTCTACTTGTTTACATTTATTCCAACACATTTTGGCTCCCGGCTGGTTCCCGTCCCATGGTCACAGATTAGTTTGTTCCCAAACAACAGTGTTGTTCTGGTTGTCTTCTGTCCTTGTTATCCCTCAATGCCATAGCCTGTCCCCTGAAGACGCTAACTCACCGTTGTCACACAGGAAGCGGTCGTTGCAGGTGGTGGGTGGTAACCGACATTCGGTGGACGGATGACAGGGCCTTTCCTCCGTTAGATCCTCGTTACATGACGCGCCTTCGAACTGAGATGGATGCTGCACAGATCGTGTCCGATACTGAGGAAAACACCATAATGCAGCCGTTGAGTTTTACGACGGTTGCATCAAAAACAACACTGTGTCCGATATCAGCATAACACGATACCACAAAAATATGACAAATACGACCAAGGGTTCGAGGAAGGATTCAGACGAGGGACTATTTACTGTGTCAATGATCTGCATCAGATATTTGTATTGCGAAGACTTACGTATAAGTACGTAGGTACAGTATTATGGCCACATCTCGTACTCGTACTCATTGTCTTCCGCTTTATTGGGGTCCAGGTGGTGGGGGCAGCAGCCTCTGCAAAGTAGCCCAGACTTCCCCCACCCCAACTACCTCAGCCAGCTCCTCCAGGGGAATCCTGAGGCGTTCCCAGGCCAGCCCAGAGCTATTAGCCTTCCAGCGTTTCCTGGGTGGGTCTCGAGGTCTCCTCCCGGATGGGCATGCCTGGAACGCCTCCCCAGGGAGGCGTCCGGGAGGCATCCTCACTAGATGCCGCAACCACCTCAGCTGACTTTTTATCTCATAAATTTGACTTCGGGGCCGACCCAGGACACGCAGGAGGGATTATATCTGTGGGCTCACCTGAGTGGTGTAATGGAATTATATTGTGTCTTAACATTGGATTATTTTCTTTATTCTTTGTATTATTACTTTGTCTTTGTAAATCACATCTGCGTTTAACCCAGGACATGTTTAAACTGTAACCAGTCGGGGGGCTGGTTATGACACCTTCCCAAATCCTTGTGTTTGCTGTGATTGGCCAGTTGTATCTGTATAAGTACTTGTGTTGCAGAGATCTCTCCACACACATGTGTTCTGTCTTGAACAGAACTCATTACAATTATTTTTCTAAATATTATTCTGATTCCAGCTTTGTTCTTAATTAAACTGAAATAAGTCCACAACAGTAGACAGACTCTACCTCCAACTGTCCTGAGTTTGAGCCCCCACACTGGGGGGCAGAGGGAGAGGGGAAGAAGGAGGACACCAGAGGACATGAACCTCAAAACCAGCAGAGTTCAGGATCTGCCCCAACACAGAGATGATTACCAGAATATAATCATTGGACCAGAACCACAGGGATGAGCTTGTATCAATGGTCCTTAGAAGACTACCTGGACTGATGGAGGACCTGATGGAGGACCTGATGGAGGGGACCGACATTGGTTCTCCTGCACAAACTGTACGGACATGAACACTGACAGGGAGACTCCGCTGAGGGAAAACCTCTGACAACTGGGTTAGCAACATGGCCCACATGGGGCTGTACATACTGGATAAAAGGGTGTTGGCCCACATGGGCAGTAATACCAAATTATTGTGTCTGGAAAATAAGGGACACTTTTCCAGACCCAAGGGGACAGTCCACCAGTGTCCAGGTCCACCCACTAATATAACACATCATTGTTTGAGTTCATTGTAAATAGTTTTGACAGTTTATTTTGTTTGTTTACCTTTCACTTGTTTGTGTTTGAAAATAAATACATTTGTGCAAAACAAGACAAATGTATATGCATTTATGTATACACCCTCTGTCACAGTTTTCAAAATTCAATCAGTTATTTTGCCACTCGTCCCTTCACAGTAAAGGACATAATAATAAATAAGACAGAAAAAAGACACATACAGTGTTTACACTACAATGTGTGTATGATTTGAATAAATAAATAACACAACACTATATTACAATTGCAGTAAATTAACGACAACAGTTGAAAAAAATGACTATGAATAAAAAAACTAAAGGAGTGTGATGGATAAAAATAAAGTAGGACAGTTTAAATAAGGAATAATCTGTGGGATAATGTTTGAAGTTACTGAGGAAAACTAGCATGAGTGCAGCAGACAGTGTGGGTGTGGGTGTGGGTGTGATCATCAGTCAGTGTGATGTCCCACAGCTAAACGTCCCAGCTCAGTGTTAACCTGTAGGGGGCAGCGTTACCGCTGCTGTGGTAAATGAAGTTTATTCTGTTCTTTTTTGGTTTATTTATGGATATAGTATCTGAGGGAGAACATGTCAGATAAATAAACACTGGTTTCTAACACAAGGAAAGGACCAGACAAACAAAGACATGCAACCACATATCACACACAGACCAGGTTTGGTTTGACTTGTTATTTAGAACAAATATAGTTTGAATTCTTTGACAAACTGAACAAAACAAACCTGCTTTTCTCTGAAACTATGAATGATCATAAAGTCCAGTCACATAAATATAAAGTGACTCCTTCATTCACTCACAATATTCTTATTTGATTCAACTTTATATTTGGAACTTTCACTCATCATATGTGACCCCCCACCACCAAACCAGACATAAGTGGCGCTGAGCCGTTCAGAGCTACAGCCAAATTTAGGCTGGAAGGTGATTTGTTATTAGTGTTTACACCTTATCAAAAAACGGTACCTTAACACCTCTATGTTCACTTCCTGTGGTCATTACATTGAAATCCAATCAATAAAGGTGTTTATTGAGTCAATTATTTAAGCGGCGACAAAAGTTCAGGTATTGCTGAGCAAAGACAAAGACGACTTCCACCTCTTTTCGCCGAACAAAACGATCTCCGTTCCGTGGGTAAACACCCAAGTGTTTGGTACGAGGTAAAAGCTTATATTGAATGTTCTGTCCAATGGTGTAAGCCAAATGATTATAATACGTCACACTTCTGTCCTATTATTATAATATATAAAACTTCTGTGACATGTCCATCAGAGTGTCCTTTAACATCTGTCAACAATTTGTGTCAATCGGATACAAATCATTATGCGTTGCTAAGGACTTCCTACCCCAAAACAGTCCAAAACTTTAACGGACAATATCTAAAAATATGCAAATTGTAAAATATGTCCAAATGTGGATATTAAAATGACCATAACTTTGGTTCTACTTGTGATAGAAACATCATTTTTTCACCATCTTAAACCTTAGTTTCCACTCTACCAAGATACACACATAACTCTGTTTGGATTTACACACACTTATGTCTGGTTTACTGGTGGTGGGTCACAAATGGTTAAACTAGCTGTTAATAGCTAGCTTTAGCATGGCTAACACTAGTATTATCACAGTAGAGGCACTAGCGCTCACTACACCCTCCTGGTCTTTGAGCTCATGCTGATGACCCTTGGCTCATCTTTTTTTTTGTCTCCTCAGACAAAACTTTTTGTTTCTTCAGTTGTTTCGGAGTTGAACCGTGTTTGCAGTAAAGTCTTTCTTTGATCTCAGACATGTGTCAGAGGGTCACCTGAGTGTTGCACTCATGTGCTTTTAAAAACAGCTGACGTTGTTGTGGGGGTGAGGTTAACCTGACAGGTTAGCCACACCCCCTGCTGTTCCAGTGGTCTTCTCAGGATGGTGTTCCAGGTGTGAGAGCAGGTGACAAACACCTGCACATATGTATGACATAAATGAAACACACACTGAACAATGAGACGTTAGGAACATTCTACACGTATCATTTTACAGTAAACACACAAAGGCTTTTGTTTCAACGTCCATATTTATAACCCAATGGGGAAAGGTATGTACGTATGCTGTGAAGCAGTCACACTTTTGGAGTTTTTTTGTGGCAGGGTTCCTGACACCCTCCTCAAAGTTGCTTTAGTGCCAGTGAAAGCAATACTGCCCCCCCCCCCCCCCACACACACACACACACACACCACCAGGACATAACAGAGGTGTCATCACAAATGTTACTACTAACAGTTACTATTGATTGAATGTGTTCGTATTAAACTATTGTGTGTTCACATGTATGGATTATATATAATAAATATATAATAATATATATAATATAATATAATAATAATATATATAATATATATAATAATATATATAATATATATATAATAATATATAATAATATATATATAATCAATATAATAATAAATATAATATATATAATAATATATAATAATAATATAATATATATAATATATATAATATATATAATAATATATAATATATATATAATAATATATATAATAATAAATATAATATATATAATAAATTATATATAATAATATATAATAATATATATAATAATATATATAATATATATAATAATATATATAATATATATAATAATATATATATAATAATATAATAAAATATATAATAATATATATAATAATATATATAATATATATAATAATATATATAATAATATATATAATATATATAATAATATATAATATATATATAATAATATATAATAAATATAATATATATAATAATATATATAATATATATAATAATATATATAATATATATAATAATATATATAATAATATAATAAATATATATAATAATATATATAATATATATAATAATATATATAATATATATAATAATATATATAATATATATAATAATATATATAATAATAAATATAATATATATAAATAATATATATAATATATAATAAATAATATAATAATATATATAATAATATAATAATAATATATATAATATATATAATATATATAATAATATATATAATAT
>CM035794.1:501111-514240 GCA_020466265.1 Siphamia tubifer | reverse complement strand
GCTTCACCACTGATTAGCACAAAACATTGGCTAATTAATTTAACCAAACATCACCAGGTTCAGCAAAACTACTAAAATAAAACCGACTGACAACCACATTTGTACTGACATAATATTACCTTCGAAACTCCATTACTTGTGGTTACACAACGTTGTCACTGGCGTCAGTTTTTTTAACTGCCAATCACATGAATGTGGTGTATAGAAAGTGTAGAGTCAAACTTTTCGCAGTTCCTACGTTCCCTGAAGGCAACGTGATTGAGGGAGGTCCTCAGCCTTCTTTGTTATGCTGTCACTCATGATGCCACGCCCATCTAAGTTGATGCCACGCCCCCCACGCAACATCAGGGCCAAAAGTCTGCGACTGAAAAAAAAAATCTGAAAGTGAAAAAAAGATCTGAAACCAAAAAAAATAAGATTTGAAACTGTAAAAAAATAAGATCTGAATCTGAAAACATAAAATCTGCAACTGAAAAAATTAAGACCTCAAATATCAAAATATAAATGAAAGTGAAAAATGAAAATAATTTATTCAAAAAAATTCCAAAACTGAATCAAAATTATATTTAACCTGAAAAAACCTTTCCTACACTTATTTTTAGTTTGAATACATTGTTGTATATTTCAAAGTTCAAGATAAAAACTTGAACTTTCAGTTTCGAATTTTTGTTTTTCAATTACAATTCTTTTTTCAAATTAGCAAAACATTTGGCCTGGATTTAGCTCCATACAGGTATATATATCCCGAACGCATACTAACCGTCCCTTTTCAATCTTCGCCTGAAGTGAGAGAAGTTCAGACCACTCGGACTCCACACGAAAAGTCTTTTTTAAAGCTTCTATCCAAAGCGACTGCCTCAAGGACAACACAAGAAGAACAACAGAACAGTGGATCATCACATAGAAGGAAAAAAGAAGATCGGAACACCAGGATCAGGAGGAAAACACCTGTTCTCACCGATGGAGGTAAGAATGCTAATGTCAGCTAGTAGCATTAGCAATGTAGCACTGCTGTAACGTGAGTGTACACCAGTACTAAAGTGAGTCGTAGTCTTTAATTTCGTAGTCTTTATTACAGTAACTGCGTTAAACATTATTATTAGATATCTACATGTGTATTGTCATTAATATCAGTTATCTACATGTGTATTGTCATTAATATCAGTTATCTACAGGTGTATTGTCATTAATATCAGTTATCTACAGGTGTATTGTCATTAATACTAGATATCTACATGTGTATTGTCATTAATATTAGTTACCTACATGTATATTGTCATTAATATCAGTTATCTACATGTGTATTGTCATTAATATTAGATATCTACAGGTGTATTGTCATTAATATCAGTTATCTACATGTGTATTGTCATTAATATCAGTTATCTACAGGTGTATTGTCATTAATACTAGATATCTACATGTGTATTGTCATTAATATTAGTTACCTACATGTATATTGTCATTAATATCAGTTATCTACATGTGTATTGTCATTAATATCAGTTATCTACATGTGTATTGTCATTAATATTAGTTACCTACATGTATATTGTCATTAATATCAGTTATCTACAGGTATATTGTCATTAATATTAGATATCTACAGGTGTATTGTCATTAATATTAGATATCTACATGTGTATTGTCATTAATATTAGTTACCTACATGTATATTGTCATTAATATCAGTTATCTACAGGTATATTGTCATTAATATTAGATATCTACAGGTGTATTGTCATTAATATTAGATATCTACATGTGTATTGTCATTAATATCAGTTATCTACAGGTGTATTGTCATTAATATTAGTTATCTACAGGTGTATTGTCATTAATACTAGATATCTACAGGTGTATTGTCATTAATATTAGATATCTACATGTGTATTGTCATTAATATTAGTTACCTACATGTATATTGTCATTAATATCAGTTATCTACAGGTATATTGTCATTAATATTAGATATCTACAGGTATATTGTTATTAATATTAGTTACCTACATGTATATTGTCATTAATATCAGTTATCTACAGGTATATTGTCATTAATATTAGATATCTACAGGTGTATTGTCATTAATATTAGATATCTACATGTGTATTGTCATTAATATTAGTTACCTACATGTATATTGTCATTAATATCAGTTATCTACAGGTATATTGTCATTAATATTAGATATCTACATGTGTATTGTCATTAATATTAGTTACCTACATGTATATTGTCATTAATATCAGTTATCTACAGGTATATTGTCATTAATATTAGATATCTACAGGTATATTGTTATTAATATCAGTTATCTACAGGTGTATTGTCATTAATATTAGTTATCTACAGGTGTATTGTCATTAATACTAGATATCTACAGGTGTATTGTCATTAATATTAGATATCTACATGTGTATTGTCATTAATATTAGTTACCTACATGTATATTGTCATTAATATCAGTTATCTACAGGTATATTGTCATTAATATTAGATATCTACATGTGTATTGTCATTAATATTAGTTACCTACATGTATATTGTCATTAATATCAGTTATCTACAGGTATATTGTCATTAATATTAGATATCTACAGGTATATTGTTATTAATATTAGTTACCTACAGGTGTATTGTCATTAATACTAGATATCTACATGTGTATTGTCATTAATATTCGATATCTACATGTGTATTGTCATTAATATCAGTTATCTACAGGTACATTGTCATTAATATTAGATATCTACATGTGTATTGTCATTAATATCAGTTATCTACAGGTACATTGTCATTAATATTAGTTATCTACATGTGTATTGTCATTAATATTAGAAATCTACAGGTGTATTGTCATTAATATTAGATATCTACATGTGTATTGTCATTAATATTAGAAATCTACAGGTGTATTGTCATTAATATCAGTTATCTACATGTGTATTGTCATTAATATCAGTTATCTACAGGTATATTGTCATTAATATTAGATATCTACATATGTATTGTCATTAATATCAGTTATCTACAGGTGTACTGTCATTGTTGTGCGCGTCTGGCCGACCATCGCCTGTGGCACCGGCTCGAGGGAGGACCGACCTGACGTGAACGGGGATTCCCTCCTGTGTCCCCCGCCTCCACCACTCATCGTTACTCCAGCTCCAGCTGCCGCCACTCAACAGCCAGGTGCAGCCCATTCCCATCATCACTGTGCTGGATAAAAGTCTCGCCGGCCCTGCATTCACGGCAGACTGTGATTGTGGCGCAGTTCAGCCTCGCATTAATATCGGTTATCTACATGTATAATACCATTATTATTAGTTATCTACAGGTGTATTGTCATTAATGTTAGATATCTACATGTGTATTGTCATTAATATTAGATATCTACATGTGTATTGTCATTAATATTAGTTATCTACATGTGTATTGTCATTAATATTAGTTATCTACAGGTGTATTGTCATTAATATTAGTTATCTACAGGTGTATTGTCATTAATATTAGTTATCTACATGTGTATTGTCATTAATATTAGTTATCTACATGTGTATTGTCATTAATATTAGTTATCTACAGGTGTATTGTCATTAATATTAGATATCTACATGTGTATTGTCATTAATATTAGTTATCTACATGTGTATTGTCATTAATATTAGTTATCTACAGGTGTATTGTCATTAATATTAGATATCTACATGTGTATTGTCATTAATATTAGTTATCTACATGTGTATTGTCATTAATATTAGTTATCTACAGGTGTATTGTCATTAATATTAGTTATCTACATGTGTATTGTCATTAATATTAGATATCTACAGGTGTATTGTCATTAATATCAGTTATCTACAGGTGTATTGTCATTAATATCAGTTATCTACATGTGTATTGTCATTAATATTAGTTATCTACATGTGTATTGTCATTAATATTAGTTATCTACAGGTGTATTGTCATTAATATTAGTTATCTACAGGTGTATTGTCATTAATATCAGTTATCTACAGGTGTATTGTCATTAATATTAGTTATCTACAGGTGTATTGTCATTAATATCAGTTATCTACAGGTGTATTGTCATTAATATTAGTTATCTACAGGTGTATTGTCATTAATATCAGTTATCTACAGGTGTATTGTCATTAATATCAGTTATCTACAGGTGTATTGTCATTAATATCAGTTATCTACATGTGTATTGTCATTAATATTAGTTATCTACATGTGTATTGTCATTAATATTAGATATCTACAGGTGTATTGTCATTAATATCAGTTATCTACAGGTGTATTGTCATTAATATCAGTTATCTACAGGTGTATTGTCATTAATATTAGTTATCTACAGGTGTATTGTCATTAATATCAGTTATCTACAGGTGTATTGTCATTAATATCAGTTATCTACAGGTGTATTGTCATTAATGTTAGATATCTACATGTGTATTGTCATTAATATTAGATAGATAGATTGTATTGAATCAAACTGAACAAAATCGGTTTAAATCGTATCATATCGTTTACAATTTTTTATGAATCGCCTTGAATTGGATTGTAGTCTGTGAATCGAGATTTGATTCTGATCGTTTTGTGAGTGATAGATTCACACCTCTAGTGAACATCGACCTAAATAACAAGTATTTGGAGCATCTGCATGACGCCTATTGCCTGACATCTGCACCGGCCGCTCGCGAGATTTAATGAAGGCTATTGCACATGTGCAGAGTGTCACACGTCTCGGTTAACGTTACGCTGTACAAAATTCCTGGTGAGAACCCTGTTCAGTATTCCCTCTTTTGCATTTTTTCCTCTATTCATGTATCACATATCCTGCTGTTTCCACACTGTTCACCTCTGCAGCATAACCTCCACCTTGCATAAGGTTTGAAGCATAAAGAGTATGAAAGTGAGAAAACGCATTGGTAAAACTGTTTGGAGAAATAAATAGGTGAATAAAAAGTAAAAGGATGAATGTTCACCTCTTCAATGATAATCCTTTTTCTTTTTTATTCATCTATTTATTTCTCCAAATGGTTTTGTTCATGCATTTTTTTCACTTTTATACCGAATTCTAAAAAGCTAAAGAAAATTCAGTGTGAAAATAAGAAGAGCAAAAGAGAGTTAATGACAAACTAAATAAATACATGATAGAAATAAATAGGTGACAAAAATAAATAAGTAACAGAAATAAATGTGAGACATAAATAGAGGAAAACATGCAAAAGAGGAAGAACACTGAAATGGAAAGCAATGCAGAAATAAATGTGGGGATAAAAATGTAAAGTTAAAAGGAAAAAAAATCCTACTTGACTCAGAAAATAATTAAACTTACTTGTAGCCTCTTGAACCACATTTCATTTGTAGTCGTCCATTCAACCTTATGTTCATCAACCTTTCAGAATTCATAACTGACATGAATATTTTATATTTTTTAAGATTTTGGAATCATTATTTAAATAAATATTGTTAAATAGTGTTTTCAATGAAATATGTTCATGGATCATGAAGCTATTGTCATTTTATCAATTCTTTTTTACATTAAGAATTCATGAAAAAATATTGTGATGAGTTGATTTATTGAGTTTTAAATATAATGACCCTGCCATTAAAAAAAAACAAAACAAAAAAACATCCAAATGATCCAAAAGTTTAATGTCAGAATTTCTGTTTTACAGAGACGACGGAGCAGCGGATGGACCAGGCCCCCGGAGGCAAGTATTTCCTCTTCCTCCCTTCCCCTGGCTGCTTTCCTTCCCTCTCCGCCTGCTCGCACTCCGGCCTCCCGCCTTCCGGTTTTGGTGACCCGCTCCGTGTCTCCGACCGCTCGCCCGCCGGGTCGGATTGCTCGCCCCCTGCCTTCGCTTGCTCGCACTCCGGCTTCCCGCCTTCTTGTCTTGGCGACTCGCCCCGTTTCTGTGACTGCTCGCCCATCGCGTTGGACCGGTTGCCCCCTGCCTTTGCTTGCTCGCCCTGTGCCACTGCCTCTGACGACGCGCCCCGTGGTGCTGCGTCCCACGACGCGCCCCGTGCTGCTGCGTCCCACGACGCACCCCGTGCCGCTGCCTCCCACTACGCACCCTGCTCCAAGGCGTCCGACGGCCCGCCCTGCAGCGCTGCGTCCGATCTCTCGCCCCTTGCCGCTGACTCTGCCCACCGACCCCAAACCGCTGCATCCGACCGCCTTCCCTGTGCCGCTGCGTCCGGTGGCGCTCGTTGCGCCGCTGCCTCCAACCATTCGCCCCGCACGTCCGGCCACTCGCCGCAGGCCGCTGCGTCCGGTCTCTCACCCCGCGCTACCTCCTCGGGTCTCTCGCCCCGTGCTGCTGGCTCCAGTCTCTAGCCCCGTGACGTTGCCTCCAGTCGCTAGTGTTGCGCCGTTCCGTCCGGTTGCTCGCGTCGCGCCCCTTCCTCCAGTCGCCCCCATCACACCGCTACCTCCGCTTGCTCGCCCTCGACTTCCATTGGTCCGTCGAGCGATAGATTTTTCTGCGGGCAGCCGTTTTTTATCTCCTTTTGTCCGCCGTGCCATCGATTTTGATGGATAAATCCTGAAGGCTGTAGGAAAGTGCTGGTGCCTGCTTGTCCACCCACTTTCCCCCTCTTCTTACGGCCTTCACCCTTCGTCTAAAAAAAAAAAAATTGCCCCGTGCCTTTTGTCGCTCGCTCCTTGCACCCTGTCACTCGCCACGTTCTTCCCACTCTTCCTACAGCCTTCTCTTTCACTCTTAAAAAACAAACAAAAAAAAAACCAAAAAAACAACTGCCCGTCCACTTTCTTCCTCTTCCTTCACCCTTCTCTTTCACTCTAAAAAACCCCAAAAATAACAAAAAAAAAACCTTTATCTGTCCGCCTCCTTTCTTTTCCTGCTTCCTCTCACTGTTAAATAAAACAAAACAAACCTCACCTCCATACATCCGCCTTCCGCCTCCGTACTGCCGTTTCCGTAATTCTGTGTCCGTACACCCACCTTCCGTCTGTTTTTTCTACGTTTCTTCCTTCCTACTTTGCTGCTTCTTAATCTTGCATCTCTTTTTCCTACGTTTCTTCCTTCCTCTCCCCCGTGAACTGCCACCTTACCGTGGTGGGGGAGTTTGTGTGCCCGAATGATCCTAGGAACTATGTTGTGGGAAGCTTTATGCCTCTGGTAGGGTCTCCCATGGCAAACAGTTCTTTAGTGACGGGCCAGACTAAGAGCAGTTCAACAACTTTCTGTCTGTCTGTCTGTCTGTCTGTCTGTCTGTCTGTGCTGACATCTTTGCACATTTTACATCTTTTATAAGCCTTTTTTGTAAAGGAATGGGAGAAGGATAAAAGTTATGGATACTTAAAACTGAAAATAATTGTTCATTTTATTGATTTACTCATGTAGATTTTTTACCTAACATGATAAAACGTAAATATTCCGTGATTTGGGTGATGAAATGTAAAAACTTAAATGAATTACAGCACGCTGTGAACCTTTCTTTTATTTCACATTCTTATTATGCTTTCAGGTAGGTTTTCCATTCGATGACATCACCCATGAGGTACAAGTTGCTGCTGATGAAGTAAACTCCTCCACTAGAACGTGAAAAAGACGACGTGGAGACGCCACGACGTCATAATGGAGAAGGGGAAAAAAATCACTGGTGACTCTTTCAAATAAAGTGTACAAAGCTAAACAATGGTTGAATTGTGCTCTCTCTATATCTACTGTGTTAGCTGTGATCAATGGTAAGAAAACAGGTTATTATGTTGGATCTGTTTAATTATTAAGATAAGAAGAATTTTTAATGGGAAAGTCATTTAATGCTACTTTATGGTTAAAATTTTTATAAAAGTATTTCAAGACCCAAATTTCCTGGAAGTTCAATGTGACTGGGTATAGTTATGCCACTAGTTTTTAAGAGGTTCTATAAACTCTTGACATTTTTAGAAGCAAGCTTCTTGTACACTAAACATTTTACTTTCATACTTATAATATTATTTCTTAATTTATTTCTTTTTTTATGCAAGATGTCAAACTTTACATTCAGGTTTCTTAAAATAATTTACCTTCATGTCACAGAGTGTAAAAAAAACCATCAAAAGCAATGCATTATTTCATTTAACATGAAAAACAAATGGTAAAATTATATTTTAACAAGAAACTCATTCATGTGAAAGTGATAGTCAATTTTGGAAAACTCATTGAGAACATCAGAGACACACATATTTTTTTTTAAATTGTGCAGAAATACAGGGTTTTGATGTTTTGTTTTGTTTTTTCCTCAAATCATACTTTCCTTCTCTAGTGCAGAATATTGTTTGAATGTTTGCTGGAAGCATTTTATTTTTTACTTAAAACATTAGCTGATTGATTTAGAATTGTACAAGGTTTGTTTGAAGAAACAAGGCATTTCTTTGTTCACAATATCACTACATTGACAATTCTGGGTTTTGTTTTTTTTGTGTGTAGACCTAGCCTAGGATCTAGTCTGTCCCCAGTGGCCGCAAATGGTATTTGCTACGGGGAGACAGACTAGACAGCCTCGGATCTGAAAATCCAAAATGGACCGGACCAATCAAATCGCGAGGGGCGGGATTGGAGCCCGCCCTGCCTCATGACGACACAAATACGACTCGTAATGTTGTAGTCGCAGAGACGTAGCAGCTAGCAAGCAGCTAGCACACATTGCCGTAACACCAGTTGCTAGCTGCTAGACAACATGGCTTATCATCAGGAACAACCATTCGAGCTGGCTTTGGCAGCAACGCTAGGTGATTTAAAATTACAGTTTTCCCTGCGAGAGGAGCAGAAAACGGCACTTAAGCTGTTTTTGGAAAAAAGGGACGTTGCCGGAGTTTTGCCCACCGGGTATGGCAAAAGTTTGATTTATCAGCTGGCTCCGCTAGTGGGACGACGCATGGGTCTGCACAACCCGCTGGTGATCGTTGTGTCACCCCTTTTAGCCCTAATGGATGACCAGTTGCAAGAGGCCGAAAAACTGGGAATACGAGCAGCACAACTCGGCAAAGGCGACCCGGAGGAGATCCGAAGCGGCCGGTGCCAAATAGTGTACGGGAGTCCTAGCTAAGCTGCTGCACTCGTTTTGAGACTACATTCTGGTGTGTTCTTCCGGTGACGCTGTCTACGAAATCCATGTTCATCGTTCTGACTGGTTGGCTCTGACTGGTTACCCATCCAATGGCGTGGCGTTGTGCAAAGAGAAAACTTGACAGACAGCGGTTATCCCGCCCACAAATTCGCCTTGACTTTCTAGACTTTCCCCCGTAGCAAATACCATTTGCGGCCACTGGGGACAGTCTAGATCCTAGGCTAGTGTAGACCTGTAGCGTAGCCGTACTATCCCTATGGGGAGGGTAAGTCACGCCCTTCTACTTCTGGTCCATGGGTGCTTAGCTCGCAAAAAAGTTGAATGGGAGTGAATGGAGCAAGTCAAGCTAAATTCTGATTCAGTTTGACAAGTGTTCTGAAATTCACATATAATAGTGATTAATAAGAAATACTTGATGTGTCATAGGCAGACCACCTGTTTTTGATGGGAAGCAAATGTGATGTTAGGTTTTATGTGGACTTAGTAAGAGACTACAATGCGTTGCGCATGTGACGTTATACTGCCTTACTCACATTACTGCATAATGTGCGCCAGGCGTGTAGTCCAATTACAAACGGGTTTTACTCGCAATGAATCAGCCGTTGGTTAACAGAAGCATTTGAAACGCACATCAATAATTATTAGTGATGCGCGGTTAGGGGGTTTTACAGAAACCCGCCCCGCCCAAACCCAAGACATGGCTAGGCCCGCCCCGCCCAATCCGCATGATGTCACGTATTGATAAACCCAACCCGCCCGCTATCAACCCGCGAGCTTAAATTTGTCTCTAAACTCACATAGTACATTCGCAGCATCTTTACCTTGCGCTTCTAATGTTAAAAGTCATGAAGCATAATTTTTGCCTCCTTTCTAACGTCTCAATATGCACTCCAGCACATAAAATAGACTCCACCCACATCATCACTCTATAAAGCCAACACATACAACGTTTCCGTACAACCTTCGCATCGCCTGTTTTAATCTTCTCCCTGATCAAGTCCGCCATTTTCACTCTTATCTCTGAGTGTTCAGGGAGATTTGGCGCTAATAACAAATAACAAAAAGTTGGGATAAAAAAGCATTCAAAACAGGAACTGACGGGCTTGCACATGCGCGAGCCGAGCACACACACACACACACACACACACACACACACACACACACACACACACACACCTCAGCGGGTATTGATCGTCCCTGACCCACCCCACCCGCATCCGCAATATGTATTAATACTGCGACCCAGCCCACCGACTCGCGGGTCACCCGCGGATATCCGCTGGCCAGTGGGTAGCCCGTGCAACACTAATAATTATCATTTATAATGAGGTACAAAGTGTGTGATTCAGGGCACATGACAAACCAGATACGATTTTAACATTTTACTTCCCATTGAATACCATTCATTAATTTTCTGATCTTAGGCCCCACGACTACAATAAAAAAAACAAAAACAAACAAACATTGGAAAACAGAGCAATCACACATTAAAACTGACAGAATAAAACTAATCAAACATTGAAAGCAATCTTGAATAAATTAGTTTTTAAAAGGGATTTAAAAGTGTTGAGGTCAGAAGAGTGAGAGATGGTTGGAGGGGGGGGGTGAGTTCCAGAGGTTTGGGGCAGCTACAGAAAAGGAAGTGGGGCGGAAGAGGATCAGAGGCTGTGGGAGGGGACATGAGGTGTTAGGAGGTCAGTAAGGTAGGGGGGCAATTGGTGATGGAGGGCTTTATGGGCGAGGAGGAGGACCTTAAATGTAATTGTGTGTTTGATGGTGGGCCAGTGAAGGTGTCAGATACTCTGCTAAAACTGAAAACAGATTTCCACGTGTGTTATGTCATATGTCATATGATCAAGGACATGTGTTTGGGCTTATTTTATTAGTCATAGTTGGCTTAACATTATAGATTTTCTGATATGAAAGGAAGAAAAGTTTGAGATCATGTGAAATGAATGCGATAACACTATCCAGAGTCCTGCACGCCCACGGTTCTGATTTTGACATACCACAACCGCCCGTACCCATCATGTTTAAACTCATATCCGACCCGTTTTCCGACAAAAAAATAAATAAAAATCCGCACCCGAACCGACCCGCTATAAATGAACCCGATATCCGACCCGAACCCGAAAGAAAATGTCAGATAGCCAAACTTAAATACAAACATTTATTGCCACGAATATATTGAACAGTGACATATCCAAGGCAGAGCCAAATAAAAATGTTGTTAGCCTACAGCTCTTTTTAGCCTATGAACCGCAAATTAGACCCGCGATCACCCACGTCCGACCCGAACCAAACCTGTATCCGACACAGCACAACATTTTTCACCCGTTTCGTGAAAATTTGCGGTTCACCCACGAGTCACCCACGGGTACCCGAACCCGTGCAGGACTCTGACACTATCTAAACCTGTTAGACTGGATACAGAGTAAAAACTAAGTATTTCTGACCCAATGAATACTGCTAAGAAAATATAATAACAAAATTATGGAATCGGGAGGCTGGAGGTATTTTTTATTTTTTGCGTAGTTGTTTATTACATTGATTACACAACAACCCTTATTTCATTCCAGACACATTTTTATTGATTTGCATATTTTTTGATTACAGTGACACAAAAAACACAGTCACACACAGACACTGGGCAAACAATATCACAGATAAATAGTTGATATTTGGGATTAAAACACCTGGAAAAGGATTGTTTTGCATAGCTTCTTTGTGCTATCTTTCGGAAATTCAAGACAAGCAAAATTGTCAACATGGTGCAGCCTTATCTTATGAAATACAGACACAACCAATGATAATTAGTCAGAATAGTTGTTGTCAATTCCAAACTGTTTTTCCTCAGTGTGTTCACCCAGCATGAACACATCTTCAGTTCCCATTTCCTCTCAGTCAATGTGAAGGACTGCTAGTGAATGAATCGGCTATTTCTCTCATCAGTAAAAGTCACTGGTGAACTCTTTAAAGGCACTGACATGTCAAATAGAGATGGGATTTTTGTGTCTTTTGGGGAATCCAGATCTTTATGGTTCGTTCAAAAAAATAATGTGTTTGGTTGTTTTCTTAAAAACTGTGTTTTAGGATTAAACTGGGTCCCCAGCATATTTTGCCTTGGTTTCCCCCTCCCCATTAAAGTTGATCCAGACACTACTCTTTTTCCTTTGGCCCTGATTCATTTTAAATTCTAAATATTTATTTCAGTCTCTAAACAAACAAATTCAATTAAATTTTATTTATAAATCCCCAAATCACAACAAAGTCGTCTCACAGGGCTTTACAGAAACATAATCAACTACAGAAAGTACAGGTGTGAGAGGACACAGGAGGAGAAGGAGCTACAGGAGAGGATGATACCAGAGGTGACAAAAGAACAACAGAATGAACGGAAAGTAGAGGCTGGAATCCACGCAACTCGAAAGTAAAGCTGGAACGGAAGACGGACTCAGCACCCAAGACTACAATGGAGTCAATGGCCAGGATCCCCCTTCCTCATCCCACCCCAGGCCTTTTAAACTTAAGTAGCTCCACTCCTCCCCCTTTTTTTAAAGACTGAACTGTTTTTTTTATCCATATTTTATCAGCTGTTGTCTCTACTTTAACAGAAAGACTTTGATAGTAAAAGAACACTTTACTACTACTTCTCTGTCTCTTATTTTTTCTCAACGGTGTTACTGGCTGGTATAAAAGAATCCTACACTATTGTGTGACATAAATATGCTCAGCACTTAAAAACATCAAATTATATTCATATAGTGATTTTTACACAGTGCTTGCACTTGACTCTTTATAGAACAGAGAACATATTTCTGTGTTAAAAAAAAAACGTTAACCAGATAATAAAATGAAACCTTCACTGTGTCGAGTGTAGGAATCACCCTCATCACCACTCCAAGATGGTGGCCATAGTTCTCACGTCCCAGCAGCCAATGCTGGGTCAAGATATACTAAGGGCCAATTCCAGTTCCTCCCTTAACCCTCATTCTTAAAATGCGCACGCCCACGAAGTATGTGTTGTCCCAATTCTAAGAA
>CM035794.1:461111-496111 GCA_020466265.1 Siphamia tubifer | reverse complement strand
GAAGAGGTTCTGGAGAACAGTGAAGGAACCGGTGCAGAACCATCAGCTCTGATCCAACTGGGACATAAAATCCAGACTGGGTTTGTATCCATGGTGACGCCTTCGCCCACTGAGGAGGAAAGAATGTGGCATCATGTACACAGACTGGACTGGACTAAACTGGTCTGGATCAGACTAGGGCTTTTAATACAATTGGAATGTTAAAGGAGTCATTCCATGGTTATTTCATTAATATTACTGTGTTCTCAGTTGTTATTGAATACATTGTGTGTTGGTTCTATTTAAAAAATATCCGCATTGTTTTGTTTCCAGCTGTTTCTTCACAGTAGAAAAACAGTTTACCAGTACTTGACGTGGTGACGAGGCGTCTCTGATGAGCTCAGAATGTATGAAGGAACACTCCCCCTCCCCTCTCGCTCTCTCTGTGTGTTTACCTTTACCAGAGTAGTACCCAGCTAGGTTTCGTGCCGTCATTTGTTTTGAAAATGTGCAGGGAAAAAACAGCACATGAACCAGGTTTATCCGCCATTTTTTTCCCAGTTTGTGCAGCAGCTACTGTGGCTCTGTCTTCTCTTGTAGATGCTAATGCTAATGCTACTTCAGATTCGCTGCAATGGGGGATGGGTTTAACCCCACGTGGGTGAAGCTAAAGTCCATCTGACGTCAAATGGACCGTCTTTTTCTGGCTCCCTTGTTCCTGTTGTTGTTTTGTGTGAATGCAGTATGCAGCCAGTGGAGGTGATGAACCACTGTCAAAGGAGCATGTGTTGGTAAGTCTGGGTGACCCATTAGATTCCAAAAGGAGTGTGGAAAAGTGGTTTTCAGAAGAATGACACCTTTAAAGAAAAAAGCAGCACATATTAAGCAGCTCTTAATATTCTCTCTCTCTCTCTCTCGTTATCTGAACCCGCTTTATCCTCACTAGGGTCATGGGGGTCACTGGGGGCCTAATCCAGCTATAATGGGTAAAGGTGGGGTACACCCTGTATGAGTCTCCAGTTCATCTCAGGGCTGAACATATATAGACAAACAATCACTCTCACATTCACACTTATGGGTGATTTAGATTAACCAGTTAACCTATCAGTGCATGTGTTTGGATGGTGGGAGGAAACTGGAGAAAACCCACGTAGACACGAGGAGAACATGTAAACTCCACACAGAAAGGTCTGGTGTGGGATTTGAACCAGGGTCCTTCTTGCTGTGAAACCTGTTTCTTTTATTTTTGTGAATGTGATTGTAAATGTTTTCAGTTAATTTCTCTGTTTTTTTGTTGTTGTTTTTTTACATCTGGGGAATTTATGTTGATCACGAACGTGAAGGTCATTATCTTTTGTCTTATCTGTGCACCTAGACGTTGGCGTCCAGCTGACACGTAGCCAGGGTCAGTCCCACGCATTCATGAATAATGAAATGACTGAGATAGATGGCACGTTGGAGATTCATACTCCAGAAATTTTAAAATGTGATGCTATAACATCGGAAAAGAAATGACCAACGTAACCTTGGCTATGCAACACTGCGCAGTAATGCTTCCAGGTTATTTGTGTCAACTTGGGATAGTTGCTTACAAAAACTATTGGCCTAAATTAATTGAACCTACACACAGTGGAATTTATTTACCATGAAGTTCATACGTGTCATAAGTTAAAGTGAGCAGGTAAAACTAATCTGTGACCATTTTAAATATCGTGTCCATTTTAGTACCTGCTCATTTTGTAAATGTTCCCTTTTGATTATCAATCAGGACAGTTTTCATCAGCTTTCATCAGAACAGGCAACCAGGAAAACTAAGGAACAGTGTTTCACACACAACAAGGCAAAGGAGAAGAGATGATGTTCAATGCCGGATTAACGCACAGGCTGGGTATGGCTTAAGCCTTGGGCCTCACGTGCAAGGGGGGCCACTGATTGGTCAGTAAAAAAATATAATTTCATTAAAATTTGCATTTTAGAATATACAAAATTGTATTGGCCCACAGAAATGCAAGCAACGCAGCTGATTGGACAAACATGCAGAGAGGGTAAACGTCATCACGTAAGCCTTCACTTGACTGGAGTGAGAACGAAACAAAAATGTCAGGGAGAAAGTTTGAAAGTGGCGCTCAGAAAAGAAAAACAGAGAAAAACAAAGAACAGAACTGGATCGGAGATATGACTCCTACAAAAACATTCGGCAAACGTTTGGATTTCTGAACAAACTGTCATCCATTCCCTTAGAAGATCTTCGTCGTGAAGCCACGACTTTCCAGGGAAAATATACAGATGATCTGGAGACAGATTTTGTAGAGGAAATTGTATATTTCAGAGAATATGTTAAGGAAAGCCACCACGACAAGGAAACCTCTGCAAGTTTACTTCTGCAAGACTTGAGGGAAAGGAACCTACAGACAGTGTTCCCAAATGTTGACATCGCGCTGCGGCTTTATATGACCCTGCCTGTGACCAATGCCAGCGGCGAGCGCTCTTTTTCGAAACTGGGACTGATTAAAAACAGTCTGAGATCCACAATGGGGCAAAACCGACTGAATATCCTGACGCTGATGTCTCTGGAGAGTGACATTCTGCGGAAACTTGATTTCACAAGCCTCATCAATGACTTCTCTACAAGAAAAGCAAGGAAGGTGAACGTCTAATGGTAGGAACATGGTTTCTGCTATAGGCCTGTGACAAAAGTGTTTGCCTTTGTAGCCTATATTGTAATTACTCTAATTGTTGTTGTAATTTTATTGTGTAGAGCAAGAATTGTGTAAGAGCACAGGGGTGAATTCATTTGTGGTTCATTTGCAATATATGGCCTGATGCTATAGGCCTGTGACAAAACTGTTTGCCTATGTATATTCTAATTGTCTAATTGTTGCTGTGAATTTATTGTGTAGAGCAAGAATTAAGAATGCATGGGTGAATTTGTATACTATTGAATACTTTTGTATATACTGTGTATTTTTGGTTCATTTATAGTATGTGGCCTAATGTTGAGTGAGCTTACCTGTTGATGCTGTTTAGCTTACAGTATGTGTGTCAAGCATTGGTGGCAAGTTAGTTGGCCTTTTACCCAAGAGTCAGCCACAAGTGACGGTTGTGGTTCAGGTGGTAGAGTGGGTCGCCCAATGACCGAGAGGTTGGCGTCCCGGCTCTGGCTGTCCACATGTCGAAGTGTCCTTGGGCAAGACACTGAACCCTGACTTAGGCCCCCAGTAGGACTGACCTTAGACCTTAGAAACCTACTGGTGTATGTATGTGTGTGAATGGGTGAATGAGAGGCTAATGTAAAGCGCTTTGAGCACCATGAAGGTGGAAAAGCGCTATTAGTGTGCCAGGAGTTGTGTTATGGTGGCTGTATACAGTTCCCTTTTGTATTTTTCCCTAATGGTTGCAGATGTAGCCTAATGCTGTCTGTGGAGTCAGTACATATGAACAGTTGTTGCTGCTGTTTTGTTGTCTTTTTTTCGTCAATAAAGAAAGGCATTATTATTATTGGCTTTTACTCTATCTGCTAATACTGATCTATTTACTAGGTTAGAATAGGCTAAGCACACAATGGACTATGCATTAATAATTGTACGCGGGTGTGGGGGTGAGGCGTGTGAGAATATGTATGTGTGTGTGTGTGTGTGTGTTGGGGGGGGGGGGCTACAGACAATTGTAGCCTAGGGCCCCTATACACCTTAATCCGCCCCTGATGATGTTTGTAGATTATATAACGTTTAAAGTGTCAGCTGATAAAAAGCTCATCAGTAATGGTTGTAAACACACCACAATATTTGACACATTTGACTGAGTACTGCCCCCTGGTGGACTGAATATAATATTTAATTTTTATGCTGGAGTTAGAGAGGCATTTTCAGAGTTATATAATTAATAAATATTTGAATATTATTTAAATATCTACATTAATTTTCAAATGAAATTCGAATATGATTTTTGGGCAAAGGTCAAAGCTCTAGATGAGACTGGATCAGACTGGATCAGACTGGACTGGACCAAACTGGACTGGACCAGACTGGACCAAATTAGACTGGACTGAACCAGGCCAGACCATATTGGACCAGACCGGACCGTACCTCAGAGGTCTTGTGGTGCTGTGTGTCCTCCACATAAATGATCCATGTGTGAGTTTGAACTCTTTGAACTGGACAGTTGTTGTGCAGATGTGACTCCTTCACTTCCTTCTGTCTTTGACCTGGAACTGACGTCCTTTACTTTAATGAAACACGCTGTGGAAACAACAAAGGTTCGACACTGAAAACCTGATAAAGTCAATCGTCCCTTTGAAAAACAACAACAGTCATTTGACACAAACACACACACACACACACACACCTACTCATACACCTACATGTCTCATGAGGACCAAGTTTGTAATCATAAATCATGAATACATTTTAAAAAAGGAATTTAAAAAATAAAATAAATAAATAAATAAAATAAGATTTTTTAAATAGTATATATATATATATATATAATTTTTAGATTTATTTTTTTAAGTAAACCCATCTTCAAACCTTTGAAAAATACATGCTTTGGTTTGTACCTGTTTGCCACATGCTTTATGGGGACTTCCAGAAAAAATAAATTAATGTATTTATAGGACCACATCATTTCTATTTTACTACTGTAGTGGGGAACTTTTTTATATTTAACCCTCATGGTGACTCGAATTTTGATCCCCATAATGTCAGAGGTCCCCATGGTGTGACTGTGTAAACATATCAATGTCCCCATAAAGATAGGAATACAAACACACACACACACACACACACACACACCTACATAGACAGACCCTGAACCTAAACCTGACTAACAACACACAGCGATGACATACAACCCCCCCTCCTCCTCCTCTTCCTCCTCCTCCCCCTACTCCTCCTCCTCCTCCTCTTCCTCCTCCTCTTCCTCCTCCTCCTCCTCCTCCTCCTCCTCCTCCTCCTCCTCCTCCTCCTCCTCCTCCTCCTCCTCCTCCTCCTCCTCCTCCTCCTCCCCCTCCTCCTCCTCCTCCTCCTCCTCTTCCTCCTCCTCCCCCTCCCCCTCCTCCTCCCCCTCCTCCTCTTCCTCCTCCTCCCCCTCCTCCTCCTCCTCAGTCTAGTGTACTGTCAGTCCATAAACTGCACAGACACTCAGACGACTCTGTTCAAAAACCTACATAAACAAACTTTTTTCTGGGAGTTTCTTCTCATATTTTTTCCAACAGGACAAACCTCTACTTTTGCACGTGTGTGTGTGTGTGTGTGTGTGTGTGTTGTTTTTGTTTTTTTGGAGAATTGACCCATTTCCACACAACTCTACGATGCTCGTGCTCCTGCTGTTCCTGCTGATGTCTGCTGGTGAGTACACTGGGTGCTGCAGAGCACTTTAGTCTATTTCTAAGTGCATTTCACTGTATTTTTATTACATTTACTGTATTTTTAGTGCATTTACCTATATTTTAAATGTCTCTTAGTGTATTTTTGTGCATTTTAGTACATTCTTAATAATATTTTAGTGTAATTTACTCTATTTTTAGTACATTTTAGTGTATTTTTAAGTACATTTTTGTGCATTTTAAGTGCATTTTACTCTGTTCTTGGTGCATTTAGTGTATTTTTCGTGCATTTCACTTTTTTGTGAATTCCACTTCCTTTTTAATGCATTTTAGTGCATTTAAGTATATTTTAAACACTTTTTAGTGTATTTTAGTGCATTTTATTTAATTTTTTGTAATTTTAGTACATTGTTAATGATATTTTAGTGTATTTTAATCTTTTCGTAGTACATTTTAGTGTATTTTTAAGTAAGGTTTTGTGCATTTTAGTACATTATATATATTTAGTACATTATTATATACATTATATATTTTAAATGCCTTTTCGTGTATTTTAGTGCATTTCATTTTTTGGGGTAATTTTAGTACATTCTTAATTATATTTTAGTATATTTTACTCTATTCTTTGTACATTTTAGTGTAATTTTGGTTGGTGTAATTTAGCACAGAGAATTTGCACTGTATTTTAGTTGTTGCATGTGGCTCTGTGACCATCAACAAACTTATCATACTAACTCCAGCTGTAAATGTCCACCGCCGGTTCCAAACCGCTCCATGAAAATGACACTAATATTTTGCCATTGGTCACGGATCCAGACAGAACCATCTCCTGGTCCGGATCCAGACTGGAGTCCACTAATTCGTGATGCCCATTTTAGACCATTGTAATAAAATTAGGCAATAGTGAATTTGGGCAGTGGTTAACACTCATGCCTCACAAACAGAAGGTCCCTGGTTCTATTCCCACACCAGACCTTTCTGTGTGGAGTTTACATGTTCTCCTCGTGTCTGTGTGGGTTTTCTCCAGTTACTCCAGTTTCCTCCCACCATCCAAACACATGCACTGATAGGTTAATTAGTTAATCTAAATCACCCATAGGTGTTAATATGAGTGATTGTTTGTCTATATATGTTCAGCCCTGAGATGAACTGGAGACTCATACAGGGTGTACCCCGCCTTCACCCATTGGAGCTGGATTAGGCCCCCAGTGACCCCTGTGACCCCAGTGAGGATAAAGCGGGTTCAGATGACGAGAATGGTGAATTTGGACCAATCATATGAATCATGTATTAACAAGATGAATAATCTTGTAGAAAACAACACACCCAATTTTAAATGTAAAAACTATTCAGTAAATATTAAACTTTATAGAAACTTCCCAAAATGTCAAAAATGTCTTTTCAAGGGGAGCTCATGTTTGAGGGGGGACGGGTCTACTGCTCCCCCAGACCCCCTGCTGGTGTGTACACTAGGTGCTGTCGAATGAGGGCATGTGTGTGTGACCTCTGCTCTGTCCCGGCTCGTCCCACAGCTTGGGTCCAGACCCACGACCACCACCAGCTGCTCCCTGGATCCTGCAGCTTCCAGTCCGACACCTGCGGGTACACGTCCGATCCAGACTTCACAACATGGACTCTGCACAAAGATGGTACCACACACTGAACACTTTTCATCAGGTTTTCACACAAACATTCACACTTGCTGATCCACTAATTCTATCAATACATGGACATAACTGATGTAAAATACAGTTTGACCTCATTTATTCATTGGAGAAAATGTACAAAACTTGAGTATAAAATGAGCAAAATGCTGGAAAAGTAAAGAATAGTGACATTAGTTGATTTTCTATTGAATATATGTACAAAACATTACTGATATTTACTAATTGTTGAGGTTGGTAATGTTGTTTTTTTTTCTATTCAATTACAAATGTGATGATTTGTTCATTTATTACACTAGTCTACAAGTGAAATAGTCAATTAAATGTTCCCACATGTGTTACTGATAAAGAAAACTCAAGTCTTAAATGCTGGTTGGCTCAATTTCCAAGATAAATCTGAGGTCAAAATGTGAAATTCTGATGCAAAAGGTCAAAGGTCAAAGATCAAGATCACATTTAGCAGAAAGGTCAAAATTACATTTTTAGCTCTAATTCAATAACGGGTTGTCATAGAAACTTGAGATTGCCACAAAATAGTGGTGAGATTAGACATTCTCTGTTTATTATGTTAACTGGTCTACAAGTAAAATGTTTGTGGAATAAAACTAATGAAATGTTTCCACATGTGTGTTAGTGATAGAGAAAACTCAAGTCTTAAATTCTGGTTGGATCAAGTTTCCAAGATCAGTCTGGGGTCAAAATGTGAAATTCTTAGAATGAACAAGAGAATAAGTTTTAGTCCAAAGGAATATTAGTCTCAGATCTACCAGATGTACTTCAAAACACTGTCTGCACATTATGATCCATTCACTTTACAGGTTCTTTCTACCGGAATATTTACTAATCCATTGTATACATGTACATAAACCAGCATATATATGTAGAATAACACACCATTATATATATTTAAAACATGAACTAACCAACACTAAAGTCATTTGTTTTATGATTCATCTGATTAAAGTATGTAGGATTTAACACATTTAATGTGTGAAGGAGAGTTTCAATCAACCAACCAATCAAACAATCAAGTCATTACATAAACATGGAGACCAAGGTAAACATCCTGCTGCTTTAAGATATTCATTATTATTATATATTAACTCTATCTGGTACTAAATGGTAATAGGGGTACTAAGTATGGGGCGGCCATGGCTTAGTTGGTAGAGCGGAGTGTCCATTAACTGAAGGGTTGCCGGTTCAATTGCCACTCTGTCCTAGTCAGTCTGTTGTGTCCTTGGGCAAAGGCACTTCACCCTCCTTGTCTCCAGTGTCACTCACACTGGTGTATGAATGTGTGTGAATGTTCGGTGGTGGACAGAGGGGTCGTAGGTGTGAAATTGTAGCCACGCTTCTGTCATTCTGCCCCAGGGCAACTGTGGATACATATGTAGTTTACCACCACAAGAGGGAGCATGTGAGAGTGAATGAATAATGGATCACTAATGTAAAGTGCTTTGGGTGACTTTAAAACCATTATTATTATTATTATTATTATTATTATTATTATTATTATTATTATTATTATTATTATTATTATTATTATTATTATTATTATTATTATTATTATTATTATTCTTATTATTATTCTTATTATTATTATTATTATTATTATTATTATTAAGTGATTTCAAGCACAACAAACCCCGCCCCTCGCAAATATTTTACCTGATTTTTGGTGATTATGACCTTGACCTACATTCACTAAACTTTTATGGGGTCTATTCTGGACCACCTTGCACATTTCCTGAAAATTTAATGAAAATTGGTCCAGTAGTTTTTGTGTAAACTGGCTGAAAATCAAACAAACAAACAGTAACAGCAGGGTAAAAAAGATATAGTTTCCTGGTGTGTCCACATATAGTGCACCATGTTTCTGGTTTTAACACTTGTAATTTTAACTAGCTGTACAGCACTTTGAATGAAAGTGTTTATAAATAAAATGTTATTATTATTATTGGTAGTACTAGTATGTAGACTACAGGGAAATGATTGAAAATGAATGAATTCCATTGAAAATAAACAAGTATCAGTCCGTTAATGTGCTCATGACGCTGTGACTCTTTTATTGGCCAACAGGTTGAGCTCTGATGTTCAGTGGAAAACACTAACGGTCTTCGGTCCATCTGGTCTGCATTGTTTCCAGCATCTGTGAACATCTGGTGTCAGTGAAAGAACACATTTAGGCATTTTCTTTTTCTGTGTGGGTTAATATGGATGAGTGTAAATGTAAACAGATCACAGCCAACTGATGGAAAAACATCTGATATGAACCCCTTTGTACTTCATTAGTGGGACGGCCCTGTTTCCATAGCAACACTATCCATTTCTGTGACATCTTATTTTACGAAATGTGTTGCCTTAGTCATACACATGTAAATAATACAAATAAATAAATAAATACATACATACAGTACATACATAAGGACATTAAAATACATAATTAAAAAAATAATATATAGTAAACATGTAAATAATAATAATAATAATAATAAATAGTTTTATTTAAAAAGAACAAAAAACATAAAAAACAAAAACAAACTAGAAAATGCAGACCTCCGCCAAGGTAGACCCCCCCACCCACCTCCCACCCTTCCGGATCACCACCAAAATCTAATCATTTCCATTTCCAACAACTAACATCTAACTAACTAACTAACTAACTAACTAACTAACTAACTAACTAACTAACTAACTAACTAACTAACTAATTAACAGACAGACAAAAAACTGAGTCAAACATTACATCCTTGGTGAAGGTAATAACAAACAAAAACAAAAAAACAAATCCCACTCCTCACATATGGATAGATGCCTGTCAGTCAATTATCACCACTTTTTTGGAGTGACAGCTATTTAAAATCATGTGACCTTGATTTTGACCTTTCAAAGTAGCTAAAGGTCAAAGGTCATGACACCATTTTGAAGCCCATGTCAGGTTTCCTATCTGTCAATAATAGTAACTAAGTCTCTACCTTCACTTTTTCCATTATAGTGCATTTAATTTTTGTAGGTGACCCCTGATCTCTTGGGTCAATGATAGGTTAAAATCTATACACATGAGATGCAGAATTTAAAAACCAGCATTTTTGTGCTCAGTGGAAGGATGGATGGATGGGTAGGTAGGTAGGTAAATAGATAGATAGATAGATAGATAGATAGATAGATAGATAGATAGATAGATAGATAGATAGATAGATAGATAGATAGATAGATAGATAGATAGATAGATAGATAGATAGATAGATAGATAGATAGATAGATAGATAGATAGATAGTTTATTGTCATTTCACACAAAACACTATATATGCACCACAGAAATAAAATATCAATGCATAGTCAACATGATTAAAACAGATTAAATAAATCGTAAAATACTGATATAAAAAGTGCATGTAGTGACCTGAACTTTAAAACCAGGTAGATAAATAGATAATAATTATTGTACGTCTAAATAGAATGAAGATGTGCAATAATTGAGATGAGTAGTTCACAAATTATATCCAAAAATCAATTTGGACGTTTACTGTGACCTTTGACCTACAGTCTTCAAAGGTTCTGACATCAATCCACATCAACAGTGAGAGTAAAAAGAAGCTACATATGTTAACCTGAGTATAAAGGAATGAAAAGGAAATTCCTGATTTGCCCTATCTCTGATCATTGTAAACACATTTCTGGTGACCTTGACCTTTGACCTATTCAGGACCACCTCACAGTTTTCCTGAAATTTTCATTTTTGTGTAAAATTGCTGAAAAAAAGACGAACGGGGGTTACAAAGGGCTGGGCTTGTTGTGCCTGGCTCCACTTGTTGTTTTATCTTGAATTAGTTTATGGTTTTTATTTTGGTTTTTAATTATCCAGCTTTTCTGTTTTTTTTTTTTTAATCTATTCTTGTATTTTATCATTTTAGTTTTTTTTCTATATCAATGACTGTGGTTGTTTTAATGGCTTTATTAAAAAAGATGGATTGGATTAAATACATTAGATAAGTTTAATTTGTATCAGTTTGAGTAATTCAGTCAGCACTTCAGTAAACTACCCAGAATGCACTGCACCAGGGATGCTGGCTCGGCTGCTGTGACTGGTTGTTTATGTTTTGGATAAATGATGAGGTTCTGGGCAATGGGAACAGCAGCTGAACGTCCACAATATAAACACACACTGACACACAAGGAGTGACCCATACCATACAACACTTTCTATGACCTTTTACAGTTATAAAAAAATAAATAATTACTGCAACAAACCCCCCAGGTTACATAAAAGGCTAAAAATAACACTGACCCATATAGCCTTAAAGGAAAACCAGACGACATTTTTACTTTAATTAAACAGTGTCAGAGTCTTTCTGATAGTTAAATGGTTTGTTATGGGTTGAATGGAAGCCCCTCCCACTTTCCATTAGCCCCTCCCCCTTTCCAATAGCATCCCTAAGGTCAAATCTGCCACTTGTAACTTCTCTGCCTAGATCACACCTGGGTGGTCCAAAATCTTAGCCTGACTCACGCCATCTGGCTGTGTTTCGCCAACCTACATGCTAGGCTAGGCATGGGCTAACTATCCCACAAAGGGCTGGTATGGCTGCAGCCAAGAGTTCACAGTTTGACCAATAAACTCTCTGAAGACAAGATGAGTGATTAAGCTTTATTTCACCTTTTAATTAACATTCCCAACTATGAAATGTTCAGTGATTTTTTTGTTGTTGTTCAAGTCTGGTGTGCTGCTGCTTGGTTGGAACAAAAACCTGCAGCCACACCTGCCCTTTGTGGAATGGTTTGCCTATTCCTGCGCTTGGCTCACGCAACCATCTGAGTATGGTGTAGTTCAGGCTTTCTGAAAAATTAAGAATCTAATTAGTGTCACTGGATGGGACGACCTATGACTGGGTAATGTTGTGTCTGTCTGTGCTACGACTGATGTTTCCGTCGTCTGTTGGACACTAGGTTCCTCTTCAGCTTTTTGTCATTGTCTTATAGTGTCCACAGTACTCTGGTGTCTCTCTACCAAGTGAAGGTATTTCAGACATATGCCAGAGGATTTTTCTGGACACGTTAGGACCAAGTTCTGCAAACCGCTGGTCTACCTGTTTTCCATAGGGAAGTTGAAGGAATATCCTGCACATACGATAATGGTCATTTACAGTGCTGCGTTTAGGTGCATCCATACTGTGGTGTTTGTTTTGATGGTCTGCTGCAGACCGACTCTACTTCCTCTGAGCTACGTGACGGCTCGAGTTCAACACAAGTGGCTGAAGCAGCACATCAGTCAAGATGAAAGACAGATTCTTCATCTGATCATCGTAATCATCATCTAATCATCATCTAGTCCTTATCTAATCATCATTAGATAAGGACCCTCCTTTGAAAATATATTGGTTGTGGAAGGGTCCCTGTTGGTATTGTGATACCAGATGGTGACAGTCAGGTTACCAAAATCTGGTGTCTTGCAAGAAATTTTACAGTTTACAACTCTACGACAAAAACAAACCCCCTGCCAGGTACACTGGTAACTCTACAACACAAGCCGCGCCTCCAGGCAGGTACCACTTTTAGCTGTAAACACAAGCCCCGCCTTCATTTCACTAGTGTGTCCAATGGAAGAGCAGCTCAGATAAATCCTCTATAATCTGTGTTTCAGTGGATTTATCCTCTGGATGATGTTATTGTTTGTTACAGTAAATGGACTGCGCTTATATAGCGCTTTTCCACCTTCACGGTGCTCCAAGCGCTTTACATTAGCCTCACATTCACCCATTCATACTACACCAGTAGGGTTCTAAGGTCAAAGGTCAGTCCTATTGGGGGCCTAAGTCAGGGTTCAGTGTCTTGCCCAAGGACACTTCAACATGTGGACAGCCAGAGCTGGGACGCGAACCGCCAACCTCACGGTCATTGGGCGACCCATTCTAACAACTGATCCACAGCCGCCCTAGTGACTATTTGTTTATGAACTTAATTCATGAACAGTCTCTGGATACTCCTTGACTAGCACAGATGTTAGCATATGCACTAATAATCCTGGTTTGATGTGTCCTGTAAGTTTGTTTTCTTTTACTAGATCACCTTTAGTCTGCCTCAGGAGTGTGTTTTCATTACTAGACAGAATGTTGTCAGTTGAATCTAGTGTTTGACACATTATATAGCTAAATTGATGGTATTTAATTACGATGAATCAAAATTATTCTACAGAAGCCCTGTGATTAATGTGCTGAAAATTTTTTATCATTTGACAGGCCTAAAAAAAATGTAATTAAATAAAAAAAAACTATTAAAAATGCTGACATTAAATTGTGCAGATTACACACTATCGCCAGTTAAAGATCCTGTGCAGGGCCATTTCCAGCTATAGTCGAACTAGGCAAATGCTCAGGGCACCCAAGCCACCAGACGGCCCCAAGGCTGCATATTCAGCTTCAGCTGAGGAAAATTCAAATGTCCTGTCTTTATGTGTAGCTATCTCATGTATTTATTACATCCCTTATGTACTTAAAACAAAATAAACATAGTATATAAATAAAATAAAGCACAATAATTAACTTTAGCTGGTGTTTTTGTGTCATTATTACCTCATATTTGTCACACAGTTAGTGATGTAATGGGATGCTGATGGGAATAATGTAACAAAGTATTTATACTTAGTTACTTCCCACCTCTGTCTGGGGCCCCCATGAAGCTAGAAACGGCCCTGCTTGTAAGTACGCTCACTAAAAGGTCAAATTATTAAAGCGAAATGTGATGTGAAAAGGCTTGTAAGTCTCTACAGTGAGTCCTTTTCTAACCTGGTTCCTGTTGGAAAAATGTCCTAACAGGAGTTTTTCCGACATTCGGCTGCTCAGCCTCCGTCTGGAAAAGGACACTGGCTCCAGTTTCCTGTTTCCATTCCCGTTTCTGTGGCCAGTTCTAAAGAACGGCAGGTTAATGGTGCGCTCACTCCTTCCTCCTTCACTCTCTACTTTTTCTGTTTAGTTTTTTTCATGTGTGGTTAAAGTTACGAGGACTGAAGTCATGTTACATATGTTTGTGCTATGAAAGAGCGTCACCATGGAAACCTCTGGATTACAGCTGAAGTCAACAGATTAATGACGGAGAAATGAGACTTAAGAGGACAAATGCATGTGGACACATCATGTCTACAGCTGTAAAAGGGTCCTGTTCATGAAGATGTGACACAAAAACAATATTTCCTTTAAGTTTATTGATTCATTTGAAAATGTTCTGTATATTGAACCTAATTTGAACCTTTTCATGTACACTGGTCACTACAGTGGACAGCTGCTCCAATACTGTTCTGTTGTATATTCATGGGTTTTGTGGGTTATGTATTATCTAATACACTGACATTTAGTTGAGTTTATTTATTTGCACACATTTTTTTTTTTTAAATACAGCAGAATTTACAAACAATTAACATCATCGTGTAGGAGAGTATAAGAGCCAAAACTGGCTTATGTAAATAACAAACTATACACAAGGGGACAAGGAAAGAAAGATCAAATTAAATCTACATGTAACTGAAATAACAATATAAGGAGGGCATGGGCGTCACAGACATTTATAATGTAGGGGTGTTCTAGGTTGTGGCACATGAGCAAAATTTTCTGAATCTATCTTCGGAAAATTAACAAACAGTTATCCATTAATGGTTAAATTTTTATACTGAAAAGGTAATATATGGCTGAAAATATGAACAAAAATATGAACAAAAATGTAACATTTACTCAATTCATGAATCAAAATAATGAGATAAAAGTAAAACTTATGAGATTAAAAACTGATAGAAGTTTGGAATCAGACACTGATTTTACAGACACTGTTCTTCTTTTTTCTTACAACAATGTTTTGTCCATGTCAGGGGAGACGACTAAAAATATGTTCCTCAGGGGGAACATCAGTGAAAAAAGTTCTAGAACCACTGTCTTAGTGTAAATGTCACAGAACAAGACATAGTTTATTTAACTTAGTTTAACAACAGTAACATTTGTCATTACTTACTGGTTAATAACTGTTTGTTAACACCACGAAGAAGAACTGTTTACATTACCGCTGAACTGAGGTGCGCTTCATTTACATATGCTGTTGTGCCGCCCGGGTGGGTAAACAGTTTAAACCACAGATATTGTAACAGCCCCAAAATGTTATTGATGTTTGTTTGGTGTGATTGTGACGACAGTAACTGTTTATCCTGAAATAAAAAGTAGGTGAGACCAACTCTGTCTGTTTCCTGGATCCAGGATCCAATATATAAACTCAGGAAAAAGTGGAGGCTATGAAATCATCTGGGTGGAGAAGTGGGGGTGTCACAACACCCCCATCCCCCACAGGGGGGGACAAATATATAAAGACTCAGACAATGGATGTCTGAGACTTTATATATTTCTGTAAATGTTTGTTGTTGTTGTTTTGATGAAATTTTCAGGATATGTTGGAAATGTGAACATGAAGAACTGATTTAATTTTGGAGGTGATCGGGGTGGGGGGTGGGTGGGGGGGTGGTCTACCTTGGCAGAGGTCTGTGCTCTCAGAGTGCTTTTCTAGTTTTTCCTATTATTGCTGTTTTCTATTTATCTATTTTTTTCATGGTGCAGAGTGGCCCCACTAAAGTATAATTTCATTTTAACTTGTGCGCAATGACAATAAATTCTATTCTATTCTATTCTATTCTATTCTATTCTATTCTATTCTATTCTATTTATGTGTAGGTGTTTTATACTATGTAAACCATTTATCTGTGTTTTTATATACAACAGTGCTTTTTGCCTTCTGTCTTTTTTCTTTCTTCTTTCATATTGTACAAATATATGTAATGTATTTTAATCTACTGTAGTTCTGTGGGAAAGTCCACGAGGAGAGAATTACTCTAAATGCATCAGCTCCAAGTCTCTAACTATATTTGACTGCACTGGTCCTGTCAAATAAATAAACTAGAAAAGCACTGGGAGAGCGCAAACTCCACCAAGGCAGATCAGCCCCCCTCATGAAAGACACACGTCAATAACTGTCAATAAGATTTGAAGTTCTTCCTTGTGCCAGTATCAACATTTCCTGAAAATTTCAGTCAAATCCATTTTCAACATTTTGAGTGATGTTACTAACAATCAAACAAACAAACACATAAACACTAGTGAAAACATAAGAAATATAAAATAAAGTGACAAAAACAATAACATATGGTTACACATTACCTTTATGAAGTAATAACTAAAGTGTTAACTAGCATTAGAGTTTGTTAAAATCTTAGAAAACATCAGATTGACTGAATAAAATTATTTGTATTCAGTTTCTGATGATTGATTTAAAATACATGTTTTTTTGTTTCAACAATTAAAGACATGTTGTCCAGCTGTGTGTATATTTTTGTAATCCTATTGATAGGGATGTAGTCTGTAAATTTGCTCCACGCTTTCAAAATAAGAGCGGGGACAGTGCAGATGAAAAGGCTCGAGGTTACAATGGAAGTGAATGGGCAGTTCTTAGCATAGACTTTCCCTCTGGCAAATGGCCGCCTGAATTTATTATACAGAAACAACTTCAGATCATTATAAATATTAGTGTATATGTGTGTTAGCCTGACCATATGTTCTTTAACACATCCTGCCACACAATTTCAACAACTTCCTCCATTATTCACTCCAGAAAAAGACAAGAGGCGCGCAATTGAAATCACAAACATGCACATTTACACAGGACTTGAATTATCACTGGACGTCTGTCTTTCTCCGAAAACAAAGTAGATAATTTGCAGTGGAATTATTACTGAGCAAATCATGGACATGGTGCATTCACACGGGACTAAGAACTAAGACATTATTCTATCTATTCAGAATTACCAGTGGTCCGTAGGTCATACTTATCCTGTGTGAATAGGTATAGTGCGGAAAATACAATAAATATAGTTATTTTTTCGTTGTTGTTGTATTGTACTTCATTTAAATTTTATTCTATTTAAATGAAGTAACTGTAAACAGACTCATTTCATCATAAATACAGTTTTCAGATTCATTCTATCAAATGTCGTCAGAGTTCATTGACCTCCTTGACCTTTCTGTTTGTGTTTGTGTCTCAGGTCGTTTCGTTGCAGTGGACGTGGTTCTGAACGATCCGGACCAGGAGGATGAGACTTCTGTAGACCCTGGACACAGGCCAGACTCCAGAGGGGTCCTGCTGAGCCCAGTTCTGGAGCAGGAGGAGTGGAGCTGCCTGAGGCTGGTTTACCAGATCAGTGGGTCTGGGAGTCTGGAGGTCCAGCAACGAACCCAGGGGAAGAGTATGGACCAGCCGCTGTGGAGCAGCCACCAGCCCTCTGACAGCTGGGTCATTGCCAGCGTGGACCTGCAGAACACCAGCACACCGTACCGGGTAAACGCACCACAACAGAGCCCTTTACTGTACTGAAGTAGAATGTTTAGGTGTTTGTACTTTACCTGAGTATTTACTGTTCTGGTAACTTGTTACTTTTACTCTCTACATTTTTGTTCAAATATCTGTACTTCATTATCCTTACATTTTCAGAATAGACTCATTACTTTTTCAAACTAGACAAATGTGACAGTATGAAAAATATGTCATAGTCAGTAAATCAGAAATTGGGACACACTATATCGTAATTTTTTACTTTTAATCTCATAATTATCCATTTCTTATCTCATACTTGTGAATTTTTTCTCATAATTTAGGTTGTTTTACCTGATAATTTTAACTTTTTAATCTCATAATTGTTATTTTTCAATATCATCATTTTGATATTTTTTATCTCACAAATTTTTTTTATCTAATAATTATACTTTTTTAATCACATATTTATGACTTTTGAGTTTTCCTAAATGTCCTGTCCATACCCACTAAACCACGACCCAATAAAACGCATCATAACAGTAACTCACTTTTAAAGGCTTTATTTTTGGATGTTTTATTCCTGCTTAAATCAGTATTATTTCATCCATAGCAACAATTGAGAAGTTGTTTTACTTTTACTTCAGTAAAGGAGTTTAATCAGTACTTTTACTTTTACCAGAGTATTTTTTTTCACTCAACTAGCTGTACTTCTACTTCAGTACAGAATGTGAGTACTTTTACCACCTCTTAAATAAGTCCATCTGGAGCATGCAGGGATAATAATTACGCTAAAAATATGAACTGATCCACATACAGAACATCATGATATAATTAAAAAATAATAAATTAATAACCTATTGGAAGTTTAGTGTCAAAACAATAACATTATGAAAATATTAACATTAACAAACTATCCTTTAAATGAAAAAGTATTGAAATGTTTATACTTAGTTCTGCTCAGGAAACAAAACCTTGTTTAATGAAGAAGCAATAAATGAATGAATGAATAAATGAATGAATGAATGAATAAATGAATGAATGAATGAATGAATACAGGTGGAACCGACACATGCAGACGCAGACCCAAAGCTGTGGAAGCCCCCCCCCCACCGCGCTCCTGTAAGCAGCAGAATGGGACGCTCCTGTTTATATTAAACGTACAGACAGACCCCACTCTGACAGGGTCATGACCCTCATCTGGGGGAGGGGCTCCAGTGAACGGCCGGGGCCCCTCAGCATGTAAACGCACCGCGGCTCAGTCTAAACCTGGATCAAAAACCAATCCTCAGAGGTTTATGCGTGCCCCCCCCCACCCCCCACCCCCCTGACAGGTGGGCTTTTGTCCAAATAAGGCCTGAAATTAACTTTGAATGTTAAATGAAAACATGTGGAGAAAAATAAGAAAGTTCAACAGTTCAGGAGAAAGTGTACGTTAGACACAATGATACAATAGAATAGAATTGAATAGAATTGAACAGAATAGAATAGAATAGAATAGAATAGAATAGAATAGAATAGAATAGAATAGAATAGAATAGAATTGAACAGAATAGAATAGAATAGAATTGAACAGAGTAGAATAGAATAGAATAGAATAGAATTGAACAGAATAGAATTGAACAGAATAGAATTGAACAGAATAGAATAGAACAGAATAGAATAGAATAGAATAGAATAGAATAGAATAGAATAGAATAGAATAGAATAGAATAGAATAGAATAGAACAGAACAGAATAGAATAGAATTGAACAGAATACAATTGAACAGAATAGAATATAATAGAACAGAACAGAACAGAATAGAATAAAACAGAATACAATAGAACAGAATACAATAGAATAGAACAGAACAGAACTGAAAATAACAGAATCGATTTTAATTGTATTAGATTATGTATTAGTTGTAAAATATTCATAAAATGAATGCTTCTAGGACCAAAAAAGAGTTTGTTTCAGGTGCTCTTTGGAAAAAGTCATATGTAATGAAAAAAAACATCCATTTATCTCATGTATTAGTTGTGGTTGAATGCTAAAATTTGGAAAAATGTCTAGTTTGATTTTGAATAAGTTTGTACTTCCTCCTACTACTGATCGACTGATGAGGATAAGGAACATAATCCAGTAAGTAATTAGGTACAAAACACATGTCATAAGGAGGTTTAAGCAAAAAATACGGGAACAATTCCCATGATATTTTCAGGAAAGGTGTGAGGTGATCCAGAATAGAGCCCATTAAATTTTGGTGAATGTAGGTCAATGGTCACAGTCACCAAAAATGTGTTTTCACATTGATAAGCGATAGGGCCAATGGGTGCGAGGGGGCGGGGTTTGATGTGACTGGAACCACTTGTTCCAGTTGAAAATGACTATTCCCAATTAAAGTTAATTCCAAATAAAATCACTGGTTTATTTATTGATTCTGAATTTGATAATTCCTCTGACATGGAAACAGTTAATTCTTCTTTTTTATTTAATTTAAACAAGTACGGTACAAGGTTTATGTGGTACAACATACAAAGAGGGAAAATATCTCACAAAATACAGTGTGACATTAAATGCACAAATAGAAGAAAGAAAGGAAGAAAGAAAGAAAGAACGAAAGAAAGAAAGAACGAAAGAAAGAAAGAAAGAAAGAAAGAAAGAAAGAAAGAAAGAAAGAAAGAAAGAAAGAAAGAAAGAAAGAAAGAAAGAAAGAAAGAAAATAAATAAATAAATAACTACATAAATTAAATACAAATAAATAAATAACTACATAAATTAAATACAAATAAATAAATTAAATAAATAACAGAATGCTGGTTAAATTATATGGCAGAAATCATTTACATTTACTCTAATAAATGAATCATAGAAACAAAAATCATTTCAGTCGCACCTATTCAGATCACTCTTACACATAAAAAGAAAATATGCAGTGTCTCAGACTAGTAAAACAATAAAAAAAACCTGTTGTAATTCACATGCATTCATTACAACCATATAAATATTGTTTCATCAAATCCAACCAGTTAATTCCTAAACATTCTTCCTGTCGTTCTGCACATGCTCCTGGTCTTGTCACGATGACGCACATATTTCACGCTGTCATCATTAGTTTGTTGATACCTATGGTTGATTCAGTCCAGCTGTTGCTTCACAATTATTACAAAAATAAATGCAAAAATCACATGTGTCTGGTCCAACAGGAAGTGGACGCCATCGTTTTCTTCCAGTAAACATCCAGACATGAAGCGGCCGTTCTGTCCAATCAGAACCCTCTGTACCTCCAACTCTTAAAGCCCAATTAACTAGAGTGGAATACACCCGTTTCCATGGAAACCTTTATTCACAATTAACATTTCTATGTAAACACAAATCCTTAATTATTTTATTTAGAATAAATAATTCTGAATTAAAAACACCACAGCCAATCACAGCTCCTCCTGGTGTCTTCTGACCTGTTGGACTCAGCTGTTTCCCATCACGCATCAGGTCTCTGCAGATAACCCCCCCTCCCACACACACACACACACACACACACACACACACACACCCCAGATGTTTTGGTGCCGTGGTGTTGAACGGTCCATTCTGTTTATCTTCTGTCAGAACTTCACACTTAAGCTTTTCTTGGAATCCTTCCACCCTTCTGCTCCTGAACCCACGTGTCCGTTCTACTTTCACCTGCTCACGATATGAAAGAACAAATGGTTGTCAGACAGGATTTAACTACTCGAAAAACTGACATGCTGACTTTTATTTTTTTGTTAGAATTTTCATTTTGAACCTCCAAAACAAAAACAAAATTCAAATACAAAAATCGAGAGAACAGATTTACAATTTTCATTTTTTCATCTATCTATCTATCTATCTATCTATCTATCTATCTATCTATCTATCTATCTATCTATCTATCTATCTATCTATCTATCTATCTATCTATCTATCTATCTATCTATCTATCTATCTATCTATCTATCTACCTATCTACCTATCTATCTATCTATCTATCTATCTATCTATCTATCTATCTATCTATCTATCTATCTATCTATCTATCTATCTATCTACCTATCTACCTATCTATCTATCTACCTATCTATCTATCTATCTATCTATCTATCTATCTATCTATCTATCTATCTATCTATCTATCTATCTATCTATCTATCTATCTATCTATCTATCTATCTATCTATCTATCTATCTATCTATCTATCTATCTATCTATCTATCTACCTATCTATCTATCTATCTATCTGTCTATCTGTCTGTCTGTCTGTCTGTCTGTCTATCTGTCTGTCTGTCTGTCTGTCTCAACCTGATCTGCAATAACGTTTTTTTTGCTAATTGTTATTGTCTTTTAAATTATCTTTTTTATTGTTTGTTTTTTATCTTCATGCAGCTGTGTTTAAATGTGAGGAAAACATCAGATTAGCAGCATTAAAGATGTTTTCTATTTCATAACTTTAACAAAAGTTTATCAGTAAATACACTTTTCTTTGCTCCGGAAATTAAACATATGGTGTCCAGCCTGAGTGGAAATGTGTATAACTCCATGAAAAACAGGTTGGTAAAAATGTTTGTTTTTGTTCATGCCTAAAAACACAAACAAACAAAAAACTTTATTTATTTATTATTTATTCTCAGAATGTATGTATGAAAGGGTTAATGTCACTTTAATACAGCACAAGTGATTAGTTTGTGTTTATTCCTCAGAACATTCTCAGTGGGACAGAATACAAATATCTACCTGTAAATGTCTTGTGTAATGAGGCACAACTAGCATTAAAGGTGTCATTCCACTGAAAACCACTTTTCTACGCTCCTTTTGGAATCTGATGGGTCGCCCTGAGTTACCAACACATGCTCCTTTGACAGTGGTTCATCACCTCCACTGGCTGCATACTGCATTCACACAAAACAACAAGAGGAACCAGGGACCCAGAAAAAGCCGGTCCATCTGACATCAGAGGGACTTTAGTGTCACCCACGTGGGGTTAAACCTGTCCCTGGCAGCGAATCTGAAGTAGCATTAGCATTAGCATCTACGAGAGAAGACGACGCCACAGTAGCTGCTGCACAAACTGGAAAAAAATGGCGGATCAAACTGGTTCATGTGCTCTCTGTGGAAATAAAGCCTTGTTTTTTCCTGCACGTTTTCCGAACAAGCGATTATATGAAACCTAGCTGCATGCTACTCTGGTAAAGGTGAACAGATACAGAGCGAGAGGGGAGGAGGGAGTGTTCCTTCACGGATTCTGAGCCAATCAGAGACGCCTCATCACCGCGTCATGGACATGTATGAGGAAGTACCGGTAAACTCTATTGTTCAACCTCAAGTCATTTTTCTACTGTGAAAAAACAGCTGGAAACAAAACAATTCAGACTTTTTTTTAAATAGAACCAACACACAATATATTGAATAACAATGGAGATCACAGTAATATTAATGAAATAACCATGGAATGACAGCTTTAATGGACATCTCCCTCTCAAAACAAGAGACAATGGCTTTGACCTTTCAAGGTTGCTCAAGGTCAAAGGTCATGATGCCATTTTGGATTCTACATGTTGTTTCCTATGTGTCAACAGTAGTAACAGGGCAGCCATGGCTCAGTTGGTAGAGCAGGTCGTCCATTAACAAAAGAGTTGTCGGTTCGATTCCCGCTCTGTCCTAGTCAGTCCTTGGACAAGACACTTCACCCTCTTTGCCTCCACTGGTGTATGTGTATGAATGTTTGGTGGTGGTCAGAGGGGCCTTAGGCGCGAAATGGCAGCCACGCTTCTGTCAGTCTGCCCCAGGGAAACTGTGACTACATATGTAGTTTACCACCACCAGAGGGAGCATGTGAGAGTGAATGAATAATGGAACACTAATGTGAAGCGCTTTGGGTGCCTTGAAAAGTGCAATATAAATCTAAATAGAAATAGAAATAGAAAACGCAAACAAAAATAAACCAAAAGGAAAAGGACTTGAATCTAATAACGTAATATGGACCCAAAATGACCCATTGTGAACAACAAAGAAAAAAAACCCTCACACCCCCATCTTATTCCTATTTTGTGTAGAGATATATGGTTTATATTTTGGTTTAAATTCTAACACTGGTTGAGCTCCTTCCATAAACTGTTCCCCTCTTTCACCGCACAAATATATCTGACCTGTGTTGAACTAAATTAGATTAATGTGCCTTTTTTACATGACTCCGCCCATCTCCTGTGATGTCACTGGGTGTCAGTGGTTGAAGGTTGTGATGTTGAACATGTGTGTGTGTGTGTGTTTGATCAGGTGGTCCTGGAGGGTACACCTGGACGCAGCCCTGGTAGCAGCGTGGCGGTCTTCGAGATCCACATCAGCGCTGGATACTGTTTGGGTCTGTGCTTTACTCACCTCACACCAACAAACTCACTCCACACCAAGGTTAAAAAAAATCCTATAATAAAATACCACATGAACCAGAAGCACAAGTTAATCTGATATTTTGACAGCACTAGGCTAATGCTAGCACTAGGCTACTTCTAGCACTAGGCTAATGCTGCGCCTACGACCAAGACATTCAGTACAGATGTATTCACTTCTTTCTTGAGTCAGTTTACTCCTTAAAACTGAAACGCAATTACATATAGATTAAAAATGTATATTTAATCATGATTAATTCAAATTCATCCAAAGTGACACTGGAATTAATCAAATTTTAAAACATTTAATCATTTGACAGCACGAGATTTGATTTACTTCAGTTCATGAAAATGTGTTTTCACTTGTACTTTTGGTCATTTGGTTAGTTTTGGTTAACGATAATAACCTTGCTCGACCCATCACGTCTCTCACACTAATGAGCTGCTGCTGTTTGTCTGTTTTCACTGTTTACAGAGTGTGATTTTGAGGAGACTCACCTGTGTGGATACAATAACCAGTGGAACGCTAACGTCAACTGGTACGTGGGAGGAGGTGGAGGTGGCCATCTCCATGACAACCACTTCCCCCATGACCACACCTTCAACAACAGGACAGGTGGGTTCTGGGATGGACTTCAGACGGGTTTATATTCTAATTGAACCTTCAAAAACAAGACCAGCTTTTCTGTTCATGAATATAAAGATAAAACTGACCTCGTACTGTCTGTGAAAACTGAGCTGCAGCTTCTATTGAAAAACAAAGCAAGACTTCTGGCTGTCTTATATCATGTTTACTGCTGATGAAAATATACATAGCTTCGTGGTGACGTCACTTCTGCGAGTAAAAAACAACAGCGTAGCTACCACTGCGTAAAACTTTGTGTAAAATGCTCAAATCTTGTGCAGCCTTTGGGTGCCATAACCATGCGTGGATGGAAGAGAAGCTGTCTTTTACCGCGTACCGACAGAAAAGGGTGAACAATGTGCAGAATGGCTTCTGAGAAGAATATCTTGAGATGATGGCAAGACCTGGAGTCTGAAATCAAAGTGGAAATAAAGCTAAAATAGTGGAGTGCTCTGGAGGCTGGGTGAGTGAGGGGCAGGAAAGTATTTAAATACATTTATATAACCTACCACAAACAAAACATATAGTACTTTCAGGTTCTTATAAGTTCAAATTTTTTCTTGTGTATATATGCCAGGACTTTCGACGAGATAGTTGTAGATGTCTGGCCACTCCATATTAGGCCACGTTGTTGGCTAATTTCACAGAGAACCTGCCAGTAATTTATATGGACAGCTCTCTAGTTCATCATTTCCATTCATAACAGTCTTTTGCTGAGGGCAGATGTTTATCAAAATAGTCGTAGGACATCGTAACAGAGCTATATCTAGTGTTGCTATGCTGTTGTTTTCCCCTTTTAACATGGCGGCGCATGTTACTAGGCGATAATGTGATGTCACGCGAAGCTATGAATATAGTCCAATACATTAAAACAACTTGCTAATGGTACAGGGAAGAAAAAAAAAACTACTTCAACTTCCTTCTTTAATGATTTGAACCTTGACCTCATGTAATGATATATAAGCTAAAAACGCCACCTAGTGGTCTAAATATAGCATTACATACCAGTAATAAATGAAATTGTATATAGTAATAACTTTACTTTTTAACTAGATTTTAGATACTGTTTATCCAATATTTAAGATAACTGAATGTAAATGTTGAAATGTAAATTATAAATAAAGAATAGTGAACAAATGATAGAACACATGCTTCATATTTGGCCCAAGTCGTCAAAACTGTATAATTATAATCAGAGATGTTCAGTCATTCTGTCACAGATAATGGGTTAAGTGTGTGAACATTTGTAATACATTCTTATTACTGATGGTTAATATGTTCTTTTATCTAAAACATCCAGACATTTCCTTGCTCTGTAAATCCTCTCTAACACTCAGTGACTTCTTTCAGGTCACTTCATGTATGTGGACTCGGTTTATACCGTTACCTCTAAGGAAGTGGCCAAGCTGGTGTCTCCCATGACAACCGTCCCCATGTCGGGCTGTCTGAGTTTTCAATACCAGCGTAGCGAGGACAGGGGGAACCTGTTCTCTGTTTTCACCCGGGACCGACTGGGCCAGTACCAGGAGCTGTGGAGGGCGGAGCCAGAGAGCCCAAACAAGTGGGCGGGAACACTAGGAGAATGGGAACCAGTGCAGGTGGACCTGAAGGCACCGTATTCTGTCCAGGTCAGTGTATCTGGGTCAAAGGTCACCTGGAATCAAAGTGGTGTGGGTTCATGGTTCAGTAATATGGTAACACACAATCAACTTAGAGAAAAAATAAACACATACACACACACCAAAAATAAACAAATCCAACATTGATTCAAATCTTCTCGAAGTCATTTTCAAAACAAAGATAATAATTTAAACCAATCAAACCCAAAAATTATCCCATAATATAAAACTATTCTGACATTAGTCATTATTATTTTGTTCACATTGAAACATTTGAACTCATTCTGTCCACAGACTTTTTTTATGACAGGAAATTACAGATATTTCATATTTGTCTAAATCCACTCCAAAAACTTCCTCTAAATAAAAACTGTCTGAAGCGTGTGCAGTAAATTTGAGAGGAAGTTTAGCTGAAACGCTCACATATTGATGTAACAACGTGCTGTGGTATTTATGGTGTCATCAGAGAACAAAAAACTCTTTTTAAAATCCAGATCAAAACCAGGTGCAGTGAGAATAGTCGTTCATAAGAAGAAGAAAAAGAAGAGTTCTGTCAGGAATAAAAGAAAAAAAGAAGTTCTATCAGAAAGAAGGTTCTGTCAGAAAAAAGAATTTAAAAAAACTATCAGAAAAAAAAAAAGTTCTGTCAGAAAAAAATAAATAAGTGTACTGTCAGAAAAACACTAACATTGAATGAACTCCAAAACATGTATGTCTTATTATTTTTACAGCAGTTAGAAGGAAAAAACATATTTTATCTAAATAAACCAGAAAAACAATAGAAACTGATAAATATTTCTCGCCTAGTAAACTAGACTAACCCGCCTCGTGGCCAAAAGTTTATTTGCGTGGCGTGTTGGTCTAGACTTGCTAAGGCTAGCATTAGCCACACCAGACCAGCTATCCCAGCCAACCAATCACAAGGCGAGGTTGTTGTTTTTGTCCCTGTCAGAGTTTTGGGGGCGGGGCTTGGCAGGATGACAACATGGCCCTGCGACACCGGAAAGAAAAATATCATATTCAGCATTGTCCTGTACCTGCACAAACACTTGACAGCGGTTGACAATGACAACGGCTTTAGCCCCGCCCACAGCCCTTAGCAGCTGCTAGCCTTCTGCTCATGCAGGTCCAGACTAGAGTCGCGTCTTATATTCTGTCTCACCAAGCTAAAATATTTCAGCTTTTTGAGTTTGTACAGATCGAGAACAGGAGACATTTAGTCACTGCAGCAGCTGGAAGATAAAGATACGAAATAAAGCTACAGCTCAAACTGTCCAAAGATGATTCTGGAAACTCAGTCTTTTCAGATACAACGTCTGTCACAGATCTGGAACTAAACATAAATAAAAGATGTGATCAAGTTTATGGAGCTTCTGAGTCACACAGACACATGTACATTTGATCCTGTGTAGTGTCTGTCTGTCTGTTTATCTGTCTGCATGGGGAAGTGGGGTTGTGACACCCCCACTTCTTCACCCAGATGATTTCATAGCCTCCACTTTTTCCTGAGTTTATATATTGTATCGTTACTGGATCCAGGAAACAGACACAGAGTTGGTCTCACCTACTTTTTATTTCAGGATAAACAGTTACTGTCGTCACAATCACACCAAACAAACAACAATAATGTGAGGCTGTTATAATATCTATGGTTTAAACTGTTTACCTGCCTGGGTGGCACAACAGCATATGTCAGTGTTCCCCTATAGGTGGACACAGTGAGGACACAGACTGCCCCTCACCAACGTGTGAGCACAAAGATTATTTTTCTAAATATTGTGACAGCGCGACGTGCAGTCATCTCTGCCCCGCATGTGTTTTCCTTTTTTGTCGTCTTTTTTTTCTCTTTCTTTCGTCTTTTTTGTGTGAAGCGCGGCTCTCCTGCAGCATATGTTTAAACTGGACATTGTCATCTGGACCTTTCCTCACTACTCAGCCTTTTCCCCATGTGATGGGCGTCTGGAGGTGCACACACACACACACACACACACACACACACACACACACACACACACACACACACACACACACACACACACACACACACACACACACACACCTGCTGCAGAACCGGACCACTGTTATATCCTCATAATTCGTACTTCTTACACATGACCATTGACTACAGGACACAGACATTCATTCATTGTTTTTTTTGTTCTGTTTGTGTTTATGTATGGAGGATAATTGGTGCAATTGTTTATATGAAACATATAAATATAAAAATATATAAATAGCATTGAATTAAATTGAATATGAGTTAATATGATTTCAGTTTGATGTTTGTTCCATGTAAATATTGTAGATTGTGTGATCATTGTTATGGCCATGGGTGGAGCTTAGGGATATATAAAGGGGAGTGTTTCCCAGTAGTGAGTATGTTGAGTTCTGCAGATTTAGAGAGATTTGAATTTGAAGTTGAAGTAAGAGTGTGACTGAAACCTTTTTTTTTTTTTTAAGTGCTGAGTGTCAAAAGAGACCAACTTTATTTTATTGTGTTTTCAGATCTCTTGTAACATTTTTTCTTTTTCCTGTTTGTTTTTGGTATTTTTACACTGTAAAAATTGTGCACTCCTCATCACTGCTTGTTTTGGACTTAGGTGTAAATAAATGAAAAACCACTGAAGTCAAACCAACCCTTGACACACAAACACACACACACACACACACACATATACATATATATATATATATATATATAGATATATAGATAGATAGATAGATAGATAGATAGATAGATAGATAGATAGATAGATAGATAGATAGATAGATAGATAGATAGATAGATAGATAGATAGATAGATAGATAGATAGATAGATAGATAATTATTATTATTTTTGGCCGTATATTACTTTCTTAATATAAAAATTTAACCATTAAAGGATAATTGTTCATTAATTTTCCCATGATAGATTCAGAATATTTTGCTCATGGGCCACAACCTAGAACACCCCCACATTTTAAATGGCTGTGACGCCCCTGTCTGTCTGTCTGTTGTCTGTCTGTGTTCATGTCCTCTTTTGTCCTACTCTACAGGTGGTCTTTGAAGTAGCCTTTAACAGTCCACGTGGAGGACGTGTTGCTGTTGATGACATTTCCTTTTCTTCAGAGTTTTGCAGTGCAGACTCTGGTGAGAATCAACCATACACTGCAAAAAATATATATGAATCTGAACAAGTGTATTTGTCTCATTCTAGTCCAAATATCTCCTCACACCTAAAATCAGACAGAATCACCTACAGAAGAACATTTCAGTCAGAACTGATTTATAGACATTTTTTATTTAGTTAAGCAAAAACAATAATCTTGTATTCATTTTTTAATTGGGGCCTTTTTTTTCCAGTGCAGGAATAAGAACCAGCATGAGTTTAAACCAGTCTTAGTTACTCTAGCCAAATCCATTCTTCTCTCACTCATGAATAACATCCACAGATACTTGAACGTCTCCACCTGAGGCAGGAGTTGGCCAAAATATTTTTCCTCTTCTTTATTTTTACATTTGTATTTATATGCTATATTTTCAGACAAAAACATGTACTTTTGAGAACCACGTCCTTGTTTACATTGGTTTTAATGCATTTAAGGGTAATTAATTTTTATTTTGAATCCTTCCATGATTCCTTCCATGAGTCAATAATGTGATCACATTAAGTATCTGTTCTATGTCAGTTAAAAGTGTATTCATGAAAAGATCTTCTTCAGTATTAGTCCATTAAAGTACAGGACCACAAAGCCAACATTAAAGGTGTCATTCTTCTGAAAACCACTTTTCCACGCTCCTTTTGGAATCTGATGGGTCGCCCAGACTTACCAACACATGCTCCTTTGACAGTGGTTCATCACCTCCACTGGCTGCATACTGCATTCACACTAAACAACAACAGGAACCAGGGACCCAGAAAAAAACGGTCCATCTGACGACAGATGGACTTTAGCGTCACCCACGTAGGGTTAAACCCGTCTACAAGAGAAGACGGAGCCACAGTAGCTGCTGCACAAACTGGGAAAAAAATGGCAGATCAAACTGGTTCATGTGCTCTGTGGAAATAAAGCCTTGTGCGCAACAAGTAATGGCACGAAACCTAGCTGGATGCTACTCTGGTAAAGGTAAACACACAGAGAGAGCAAGGGGGGGGTGTTCCGTCATGCATTCTGAGCCAATCAGAGACGCCTCATCACAGCATCATGAACATGTATGAGGAAGTACCGATAAACTCTGTTGTTCGACCTCAAGTCATTTTTCTACTGTGAAAAAACAGCTGGAAAAAACTTTTTTTAAGTAGAACCAACACACAATGTATTCAATAATAATAAAGAACACAGTAATATTAATGAAATAACCATGGAATGACTCCTTTAATATGTGATTAAATGTGCCCCACAGAGCCGACCTTTGACCCCTCCATTGCTAACTGTGACTTCGAGTCTGGTTGGTGTCAATACTCCCAGGACCAGGAGAAGGGGTCCACATGGAGAAGAGTCTCCGTCAAACCCAATATTTTTCGGAATGGAGACCACACCAGCGGAGCAGGTGAGTTTGTCTGTGCAAAGACTTGACTGGATTTCATGACCTTTACCCCAATTCCCATCATGTCCACCTGTGAATCTTTCTATTACCAGTGTGGGACCATTCAGAACTATCGCATTTTAATAACCTGGACCTTTTTACTAGTGATGGATCGATGAGTCCTCATGAAGCGTGTCGACACAATGACACTGTGTTGATACTGAGTCACTGAATACTGACACCTGCTGGACATTAAACATTCTCACTGGTAACCATGGTGACAAACTCAACTGACACTGATTAGATGAACAAGTGTTTCCTAACCGTTTTGAGCCACAGCACAACTTTTTTATTAATTTATTTTTTTCAAGATTTATTTTGAATATCAATGTCAAAAAAAGTAACATAAGTAAATAAACAAAATAAATAAATATAAACACAGCCAAAACAAATTTACAAAACAAAAAAACTACCGTAATTTCCGGACTATAGAACGCACCTGATTATAAGCCGCACCCACCTCATTCTAAGAGGAAAAATGATTTTGTACATACACAAGCCGCACCTGTATATAAGCCGGAAACTAAATGTCCTTCATTAAAGTCCACAGTCCAAAAATCACAGCCGGTAAAATGAACGGAAAATGATACTTAAGGTTTGATGCAGACCTGCAGAGTCTGGGTCCCGGTGAAAGTAATCCAAGGGGAAAAAAAGTGTATATTTCCAAAGGTAAGGGAGGGAAAAATATATATCCACTATTGTCCGCTGCGTCCACAAACAGGTGGCTGGTCGCTGCCTCGCCTCATCTATCGCAGAGTCAGCGATAACTTTAATCTTTCGCAGAGAGTTCAGGTCAAACTCCTCCGTGCCAACGTGCAAAAATAATCCACAGGGTCTGGTCGAGCCTCTGTCTTCTCTCACACACCGCCGCGGGTTTTTCTTTAAGCAACTTTTTATCCCCTCTTCACCTTTTTTTTGTCTGTCCTTCAACTTTACCGGTCCTACTTAAACCCGTCACCCCGCGTTTGTTCCGCCCCTCCTTTTTCATTCAGTCTTCCTCAACGCATATATTCCACCGGTCTAAATCTTACCTTTTCTACTCGAGCGCCTCTGGCGGCCGTTAGGAAAATTACATAAATTGGCCGCATCACTGAAAAAGCCGCAAGGTTGAAAGTTTGGGAAAAAAGTAGCAGCTTATAGTCCAGAATTTACGGTAAATGCAAAAATACAACAAATAATACATATTCGAAAAGGAGTGAGTAGAAGCATAGCTGATAAACTCCCACCCCTTTTCCCTAGAAATTAATTACAATAGCGATCTTCCGAGTTCATACATATGTAAACACCTGATGCTGGTTGGGAAACACTGACCTAGTTTATACAATAATATAACTTAAATCATTGTATTTTATATTCTAATTTAAATTTAAAAAATAAATAAATAAATATATATATATATATATATATATATATCGATAAATGTGAACACGTATCATAAAGTGAAAATAGTGAATGAAGATGCTTGTGGACTGGGGGATTGTTTTTTTAACAACTTTTTTTCTTCTACATTTTTCCAACGTTTTGATTTAGAGTCTGTTGTGTTTCTTTGATAAAACTTCTCCAGCTGTAGAAAACACATTTCACTTGTAGAAATAAAATAGAAATAGTAAACCAAGTCACTTTGAATTCAGATGGATCAAGTATAAAGTGTTTTGTTGTTTTCATCCTATTCCTGTCAAATACCATAGTTTCTGATATAAGATCAGAATGGTCCCACATGGTGGAAACCTCTTTGGCTGCTTCATAATTCTTGGTGAATATTTATGATAATGAACCATAAAAGATCAGAGATTCTTTTGACAGATTCATCCAGTTGCACTTCCTTATAAACAGTTTGACATCAGAGTCTGTTCTAAACAGTTGCTGTATCGGTCATGTGACTTTCTTGAGCGATACGAGCACCGACACGGGGTTTCACTCTGTGAGCTCGACGCATGCGCCGACACATTGCTGTCGTTGGACCCATCGCTAATTTTTCCCATTTCTGCTTCTGAATAACCTGGACATTCATCTGTTACCATGGACTCTGGCTGAACTCCCCAAAGTGTTGTTTGTTTTTGGTTCAGTTTTAATTCTTTTTTCCTATTGTCATTTTGTTCTGTTTCTTTATTAAATCTATTCTGTCCCTTCAACACAGAGCATTTGAGTCCTTTCACCACAAACCCTCATGACACTACATTTCATACTGAAACCTGCATACAGCAAAGTCTGCACCAACATATATATATATATATATATATATATATATATATATATATATATATATATAAACACACACACATTTTCCTTTTTCTTCTCAGCCCGGGAAGGGATATGGAAAAAAAACCCTATTGCCTTATAACGCAATAGTTCAAAAGTATTCCATCATAATAATATAAATAATAAGATTATTTCATGTAAAAATGTAATTACATCACCATATTTTTGACAACACACAGTGCTGGTAGTGCCAAGTGCAGGGGTCATAGTGTGAACTGGGATTGGGCTGAAAACTGCAATAATTTGATAAAAAAAAAATAAAAAAAAACTCCACAAAGAAAATATATGAGTGAATTCAGTGTGTCCACATACTTTTGTCCATGTGTTGTGGTTAATGCTGCATTGTTCTTCCAGGTTCTTTCCTGTTGGCCCACTCCCGCTTTGGCCCACGCTCTGGCTACGTTTCCCGCCTGATGGGTCCAACTCTGCCCGGCAACACCAAGTTCTGCCTCAGGTTGTTCTTCTCTCTGAGGGGTGAGTGGAACAAACTGAAAATACTGTGGAATTAACTGCAAAGAACTGGAGAACGTTACACTGGTCAAATGCTGCTGGAATCAAACTAATGAAATGTTCCCACATTGTTACTGACAAAGAAAACTCAAGTGTTAAATGCTGGTTGGATCAAGTTTCCAACATAAATCTGGGCTCAAAATATGACATTTTACTTTTCATTTCACTGAACATTTTGATCAACTTTTGTTCATTTAATTGTTTGTTCATTTTACTGAATATTCAGTTAATTTTTGTTCATTTTAGTCATTATTTTCTTCATTTTTATTGAAGTCTTTTCTTATTCTATATATTTGCTCTTTGTGTTGGTCCTTTTTGTGGATTACTTTGGTCATTTTTGTTAATTTTCTTTATTATTTTTGTTCATTTCTGGTCATCTTTAACACTGTCCAATAACACTAGTCTACAAGTAAAATAGCCTAGCCATGCTATACCCTCCTGGTGGCAGCAAATATAATGTGCTAGCATAGTAGTCTAGTTACGCACAGTGTAACTTTTGGCTAGATTTCCCTGAAAATAAGTATAAAGTAAGTATAGAGTCAGAGGGCGGGTGTAACAAAGTGACGCTGCAATGATTCAGAGACAAACAACTGGAAACAAGAAGAAGAACAATGGATGGTGATTTTTTTTAATCAAAGATTAATGAAGAATGTGAGAAAACATCAGCAAACTTTAAATAATTTTTTTTCATTCATTAAGCTCCATTATCCACCATTTTGTTTCGTCATTCCTAACTTTCTTTGACTCTACTTTCCGCCATCTAACTACATCATCCTAAAGATTACACTGATTGGTTGTAGTACCGTCCTATTACATACAGAGGATTTGAAAGACAACCTTTTAGCCCCACCTCCCCTGACTATGAAGCACGACTCGACCCATACATGGAATGAATAGGGATAGCACTGATAGGCTACAAGTCAAATGCTTCTGGAATAAAAGTAATGAAATGTTCCCACATGTGTGTTACTGCTAAAGAAAACTCAAGTGTTAAATGTTGCTTGGCTCAAGTTTCCAAGATAAGTCTGGGGTCAAAATGTAAAATTCTTAGAATGAACAAGAGAATGGGTTTTAGTCCAAAGGAATATAGACCGCTTCAAAGTCAATGTCATTCAAACATCAGAGGAAGTTGCACATGCAGACTGGACTCATAAAAGTGCATGTAAACGCTGTTGTTATTATAGATGACATACATAAAGCATAGCTAGAAATACCTGTTGTTGTGTTGTTAGAATCATTACAAGGACAGGGTTTCATCTGGATCTGACCCATTAAAAAAAAATAAAAAATCAACGACATCTATGGTTACAAAGATCAAGTGTGCGGACTGGGATCAGAAATGTCCGTTTGTCTGTCCTTACCATTCAAACCACAATCTGGACCTTGTAACTGCTGCAGCATGACCCAAACCTACAATAAAGTACAGTCTGAAAATAAAAAGATAGATATGGCAGATATACAAGTAGGTGTTTAAGTGATGAACCTGGGTAAGTTAAACAACAGGAAGTGATAAATCTGCTAACAGAGTAGCCTGCTAGCTTTCTTCAGTTGAGAATAATGACTCCAGGCTATTCTGTTATCAGGTTTACCACCACCTGTAGGTTAACTTACCCAGACTTACAACTAAACCACCTACTGTGAATACCCCCCGCACCCAGGATTCCTACATAGTAACCTTCTGGACCTGACGCTGACTTGGTAAAAAATTTTAACTACAGTCACAGAAATTTACATCT
>CM035794.1:451111-456111 GCA_020466265.1 Siphamia tubifer | reverse complement strand
TACACACACACACACACACACACACACACACACACACACATATATATATATATATATATATATATATATATATATATATATATATATATATATATATATGACAGCCTTAGTTTCTACAGGTTCTCCTGCTCGTCCTTCAGTGTTTCTCAGCTTCTCCACACTGACCTCGGTGTTCTGTTTCAGGGCTGCCGTTGCTGTCGTCTCTCCCAGGACACTGTGACTTCGAGGCTGGTCTTTGTGGATACTCTCAGGACAAACACAGCGATGACTCCGACTGGGAGCGGAGGAGGGGACCCACCCCAACCTCGTACACTGGGCCCTGGGGAGACCACACGACAGGACTGGGTGAGGGATGAGGACAGAGGAAACATCAATGTAGAACCTTTACATTAATGCACTGGTATCTCTACTTACCAAATTAATTTATTCCAGAAGTGTTTTCGTACCATGAAATCTTCGTAAATAATGTCACATTTACATGTAAAATGGCTAATTTGTTCCAAGGCCCCCAACACCTCCCCTCAAACCCTTTAAAATTTTGTATGAAATATGTGTTAAAAGAAAATGTAGGTTTAGATGTTAGCCCATCCAGGCTAACACCAGCTGTTAGTGTAGATACAAACACCACCTGTGAGAGCATGGCTTCTGTCGGATCTAAATATTGTTAGCACACCCAGGCTAATGTCAGTGTCCGGGACAGAAGAGTTGATCCACGTCTGGGAGAGGATGAGGATGCATCAGTCTGGTGGATCATGTTTGATGTTTAAATCCAGCTTCAGGTAGTCCAGTTTGTTTTACAGTGAGCGTATGTTGGGCAGCGGCAGTAGAAGCGGGTTAGCTGTTAGCTTAGCTGTGACAGCCGCCTTCCACTTCCTCCCACAGAGGTCGTCTCTGATGCCTCCAGAGGCGTCCTCTGTGGGAGGAGACTCTGCTGTAGAACAGTCCGCGTCTCTGGGCTTGCAGAGTTCAAGTATTTAATGATTTTCCATAAGCTGATGATCATCTGTCCGTCATATACTCTTCTGGCACCGTTCAGCTGAACTTTTGATCCTAAAAGCGCTTGTCTAGGAGGAGAAATGACCGTTAAAAAGATAATCAGTGAAAGTGTGAAATGTTATCGACAGCTGTCCACGTATAAATGAAAGAACAGCAGTGTTTCCTGTGACCTACCTGAAGACCCGCCCCTGTCGTTTCATAGGCTATTACCTGTACGTGGAGGCGTCGCCCATGCTGCCTGGCCACAGCGCTCGTCTGCGCTCCCGTCCTCTGAGGGGGTCCAGGGGGCCTCAGTGTCTGCGCTTCTTCTACCACATGTATGGCTCTGGGACGGGCCAGCTGCGCCTTCACCTGGACCAGGATGGAGAAGACGTGCTGCTATGGCAACGGAGCGGCGAGCAAAGCATTGCCTGGCTGAGGGCGGCGGTGGAGTACCAGTGTGACAGCCTGCATCAGGCAAGAGCGGAAAGACAAGAAGGAAATGTTCAGAAATATAAAGCAGACGACATCCAGCAGGAACGTAGACTGAGCTGTTTGTGCTTTTGTTCCAGATTGTTTTCGAAGCCATTCGAGGTCATTCCGTCCGCAGTGACATCGCTATTGATGACATTGTCCTGGAAAGTGGACCTTGCCCAGGTAAAATAATGACTTAAAATAGTTACAGCAAAGTATCACTCCTTTAAGATCGCGCTAAAATTTACATTCCAACACTTCCAACGATAAAACAAGTGGTGTCAGGAAAAACAAACCCTGTTCCCTTAGCTTTTAATGGACTCAAAACATGAGGCTATGGGTTTGACCTACAAGGTCACTCAAGGTCAAAGGCCATTTTGGAGCCTACATGTACTTTCTATCTGTCAACAATAGTAACTGAGTACGTATCACCACTCTTTGCAGTTACAACCATTGAAATTCATAATACCTCGATGTTGACCTTCCAAGGTCATTCAAGGTCAAAGGCCATGACATCATTTTGTAAAAGTACTTACATCAAAGATATAGACCAGGAGCCAAAGGGGGTCAGCCTGGCTGGGAAGGCTACCAATTTTTATGGGTAGCATGATGCCTGACACGGTCCCCAGGGGGAGGAACTACACGTCTGCAGGTTCCTTCTGGTGGGTGTGGCAGTGTGTGGGGGGGGGTCATATTAGCACCCAAACATTGGGCTAGATCAGCTGGTGAGTTAACCATTTGAAACCTCTTGCAAGTTGTTCATTCTGGTCCGCTGATTGACGAATGGTCACTGCCAGACATTTTTGTTGGTGGGTTATCCCCAGCAGACACCCCCTTATGATGACACCTCCAAAAATGGACTACATCATTGGTGAGGTAATCACTTGAAACTTGTTATACATTTTTCAACATGGTCACCTGATTGAGGAATGACCAATACCAGACATTTTTGTTGGTGGGTTACCCCTGCCAGACACCCCCTTATGAACACACCATCTTGTAAAGTCACCTGCAACTACCAGAGGTATATCCCTGAAATACCCCAAACTTTACATTAGCACAGAAAGCGACTGCAGTCTACATCCCAAATGTAATCAGTCCATGTTGGTCTCAAAATAGGACCAAGACAGAAAGCCTGTTTTTGTCCATAATTGATCTAATATTATTTCACATTTTCACCAGTGTCGTCTCCATGCGGTGGTGAGCTCTAAAACCCGATTGATACAATTCTAAAATATTGTTAAAATTGATTTGGTTAAAAACTATTTCCTCTAAAATCTTACTTAAAAACGGCAGGTTGGACACTGTAGTTACTGGCCAGGGAGGGGTCCAGTTTATAGTTCTTGAGAAGGGGTCTGAACATGGTGTGGACAGATCTGCACCAAACTTTGTGTACTAATACTTTATGATTGGTAAATGGAAAGATTTGATTTTGGATGCCAAGGTATTCAAGATGGCTCCATTTATCTGAAGAAAACAACATTAACATCAAACTAATGCACTATATAATCCATTAATCCCACAGATCTCTATAATTATCCAGTTATGTCATTAAAAAAATGACCTGTTTACATCAAGAACTTCATTTTATTTTTTAAGATAATGAACCTGTTAATCATCAGAAATTATTCTTTTTCATTTTGAGCTGATGAAAAAAAACAATCATCCTTTTTGAAAAGAACCCCAACACTCATAATTATTACTTGATGCCATTTCCCTATAAAATGCAAATAAAACAATATATTTTTCTTTTTGCAGAAAATGACATCAGGGCCACAGCAGGAATCTCCAATGAGATTGAGTAGAGGAAAGAAGCTTGTTTAGATGCATGCACCCCATTTTTGCACAAAAGCAACACCTCAGAGCTGGTGACTCCCAACTGCGACACATCAGTACCAATGTGGGAAAGAAAAGGACGACATGTTTTCATGGAGCAACACATCATCAGTTGTGTCATAGGGAACTTTTCTCTGCGCACTGTGTTAAACTGTGTTTCTGTCACATTTATATGCATTAGATTAATGCTCATTGCTAAAAAAAAAATAAAGTGAGGCTATTATTAAATATAATTTTAGTGGATTTTCTTTTTTCATTAAAAGTTGATTTTGCTGCATAACATGACTCAACAAAAATTATGCAATTTATTCTTAAATGTTTCGCTATTAAGTAGGGTTGTCAAATGATTAAAATATTTTAATCACAGGGCTGCTGTGGATTATTTTCAATGAATCATGATTAAATGTTAATTTTCATTTTATATTAACCTCATAACACCAAACATATCCTACGTACTACATGAGTATTTGAGCCCTCCACATGGTCAGTGTGACAGTTTTTCCCTCTGAACCCAATGTATACAATTAGGTACATGTAATGCATGGATAGTCCACCAGGGGGCGGTACATTGCTCATTAGAGGGGTTTCCAGTACTGCACAAGCTCGTCATTACTGACTTTAATGAGGCACAGGTGATTTTTGAAGAAGTTTGTCAATTCTGAAACAGTTAATATAAGAAAAACATTACATTTTTGTGAAACATCAATAGGAACAGTTACTGGTTTGATGCAACATGAAATTACTATTTCATAATATGTTTTCATAAAACCCTGTTTAAAATTACATTAAATTTAATACAGCCAGTATATAAGGTTAGAAAACTGTAAATCAGCCAATTGTCATTTTATCATACTTTATACATTATACATGTGATCATTATAAGTCATAACATCATCATATTTAATATATTCACCTATTTGGTATGTTTAGACAAATAAGCAGGAGGTTATTTTGCAGGGAAAGAGGTGTAGTTTATATATGTGCTGTACGTATGTTCACCATAAATGTCCCTGTGCTTCAGCCTTATCTTTTCGTTCCTTCACCATATGTGCTGCACAAACGTAGAACCTGGAGCCACCGCTCCTTCTGGGTCTGTAACGTCCTGAAAACATGACATTTCCACAGGGAATTTAACCCACTGGTTCAGGAGCTCCACTTTGATGATGCTTGGTTCCAGCCAGTGGCGGATGGTGACAAAACATTTAGGGAGGGCACAGTTGATTTGAATGATTTATTTCGAACATGTGCAAAATGCAACAATAATCAATACAACAATAATAATAATAACAATGACATGTCCGAAAAGGAGTAGGATGAAGCATAAGCTTATTTAATCCTACCCTTTCTTCACTTCCCCCATAACCTGAATTTATCTTACAGCAATATAGTGCATAGTACAAAAATGATGCTAATAATAAAAATAATAACAAAAATAATAACAATAATACCAATAATAAATAACTTAAGGACTAAAAATTGTGCTGTCAACACAGAAATATTAGACAGATTTAGTTCTTAATCTTTAAAAGCTATTAATAAAACAGTTGACTGTTAATTTTAAATGTTTTAAAGTTTCTTTTACAACAAAACAACATCATTAATAGTGCACAATACTGGAGAGGAGTTTAGCCCCAAAAAGACGTAGCTTCACATTATTATCCAGGAGGCTTCGGCTGCTCTCCTGTTTTATGTCTTTCACTCCTGAAGTAACATGT
>CM035794.1:423389-445889 GCA_020466265.1 Siphamia tubifer | reverse complement strand
TGCAATTCACATGCCACACCACTATGAGCGCTGTAAGCCAGTCCCACCAGATACAAGAGAACAATAGAAGAAGTAGTACGCATGCGCCCTCGTCCTTTTTTTTTTTTTTTTAAAAACATGCCACACACACATGGCGTTAGGAACAATGGGCTGTAAAGGCCTTGACGCTCACATGAAATGGTTAAAGCAGACACACTTTGCTGCTAGTCAGACAACAACAGTCTCCATGACAATGTTCACCCCAACGCTAACAAATGACAATGACAGCTTTGACTTTAGTGTCTGCGGGTCCAAACACAAGTGCTTTAGCTACATTCACCCCAACTGCTATGCTAACGGTAGAAATACTGTGGGTTCAACCGCTATGCTAAAGGTAGAAATACTGTGGGTTCAACCACTATGCTAATGGTAGAAATACTGTGGGTTCAACCGCTATGCTAATGGTAGAAATACTGTGGGTTCAACCGCTATGCTAATGGTAGAAATACTGTGGGTTCAACTGCTATGTTAAAGGTAGAAATACTGTGGGTTCAACCGCTATGCTAATGGTAGAAATACTGTGGGTTCAACCGCTATGCTAATGGTAGAAATACTGTGGGTTCAACCGCTATGCTAATGGTAGAAATACTGTGGGTTCAACCGCTATGCTAATGGTAGAAATACTGTGGGTTCCGCAGGCAATATGCTTTGAACTGAACCTAGAGTGTACTTTTTTCACTGTATGTATTTGTTCTGTGGTAGTGGTCTTATTTTTTATATTCAAAGGTTTTAAATGGTCTTAAAAAGCATTATATTTGCTTGTCAGAAATGTGCAAAGACCCTCTCTATAGTTGTGCTGCCATATTGGACTGCAAGAAAACACAGTGCTCTATCATTGTCCAGTTTTATGGCTGAAAATTCTCACTGTCGATGGAAGATTGAGCAGATAGGATGTTTCTATCCATAAATGCTACCAAAGCCATGTTAAAGGGGGTTTTCTCAACGACTAGTGATGATGTGTGTGCGTGACAGTGACGACGCTTCCTGATTTATGGTATCTGGACATTTATAACTATTTCATCTGCATACACAGTTGAGGCAATGAAGAATCATAAAAGCCTAGATGGATATAGATACTTGGTGGAGGTTGGATCAAAGAATTACTCGTCAAAATGCCATCATCGTCTAGTTCTCCGTTCATCATCATAAGCAGGTAAACGACAACACTTACATGTAGGTCTATTCAGTTGTGTATCGTAGCATCTAGCCATGTCTACTGGCATAAATGAATTGACGAGGACTGTGGACACACGCAGAACGTGTGTGGAATGATCAGAATTCAACCTACCAGATATAAAATGAACACTGCAAAGTCGTGTGCCGTCATTGGGTTTCCATGTCTTGCGGCGTATAGCGGCCAGACATTTCCACCATTTCTCAGAGTCCCTAGGAATCCGTCGAAGGAAACTCCGTCTGTTGTCTTCTGGCGATTCGTACAACTGATGGTACAACATGACAAAACGAAGGAGATCATCGTAGACTTCAGGAGATCCAGACCCAGCCACGCACCCCTCCACATCAATGACACAGCGGTGGAAATCGTGAACACAACCAAGTACCTGGGGGTGCAGATCACAGATGACCTCAGTTGGTCACTCCACACTTCCTCCCTGGCGAAGAAGGCACAGCAGCGCCTGCACTTCCTGCGACGGCTGAGAAGAGCCCCCCCGTCCTACCCACCTTCTACAGAGGGACAATAGAGACCCTGCTGACCAGCTGCATCTCCGTCTGGTCCAGGAGCTGCAGGGCCTCAGACTGGACGTCTCTGCAGAGGGTGGTGAGGACGGCGGTGAAGATCATCGGGGCCCCACTCCCCACAATTCAGGACATAGCAGAGAGCCGCTGCATATCCAGAGCCCAGCGGATCCTCTCTGACCCCACTCATCCCCAGCACAGACTGTTCACTCGCATGGCATCTGGCAGAAGGTTCCGCAGCATCCGCTGCAGAACGGCCAGATTCAGGAATAGTTACTTCCCCCTGGCCACCAGACTGCTGAATGCCAAATAACAACCCCCCCCCCCCCACACACACACACATTCATCTACCTCAGGGACAATATACTCTCAGTGCACTTATCCATAAAATGGACAGAAATCTACCTCCTGGTTGTGAAACGACCCCCCCCCCAGCTGCTAAAAAAAAAAAAAAATGTATTTGCACTAATTACTCTGTTTTTGCACTATTCATTCTGTTTACTCTGTTCCTTAGATGCTTTTTACTTATTTATTTAGTATGTGTGCTCCGGAAGCCAAGCAACGACGTCTCGTTGCCAAAAATCCCACTGTTGTGTGTATTCTTGTGTAATGACAATAAAGGAAGTCTAAGTCTAATGATTTACCCATCGTGGGACCAGGAATGTCTGGATTTTCATATAATCGTGATAAAACGGCAGTGTGTTGTAATGTGTCAATGCGAGGTTGACATTTTATTGCCATCCAATATGGCGGCACAACTACGGAATTATGGGATCGCATGACATCAATACATTACCTCTATAAAGCTCTTCCCCTTCCCCCTACCCCTCTGTCTTAATGTGAATTGAGACACTCCTACTCCTTCATGTGGACGCATAAAACAGAGGGGAAGGGGTAAGAGGTGAAATGGGATTGACCCTTAGTTTGTTTCTATAAATGTGTCCTGACTGACAGTCTGTGTTTCTGGTGTTTCAGGAGCATCACCTCCAGAGGGCCATATCAGCTCAACAGGTTTTCAGAGAAAGGAAGGAGAATATGGTGATTCCTGTTCCAGAAGCTGCAAGTAACAACACATATTATGACCGTCTGTATAAAGGACAAGTCAAAGTTCCCAAACAGCTGATCCACGTCCAGCGTACGTTTTTCTTTTATTGGATTTTATCATTTTTTTTTATTTAAATGTCTCAGCCACTATCGGTGTACGTTTTTATTTCATTTCATTTATTTTGTTTATTTTATATCACAGGTGTCAAACATAAGGCCCAGGGGCCAAATCTGGCCTGCCAAAGAGTCCAGTCTGGTCCTTGGAGATGAATTTGTGAAATGCAAAACTGTCACATTCAGATATGAACAATCCTTTCAGTTCAGGTTCCACATTCAGACCAATTCAATCCCAAGTGGGCAAGATCAGTAAAATGCTATCATAACAATCTATAAATGACAACTGTACATTTTTTTTTCTCTTTGTACATGTAAATATTTTCATGTATTTACACCAAAGCTAAGTAGAATTAAACAAAACATGTGAAGAACCTGAAATGTGACCCGCCACCACGAAACCAGGCATAAGTGGCGCTGAGCCGTTCAGAGCTACAGCCAAATTTAGGCTGGAAGGTGATTTGTTATTAGTGTTTACACCTTATTAAAAAACGGTACCTTAACACCTCTATGTTCACTTCCTGTGGTCATTACATTGAAATCCAATCAATAAAGGTGTTTATTGAGTCAATTATTTAAGCGGTGACAAAAGTTCAGGTATTGCTGAGCAAAGACAAAGACGACTTCCACCTCTTTTCGCCGAACAAAACGATCTCCGTTCCGTGGGTAAACACCCAAGTGTTTGGTACGAGGTAAAAGCTTATATTGAATGTTCTGTCCAATGGTGTAAGCCAAATGATTATAATACGTCACACTTCTGTCCTATTATTATAATATATAAAACTTCTGTGACATGTCCATCAGAGTGTCCTTTAACATCTGTCAACAATTTGTGTCAATCGGATACAAATTATTATGCGTTGCTAAGGACTTCCTACCCCAAAACAGTCCAAAACTTTAACGGACAATATCTAAAAATATGCAAATTGTAAAATATGTCCAAATGTGGATATTAAAATGACCATAACTTTGGTTCTACTTGTGATAGAAACATCATTTTTTCACCATCTTAAACCTTAGTTTCCACTCTACCAAGATACACACATAACTCTGTTTGGATTTACACACACTTATGCCTGGTTTACTGGTGGGGGGTCACATATATCTTAAGCAAAACAAGTGCAATTTGAAATTAACAAGATTCTACCTGTTCCTAAATATTTTTATTAATTTGTAGCTCCAAAGTTATAATGCACATGTGGAAATGATAAACTAAGGCAGAACTGTGTTAAAATTATACATATCTTTTTCAGGCTGTTCATCTAATTCATATTGTTTGAAAGGAAACTTTGTAGATGTAAACATTTTCATAGTGTAATTTTTTTTTTTTGCTCTAAAACATAGAGGAAAGTTTGGAGTAGACATTATTTTGATTTTATGATGTCATTATTTCACTAGTGTGGTCCACTTCAGCTCAAATGTAGACTAATGTGGTCACACCTCTGTTTAATTTCCATATGTGACCAATCACATGTTCAGTCTTTAGTGCAGGGACAGAAACAAACATCATTATCCTGTAGGGTAAGTGGTCCTGATCTTGAGTGGGATCAAGACCCTGACCCTGATCACTGCTTGTTGTCCTCAGCTCTGAGTCTGGATCTGGAACAGCCAGACTACGACATGGACTCTGAGGATGAGACTCTTCTCAACAGACTGAACCGCAAGATGGACATGAAACCGCTGCAGTTTGAGACCATGGTGGACCGTCTGGAGAAGGCCAGCACACACCAGGTGACTGACCCCACGACCCCATGACCCCACGACCCCACGGGTCCTACTGCTCTACTTCTCACCCTGACAGGTCCATGTCCTGGTCCTGTGGTCCTAGTCTTGTGATTCTTGTCCTAACCAGAGGTGGGAAGTAACTAAGTAAAAGTACTTTGTTACTGTACTTAAGTTGATTTTTTTAGGTATCTGTACTTACTTTATGTGAGTATTTATTTTTCTAACAACTTTTTACTTTTACTCCCTACATTTCTTCATAATAAGTATATGTACTTTATACTCTTTACATTTATATAAATATATGTACTTTATACTCTTTACATTTATATAAATATATGTACTTTATACTCTTTATATTTATATAAATATATGTACTTTATACTCTTTACATTTATATAAATATATGTACTTTATACTCTACATTTATATAAATATATGTACTTTATACTCTTTACATTTATATAAATATTTGTACTTTATACTCTTTACATTTATATAAATATTTGTACTTTATACTCTTTACATTTATATAAATATATGTACTTTATACTCTTTACATTTATATAAATATTTGTACTTTATACTCTTTACATTTATATAAATATTTGTACTTTATATTCTTTACATTTATATAAATATATGTACTTTATACTCTTTACATTTATATAAATATTTGTACTTTATACTCTTTACATTTATATAAATATATGTACTTTATACTCTTTACATTTATATAAATATATGTACTTTATACTCTACATTTATATAAATATATGTACTTTATACTCTTTACATTTATATAAATATTTGTACTTTATATTCTTTACATTTATATAAATATATGTACTTTATACTCTTTACATTTATATAAATATTTGTACTTTATACTTTTTACATTTATATAAATATATGTACTTTATACTCTTTACATTCTCATTGCTTTTTCAAATTAAACAGATGTAACAGTATGGGGGGAAAAATACATCACTTCAGAGTGAAAATCACTGGAGGAAAGACATTGTGACTTTTTATCTCACAATTCTGCTTTTTTAAAATCTCAAAATGATGACTTTATCTCAATTGTGATCCCCCCCCCCCATTTTTCCTAAATTTCTTGTCCATACCCACAAAACTGAGTAACTGTGACCTGATCAAACACATCTAAACACTAACTCATTTTTAAAAGCTTTATTTTTGGATACTTTTGAAACTTTCCTTTTTTTTCCTTCTTAAATAAATATTATTTCATCCATGGCAAAAAAAACCCAAAACGTTTTACTTTATTACAGTTGAGTAGTTGTACTTTTTAACTTTTACTTCAGTAAAGGAATTGAATCAGTACTTCTACTTTTACCAGAGTATTTTTTCACACAAGTAGAGTGTACTTATACTTAAGTACAGAATGAGAATACTTTGACCACCTCTGGTCCTAACCCTTCAGGTCCCAGTTCTGTGGTTCAGGTACTAGTCCTCTGGTTCCAGTCCCGGTCTTAGTAGTTGTGGTCGTAATCCTTGTGGTCCTGGTCTTTCAGGCGGTGTCCCTGGCTGAGGCCAAACGGCTGCTGAATGAAGACGACTACCTGCTGAAGTCTGTGTACGAGTACTGGCTGAGGAAGAGGAAGAACCGCTGTCTGATCTTCCAGGTCAAACAGGAGAACAGAGACGGATCCACCAACCACCACGCGTACGTGGCCTTCAGACGGAGAACCGAGAAGATGACTACCCGAAAGGTCCGCCTCAGGCCCGGTTCATTCCAATTGATTCAGGTCAGAGTTCTTGTTTGAGTGAATTAAAACACAAACGTGTTCCGTCTGATGTTACAGAACCGTAAAAACGATGAGGCGTCGTATGAGAAAATGCTACGTCTGAGGAGAGAGTTCAGTCGAACAGTCACCATCCTGGAAATGATCAAGAGACGAGAGAAGTCCAAAAGAGAACTGCTGCACCTAACGCTGGAGGTGGTGGAGAAAAGGTAACGCAACACAAATGACAAAAGCAGAGGTGCTCAAAGTATTTATGTTCTGTACTTAAGTAAAAGTACAGCTACTTATGTGGAAAAATACTCTGGTAAAAGTAGAAGTACTGATTCAACCCCCTTACTGAAATAAAAGTAATAAAGTAAAACTGCATTTGTCTTTTCCATGGATGCAATAATACTTATTTAACAAGAAAAGAACAGAAAAGTTTAAAAAGTATTTAAAAAAACTAGTATTCACAAAATGTCTAATCTCACCCCTTTTTGTTCCAATCTCCAGTTTCTATGACAACCTGTTCTTGAATTAGAGCCAGTAATGTGATTTTGACCTTTCTGCTAAATGCAACCTTGACCTTTGACCTTATGCAATATTGATAATTGTGTTTTTATATATATATATGTATATATATGTGTGTGTGTGTGTGTGTGTGTAATATTATGATAATATATCCAGTATTGATTAAGTTATCGCCTGATATGTCTATGTTTGACACAAACAGTGTTACACAAGTTAATTTTGCCACATGTCACCTTTGACCTCCAGAGATCTCAAAAACTATTGGTCGTAGGTGATAACACTAATTATGAGAATTGTATAAATCTTCATTCTGCATCATTTGGTAAAAGGTCTGAAAGTTCTGTGACCCTCTGTTCTTGAGTTGTAACCAATAATGTGATTTTGACCTTTTAGTTCATTGTGACCTTGACCTTTGACCTTTACTCAAATGGATAATTGCATCTGATGCACATTAGCTATATGTATATGAACGTATAATTTCATGGTGATATCTACAGTATTTATAGTTATAGCATGATATGTCTCTGCAAACACACACACACACACACACAAGATGATTACAATAATCATATACAATCTCATCTGTTTCCAGGTATCAGCTGGGTGATTTTAATGGGGACATGCTGAAAATGGTGACTCTGCCCCTAGTGGAGAAGTCGGTGCAGTGCGCTCCTGTTAACCTGAACAACAGCAGCCGACATAAAACCAACCTCAAAGCCAAGGTATGAACCAGTACCTGACATTTTATTGATCTGGAACTGTGTGGAAACAGAGCACAGTGTGAATCTTTTACTAACAAAGGTTTTCTCATGTTTATCACTTATGCTGTGTGAGTTAATAACAGTTAATAACTGTTAATAACAGTTAATAACTGTTAATAACTGTTAATAACAGTTAATAACTGTTAATAGCTGTTGGTAACCGTAAAACAGTTGTGAGCCAATTAAATTTTTAGAAATTTTATTGCAAAGGCAGTAAAACATGTTTTTATAGTTCTTTAATTTTGTGAGACACGACACTGTTAAAATTTAAATGTTTGATGGTGATGATGCAATTAAACAGCGCCATATAGTACTGTCTGAAAAGTTTTCAATTGGGTTCACTATGTAACGCACTACATTTATTTACCTATGTAGGGAGTGACAGTGATTTCAGACACAGCCTTAGTGTTCTTCATATTTTTTTTAATATTGTTTATGTGTTCAGATGCAGAAGAATCAGGTCTCCATGAGAGAAGAGCTGAACTTTGACCTCACCAAACCAAAGAACAAATGCACCAAATGGGAGCGCTTGTTTCCACCACAGAGGAGTGCAGGTCGTCCCCCTGGAGCAGAGAGCATTTACCGAGCAGACGCCAACCAGTATGACTTCCACAGCTCTGGAGAGGACGATGGAAATACTACCATGGTGAGTACTGCTTATACACCACATAGTACTGCTAATATATGACCTGTAGTACTGCTTATACAGCACATAGTACTGCTAATATATGATCTGTAGTACTGCTTATACAGCACATAGTACTGCTAATATATAACCTGTAGTACTGCTTATACAGCACATAGTACTGCTAATATATGATCTGTAGTACTGCTTATACAGCACATAGTACTGCTAATATATGATCTGTAGTACTGCTTATACAGCACATAGTACTGCTAATATATGACCTGTAGTACTGCTTATACAGCACATAGTACTGCTAATATATGACCTGTAGTACTGCTTATACAGCACATAGTACTGCTAATATATGATCTGTAGTACTGCTTATACAGCACATAGTACTGCTAATATATGACCTGTAGTACTGCTTATACAGCACATAGTACTGCTAATATATGATCTGTAGTACTGCTTATACAGCACATAGTACTGCTAATATATGATCTGTAGTACTGCTTATACAGCACATAGTACTGCTAATATATGACCTGTAGTACTGCTTATACAGCACATCAAATAAAAGGAATAAAAACCAGAGTAGTGAGAGCATGAAAACTAGTTGAAGATCAAATGAGCATCAGTTTGTCTAAATATTAAAGACGTTCCTCACAGACAGAAGGTTGTTGGTTCTATTCCCACACCAGACCTTTCTGTGTGGAGTTTACATGTTCTCCCCGTGTCCACGTGGGTTTTCTCGGGTTCTCCGGTTTCCTCCCACCATCCAAACACATGCACTGATAGGTTAACTGGTTAACTGGTTAACTGGTTAACTGGTTAACTGGTTAATCTAAATCACCCATAGGTGTGAATGTGTCAGTGATTGTTTGTTTATATATGTTCAGTCCTGAGATGAACTGGACACTCATACAGGGTGACCTCTGACCCCACCTTCACCTGCTGGAGCTGGATTAGTGACCCCCCCAGTGACCCCTGTGACCCTAGTGAGGATAAAGTGGGTTCAGACGACGAGAGAGAGAGAGATTAGACATCATGCTTTATGTTGAGAAAGAATTGGAAAGTAAAGACATTTTTGTATTGAATCAGTTATTATTATTATTACACAAAGCAAAATGGAATGAAAGTGCACCACTAATTCAACTATTTAAAATGTAAATGGGACATTGTTTTGATCCATTAAAAGGCAGGTCTGACTGACATTTTAAAGAATTATTTAACAAACGATGTTTTATTTCACTACTAATATATACACATATTTTTCATTAGTCTGCTCTGAACCTACAACCTATTGTTCCCCATGGATCAAATATTAGTCTGATATCAGAATAGATATATGGAAAAGTTATCAGAAAAGTAGTCGATTATCTTTGTGAGATAAAGATTTATACAAATGTTAATAATATTATTATATCCTGTGTAGATAAATGTTCTTATTTAATTTATCGGCCAATATGTCATATATATTGTTACCCTCCAATATCTGTATTGGCATCAGGGGGGATGATTGATTGATTGATTGATTGATTGATCGATTGGGGTGATCTCCTTCCTCAGGAATCCCCTCCTACCTCTGATGATGAGAACTATCCTGATGGAGTTTTTATCTTCAGGAGAACAGATGGATGCCTGTATCTGTCTGTAAGTAGAATTTTATTTTGAAGAATGTATTTCATAAATTACATTTATTTATTGTATGTATTTTCAATAGTTAAATGTTTGCCCTGTTACTTATGTAGAAATACTGTATATCGATCCATAACCTATGTTTTGTGACCTCTGACCTGTAGCCTCGTTGGGATGGCCAGTATGCAGACGTCCAACCACTACATCGGCATCACTTCCTGACTGAACTCTCTCTTCCTCCTGATTGGATGGGACTGAGCCGGCGCCGGACGGGCCGAGGCGGCAGGTAGCCAGTCTTTACTGTGACCGATGAAGACTTGATGATGATGATGATATGACAGCAGGTTGTTTCTTAAAGGGGACATTTCATGCAAAATGCACTTTTTCATGTTTTTCCAACACGTGTGTGTGTGTGTGTGTATATGTGTGTGTCTGTGTGTATATATGTGTGTGTGTGTATATATGTGTGTGTGTGTCTGTGTGTGTGTGTGTATATGTGTGTGTGTGTGTGTGTGTATATATGTGTGTGTGTGTGTGTGTGTGTGTACTCTCCTTTTCTCCTGATCCATTTCTTGTTGGAGGGGGATGACAACGCTCTATTCTGGATTTTCTATGCTCGTACGTCACATGCATAGATTCACCACCAGCTCAGATAACTCCATCTACTGGTCACATGACCTCTGCTCACACTCACAGATCCTCCATTATTCTGTCTCGTATCCCGCTGTGCGTCTGATGGTTGATGACACGGCTGGTCTAATGGGTGGGACTGTGACTATGGTGTCGTAGCTCGTCTGGCCGGCCTGGTCCGAGACGTACTGGACCCAAATGCACCGGGGCTGTTAATGAACCAGAACCTGAAGGCACCGGGGCTGTAAAACTCTGCACTCAGTCCACTTTGATTCTTTCCAGCTGATTTTATTTAATCCGTGTCTTTGTCTCTTTTTCTCTGCCTCAACTTTTTCAGCTTCCATTTCTTTCTTCTTTTCTCTCGGTAGAATGTGGAAGAAAGGGGCGGAGTCAGTTGTGGGTCATTTGCATGAAGCACTAAAACAAAGCGTTTTTAAAAAGGGCTGTTTGTATCTGCATCATTAAGGTATTTTGACCAAAGCGGACAGTTAACTGAGACACCAGGAGACACTGGTGGAAAATGAGCATGATATGTCCCTTTTTAAAAGGACAGCAGTGTCAAAATGTCCATTGTCACTCTAGTGAAATAGTTTGAAAAACTTCACGGACCTTTAGTCAAGTAACAAACATTTTAAATCTGATGCAAGAAATGAAACAACTGAGCGCTTTGGTTTAGTTTGATTTTACACAGTTCAACTTTGTCACCTGTAGATTAAAAAAATCTCAGTTAATGAAATGAGAACACGTCAAATGAAGCAGCTTTTTCCTGGTGGTTCATTGGTAGTAATGGTTAAGTTTGTTGCTGCGTGTTTGAAGTTTACCAGTGATGGTTACTCTCCAGTTAAGTCGAACCTTCATACATGTTACACAGGTTGTACCACACTTGTTAAACATATCATTTCTGAGGGTTTTACTGATGGCTCATCTCCCTCTCTAACCAGGATTCTTCTGGACCGGGCTTCCTGCAGTCTGGATTCATTGCTTAACCAGCGGGACACGTATCCAGGCTCATGGACCAGATCTAGGACTCTCTATCCAAACGACCCAGTAGACTTGGACCAAACGCTCCTTACAAACTCAAGAAGTGTCCCCTCACTAAGTCAAGCCCTGAAAAACATCCAGACCCTGAGGCGGTGCTGCTTCAGACCCAGACCACTTCAGAACCAGAGAACCACTTACACCAGGACTGCAGGACCCCCTGTGGAGGACAGGCGGTTCTTGAACACACCTGGATCAGGTGGGTCCTCAGGCTGGGGCCCAAGAACCTGATGTTGGTGGTTAATCCCATTTATATCCATGGAATCAGTCTAATAATGAACTTATGTTCATGAAGAAAGAAGGAAAACAAACAGGATTTTGTGAAAAGATAGTAATGATGTGAAATGGAGTGACTGATTAAACCCTAATGATGATTGGCTGCTGTTCCTCTACTGATCTGCAGGTTGTGTCAACATAATTAATTGACATGTACTCTGTCTGTCTGCCAGCAGGTGGCATCACAGAGGAGCAGTACCACAGCCACCAGCAACAACTGATGATGATGAAGAAGCAACAGCTGGAACAGCTGCAGTACAATGAAGCTTTGTCCACAGCAACGCTCGACCGTCACAGAAAAGTGGTAAGTGTGTGTGTGTGTGTGTGTGTGTGTGTATATATATATATATATATATATATATATATATATATAATCAGTAATGCGCAGGTCAATGTATAAACGACCCCCAACCAACTGTATTTTTAACTATCCTGCCCGCAACTCAGACGGCAAGAAATATATTTGAAAAGGACAGACCTGACCCGCATCTGGACCCACATTTTTAAAAAGTAGTCAATGGTCTTTATGAACATCACATGACCTTTGACCTTACTCACACACCTGCATTTATTTCTGTTTAAATTCCATGTCATTGTTTGTAAGTTAATATGTTTATAAATATGTTTGTTCTCCATCATTCAAAAGTTATCAACGCTAACGCAGCATCTAAACCAGGGGTCGACAACCTGTAACACCCAAAGACGCATTTGAACCTGGTTTCCATGGAAACAAAAACACTGGGAGCCGCTCATCAACTTTAAAAATCTCAGCCAATGTGTCCAAACCTTAGTGTTTTTGTTTGGATGTTTCCGGAGCTTCCACTCTCCTAACTTTATTTACTCTCTTGCTCCGTCCATACCGTTGGACACTGACCACGATGGACGACGCCTTCATGCAAATTGAGTTAATAACGTGTATGTATATTTTAGTTTATCTCAAACGATCCGACCGTGATGCCAATATCATTACCTTCGCCAAGGAGGGTATGTTTTTGCCGGCGTTTGTCTTTGTTCAAGATAACTCGAAAACTTATGGACGGATTTTGATGAAATTTTGAGGATATGTTGGAAATGTGAACAGGAAGAACTGATTTAATTTTGGGGGTGATCGAGGTGTGTGTGTGTGTGTGTGTGTGTGTGGGGGGGGGGGGTCTGCGCTCTGAGTGCTTTTCTAGTTAAAAATATTTTCCATTGACCTACAACTGTGGGTGACCGCAGGTGCTTGATCACTTCTGGTCAGCCTGCGTACCACTGGTTCATATTACTGTACTTTATACTGTGCAGATATACAGACCTTTAACAATGTCCAAGTGTGACTCATATTGTCCATATGTGCTTCCCTGTAGTCCCACAGGTCCACAGAGTCCAGGTCTCAGACTCTGGACTCGGTCAGTGCTCACTTTGCGGCCTCGGCCGTGGTCAGTAGTTCACCTTCACCGCAGGACACCTTAAGACCCCCTAAGACCACTGGAGTCCTGAGCCGTCCAGGTGGGCTCTCACACAGGATTGTAAAGTCCAAGTATCTGTACATGTGTTTTCACTAAAGTTCTGATCATTGTATGTTTGGTGTTCCTGTAATCACCTGATTTGATCTTATTCTTAATCTGTTGTGCATGAACAGTCAGATTGAATATTGATGTTTAACACCCCCCCCCCCCAGGTGCCTCGAGGTCTTCATACTCCACCTCCTCATCTGTCAGTGGGATGGGGCTTTTTTCTATCCCCAAACAGCAGAGTCAGGTGCGGGCCACGTACCCCACCCACCACCACCACCACAGTATCCGGCCTTCAGCCCCCCCACCATCTGCCTTAAAATTGGCCACTTTGGCTGCCAAAGTCATACCTGTCAGTGGCCTGCCCAGGTAAAACTCCCCTGCACACGTATAAACCCACCTGTAGACGACAGAATGTCTTTTATCACTGTGTTTTTTTGTGAATTTGACCGTTTATATTTTTTTTGACAAACGTCATCTGATGTGACAGCATGTATATATTCATTCATTTTCTGAACTGCTTTATCCTGCATTGGATGGAGGGGGCGGAGCCTATCCCAGGTACCATGTAATGAAGGTGTAGTTCATCCTGGACACCAGTGCTGTGTTCCAATATCTGTACTTACCGTCCTTTCCGGACTGTCTCGGGGTACGGAGGGCGTTCGGTTTCTAATGGCGGTGAAATGAAGTGTACTGCAAGTATCCAGATGATTCCCTCAAACCTGCTATTTTTTAAGCGTGGAGTTATGTACACTTTTCATACTCAACGGCTGCCATACTGTCTACTTATTACCTACATAGTAGAAGTGATGTGAGAAATTACCCACGAACTGCATGAATTAAAAACATGGTGGGCAAATTCATGACAGAGAAGTAACTTATGTTAAAATAAAAGGTCATATTGTAACTGATGACTTTGTAATCAGTAAGACATTAGAGTTTTTCAGTAGCTTGTTACTTGGGTTACTTTACAATAACGTGACACATAAATGGTTTTACACACCAGTGTATTTTCAGCCAATAGAAGGACACGCTGACGACACATTCTCCAGAGGAACTGGGAAATTCATATTCATGAAGAACACCATAAAAAAATAGTATCTATTTTGGTAAAAAAAAAAAAGCGGTTAATTTTTCGTGGTTTCTGACACAATTTCCAGTAAGTGCAGCAGGCAGAATCAGATCCAGTATTGCAGGCATGTCCAAACTCTGGTGTTCTGCTGCTTGGTTGGCCCTCTGTGGAATAGTTTGGACATGCCTGTGGAATTGGAGCATCACTTACCCACTGAAAAATGTATAGAAAGTATACTGTATGTAAAAGCCTGTTTCCACTCTGCTGTTTGGTACGGTACAGTTCAGAATGGTACGTTAATTTTAGCGTTTCCATTACGACGAAAGCGTACTGGTCTCATGGTAGCTGGTACTATTTTGCCTCACCCTTCTGCTTGGGGTCCCAAGCGCACTGTACTGCTCCCATTTAGAAGAAGCCAAGCACTGCCAGATGGTGATTGGTTGAGGAAAAGCATCATCGTGCAGCACGTAAAGACGACAAAAGGAAAAACAGAACAAACCGCACCACTTTTAAAGTTCATCTGCGTCAGAAAAGAAGAGAAGATGCCTGGCAATGGAGTTTAGAGTAGTGATGGGTACTAGTTTTATTGTGCATTATTGGTGAGGAGGCGGTGCAGTGGTGGGCGGGGCTCTCTTTTCTGCTTCAGATCAGAATAATATACATTACATGAACTAAATGTCGTCCAAAACTAACATTTATTTGCAACATGGTTACTATCAGCAAACTATTACATGATTAAAAAATGATTAATTTGGAAAAAATACATTTCTGCTGATGATAAAATGCAGTTGAGCCAAAAAATTGAATTTAGGCCAATGGTTTCCAAATTGTAATATTTGCATAACTTTACTCTGTTAATACTGCTGCTTTATTTTATGCAGAGTTCACATTTTGGACAAAAATATGACCTAAGCAGATATGCTATGAGGATAACCATATGCAACGTAGATTATATAAACAGTGTTTTCAACATAACTCCTGTTACTGAAAAAGTGTTCCAGTTGGTTTGGGTTAAAATGTCAGAGAGGGGCTTCATTCCATCAGCGGCCCACTGCCGGATTAAGCTGGAAAAAAACTGCACAGTGATTATTGGTGGATGAAGAACCTCAACAGTAACCTGACGAACACCATACGCCGCCCAGTCATGGGGTCGTCCCACCCAGCGACACTGATTGACTTCTTCGTTTTGAAGAAAACCTCACGGTACTTATGTGGTTGCGTGAGCATGAGAACGTGAGACAAGTTACCATAACAGTGGGAGTGGCTCCGCTGCTCCATGAAACAGCACCTCCTTCTGAAGGTCTCCTTAGACAATCGAAACGCAAGCTGTCCACAAGAGACCCGACCTGACCCGTACCGTTACTGCATAGTGGAAACACAAGTGTACTCATGACAGTATGAATGTTGGACTGACGTGATTATAGTCACATGACGGGTGTGTACTGGGTGCTTCTCAGCAACACACTGTGGACACTAGTGGACACTAGTAGACACTAGTAGACACTAGTGGACACTAGTGGACATTAGTGAACACCATTGGACACTAGTAGACACTAGTGGACACCATTGGACACTAGTGGACACCATTGGACACCATTGGACACCATTGGACACTAGTGGACACCATTGGACACCATTGGACACTAGTAGACACTAGTAGACACTAGTGGACACTAGTGAACACTAGTGAACACCATTGGACACCATTGGACACTAGTAGACACCATTGGACACTAGTGGACACCATTGGACACTAGTGGACACTAGTGGACACCATTGGACACCATTGGACACTAGTAGACACTAGTAGACACTAGTAGACACTAGTGGACACTAGTGAACACTAGTGAACACCATTGGACACCATTGGACACTAGTAGACACCATTGGACACTAGTAGACACTAGTGGACACCATTGGACACTAGTGGACACCATTGGACACCATTGGACACCATTGGACACTAGTGGACACCATTGGACACCATTGGACACTAGTAGACACTAGTAGACACTAGTGGACACTAGTGAACACTAGTGAACACCATTGGACACCATTGGACACTAGTAGACACCATTGGACACTAGTGGACACCATTGGACACTAGTGGACACTAGTGGACACCATTGGACACCATTGGACACTAGTAGACACTAGTAGACACTAGTAGACACTAGTGGACACTAGTGAACACTAGTGAACACCATTGGACACCATTGGACACTAGTAGACACCATTGGACACTAGTGGACACCATTGGACACTAGTGGACACTAGTGGACACCATTGGACACTAGTAGACACTAGTAGACACTAGTAGACACTAGTGGACACTAGTGAACACTAGTGAACACCATTGGACACCATTGGACACTAGTAGACACCATTGGACACTAGTGGACACCATTGGACACTAGTGGACACTAGTGGACACTAGTGGACACTAGTGGACACTAGTGGACACCATTGGACACCATTGGACACCATTGGACACCATTGGACACCAGTGGACACCAGTGGACACCAGTGGACACCAGTAGACACCAGTAGACACCAGTGGACACCAGTGGACACCAGTAGACACCAGTAGACACCAGTAGACACCAGTAGACACCAGTAGACACCAGTAGACACCAGTAGACACCAGTAGACACCAGTGGACACCAGTGGACACCAGTGGACACCAGTGGACACCAGTGGACACTAGTGGACACCAGTAGACACCAGTGGACACTAGTGGATACTAGTGGATACTAGTGGACACCAGTGGACACCAGTGGACACTAGTAGACACTAGTAGACACCAGTGGACACTAGTGGACACCAGTGGACACTTTTGTTTCACTCACTTATTTTAAACTTTGTGTAAATGTTCTATTCACCTTCTGTTACTAAGTTCTTATTTATTTTTCCGCAGAGACATTGACGAACCTGATCAAGGACTGAATGGACTCACAGAGAGCACACTGCCCATGGAGGTCACATAACACCAATTCCCATCAACCCTTGCTCCTTGGCCATAAATGCAGCCGTGTAGATGCTGTGTCAGATGGATCATACATCAGCGCTGCCAGGATTAAATCCATGTTTGCATCTCTAATCATGTTTTCAGCCATGTTTATGTCCCCAGCTTCTTCTGTTCTCATGTTAAACTCCATCTCACTTTAAACATAGAAACACAGGTTACAGTTTGTAAAAACAGTGTTTGTCAGGTGCTGAGTTTTCTTCAGCCAATCAGAGCAGAGACAGACGAAAATGTAAGAACAACCTAAAAATGAAGAAAACCTGGTTTTCATTTTAGCTTTTTTGTGGTTGTGCTCAGATTGGTGGAACTAACTCCTAACCCCAACCCTACCCTGACCCACCCAGTCCTGGAGGGGACGGTCATTAATCCCACATCCCACCAACTTTATCTTTGAAACCCCCCCCTTTACACAGATATAAATAGTCACACAAAAATGAATCAGATTAGAGAGACGGACCCTGTGGACATATCGGCCGTCGGCAGACATCCCAGATGGAGGGACAACTGCAGGACCTTCACCCAATTGGTACAAAATCCAAACAAACCGGCCAGACAAGGGCTCCACTGTAGTCGTAATGGACAGACAATACCTCATAGAAACTGGTAGAGAACTTTATGATAACAAATATTATAAAATATTCTACACAACACCCAATAAGTGGTGCCAGGCATTACAAACTCTGCCCCTCACAAACATTTTAGCTCTTAATGGACATCTACCTCAAAAGATGAGACTATCGGTTTGACCTTTCAGGGTCAACAGGACCATTTGAAAAATATCCGCTTTCGGAATTCTATATTTTCCATATCGATGATTATCATGGAGAACAAGAACGGATGACATTTTTGGGCGCTCAGATGTTTAAAATCACTCGACATTCTTTTTTCATTATGTGTCGTCTTAGCTGCGTTTCCATAACAGTTTTTCGCGAAACAATAGCGATATTCCTAAAATTTCTACAAAGTATATTTGCGCTTTGAACGTGTTTCCATTGAAGGTTGTTCGAGGCAGGAGCGTCATAACTCGTGAAATATCATCCCCACGAAATTTCACTGCTGGAAGATGGACGCACAAAACCTGTTGCGTCTAGGTGTCGTTATGGTTACAGCGACCACGGTTGTCCTGTCGGTGTTGAACAGGAGTATGGGTGACGGTTCATCGGTGAAGTCCTTATGTGGAGGCAGAGGGCATGAACCACAGATTTGTGGGAGAGGATAGTGAATCATACCTTTTCCACTCTAAAAAAAGTGATCATGTGACCATGAACGTACATGGTCCTGCGATAGATGATTGTGGAAAAAAGTGTTTCCGTTGTGCTTTTGCGATATATTAGAATATCGAACGTCTGAAAAACCACCTCATGAAAGTGTCAAAACTTTTTAGCGATATTTAAGACCTTTTTTCGAAATCGAGGTGTTTCCATTACCAGTTTTTTTATAGCGCTATTTACATTTAGCAAATTTCTAAAGGTAATGGAAACACAGCTATTGACCTCCAACTGAGTGCAAATAAAGGGTCATGACCTGGGGGATGCCTCACGTCATGGTATCATTAAGGATTGGGGGGCATTCAGGGATACGCTGTGAAACCATCACAAAAGTGTTATTTATTTTTGTGTTGGCTGTGGTTTGTGTTCTGTTTGATCCAGTGTCAATGGTCTTTGACTGAAGAAGAAAGGCGGAGTCTAGCAATATACAAACCCAAACAACACATTTAAGGACAACGCCAGTTTTTTTTTTTGCAATTGGGGCCTTAATTATGATGTGGTTTCAATTGTTCTACTCACCCATGTTACTTTTTTTTAAAATTTCTCTGGAAGTAATTAGGTTTACACCGACGTTCCACAACGCATCATACAACATGAGTCGACAGAGCACAGATGTGCAGACGCTAAATCGGTTATTTTGTTCAAATAAGTTAATATGAACTCTGTCCCTATAGATAAACTATATTAAACCTGAATAAATGCTTTGTCTTTACATTTCTTAACCAGTTTCAGTGTCTATATGTAAAGTGTACTGTTGTTTGTGTCAGTGAAAACAGATGAACAGAACATGAAGCTGAAGCTCATTTTAATTCAACTCTTACTGTCATATGAAAGCAGACGAACCAAGAAGTCAGTTGGTATTAAAGGGATTATCCCACGTAAAAAGTCAGTGGAACTCATTTATTTAGATGACTGGGAGTACATGCATATACTTGACATTAAAGATTGACATTTAGATTTTTCTGTTTTGATCCAAACTGTACTCGGCAGTCGACTATTTTGGTCTTCCTCCTAAACACGTCTTCTGAATCCAGAGGTCCATATGTGTAGACACTGTTTGTCTTTAAGGACCCTCTACTTACTACCACTGAAGTGTGATGTTGTTTAAACTTTAGAATTAGTCTGAAAATAGCATTTTGTTTTGGTGAAGACATGTTCTAAACACATTTATATTAACACAGTTTGGCTCAAAATGGCAAAATCGAAATTTGTCAATATTCATCCAAATGATGTGATTTTAATGTCAACTAACAATCTAAAAAATGAGCTAAACTTACTTATCTTTACTTCAGATAATCCCTTTAATGGGTCTAAAACAGTCAGCACAGCAACAGGCTGAGGCAAACAATGAGGTGTGTGTGTGTGTGTGTGTGTGTGTGTGTGTGTCCCATCATGTCATGATGAATAGGACATGTGACCCAATCAGGATATTTAAACGCTCAGTGGACTTTATTATCATTATGAACTGTCATGAATGTAAAACCATTGTTTCCATTGTGATGAATCATGGTCTGTGGTCCAGTACCTCGGCCCAGATCGGTTATTTATCTCCATGTTTACATTTTGTACCAAATCATTAGGGCGTTTTTTTTATCACTTTTTTTCAATTCTATGCATCAAAGACTTGACGCTGCTTAAAAGAATGTTTTTATATTTTGAAGCTGATGCCAAACAGTGGCTGAGTTTGACTTCTGATGTCTGCAGGTGTGGAGGTCAAAGGTCACAGCCCATTTCAGTCCTGTTTTTCAGTCATTCTGTTTGTGATTCAGACAAAAAGATGTAAATAAACAATACATAATTATGACTTCAACCTTTTTGTTTGTGCTCCCTGACTTTTTGATTGTGGTTTTGGTGGGGATGGGACTTCCCGCCCCCACCAGCCATATTTGTGTAATAAAGGAAAATGACGACAACAACCAAAACTGAGAAAGATGTGAAGGCAAATATTTTTACATGATCTGCCCTTTTTGTTTTATTGTAGTCTATTTTTCATTTGAACTATTATTTTATAATACAATATGTTTATTTGAATTACTCAAATATTAATTCTAAACAAAAAATATTACAAACTAAGAATATTAATTACACACAAACATGTAAAATAGGGGGAAAAATAGATTTACAAGACGACTGACATGGAAAAAATGGACAAAGACAAACTAAAACAATGACTTCTCTTCACTAGTGCATGGCCGTCATTAGGTTTTTTGGGTATATTGAATTTATATTTTTGGTTTACACTTTTAAACATAATTTTTTGAATTTCTTGGCACAAATTAAACACCATAGACATTGATATTTGGACATTGATATTTTGTGTTAAATTTAGACAAGTTTATATTAAGATCCGCACAAATATTCAACTGTGTAAATTAGTAGAGCTGACCTTTGAACTGACTGTGAATTAGACCAATTAACAAAAATGACCTGTGACCCTCTCCTATCATTAGTATTTGTTGATTATTAAATGGTTCTTTGTGTTTTTACGGATTCTTTTTTTAAGGTGAAGGAAAAAAAATTAAACCTCCGTGAATTCAGCCCAAGGCGGGCACCACCTGCCTGACTACATTTCCCAGAGTGCCTTGCGGCTCAGGGGTCCTGGGCGGACCTGTGGGTGGGAGTGTCCCGTTAGCATCCTCACACCGCGGTGGTATTTCATCTAACCGAACCCTGGACTCGGTTCGACCGGTGCCTCCCTCTGCCTGTTGACCGCCCGGGCCTCTGTCTGGGAGCCGAACCGTTCCGAGCCGAGCCGTGTTATCTGCAGTGATGGACGCGGCAGAGTGTGGGGTGAAGGTGATGTGCCGCTTCAGGCCCCTGAACGACGCAGAGAGAAGCCGAGGAGACAAACCTGTCCCCAAATTCAGCGGAGAGGACACGGTGGTGGTGTCGGTGAGTCTGGGTGGGGGGTTTGGACCGGGACCGGGACTGGACCAGGACTGGACCTAGACCAGGACCCGGACCAACACTGGGACACCCTCCACCCTATAGCCACAATAACAGACACAATAGAAAGTGACGCAAGAAAATACAGGAAAAAAAACCTGAAGAAACAAAGACACTGCACATCTGATCGATTATCTATAGATCTGATTGATTATTAGTACATCTGATAGATTATGTGTATATTTAATAGTTCATTGTAGATTTATTAGATGATCTGTTGGTGCAATAGGTTATCAATAAATCTGATAGATTGTCTGTAGATTTCATTGATCATCAGTTGATTATTAGTTTCACTTTGGATGATTTTTATTTTTTTTTTTTACTCTAAACAAAACAAAAGCACAAGTATATTCCCATAAATATATGTCATTATTTTGTTATGGTTTAAACTTCTTGTTATTGTTGTTGTTCTTAAACACATTATTTCACTTCAGTTAACCATCATATTCAGATCCGCAGGGTCAAAGGTCATGTGACTCGGTCCTTGGTCTAATTAGGCAGTTCTTCAGGTTTATAAAAAAGGATTTAATGAGGTTTGTTTTTCACATCAGGAACTTCTTGTCATTATCAGACATGTAGTTTTAAGGATACAGACTCCTGGTTCATTTCATCTCATATTTTTCAGTTGTTGTTTTTCTGTTGTTTAGTAAATAAACTCACATTCACTTTTGAAACAACCTTTAACAAACACATCATTATCTGTAAAGTCTGAGCTTAGACTCTGTGCTTTAACTGATGCTTTCTATGGTTCCATTTTGACTGACATCTGCTGCATTTATTTTAAAAGTCTTATTGATTATTGATCAGTTTCTTTTTCTTCTGAATCAACCGCGAC
>CM035794.1:410101-412601 GCA_020466265.1 Siphamia tubifer | reverse complement strand
ACTACCAAGAGGCAAAACTCGCCACGTCTAAAAGTGGGACTTTGTCATTTTTCTGAAACGGGGTCCCCAGCAACTACCAAGAGGCAAAACTCGCCACGTCTAAAAGTGGGACTTTGTCATTTTTCTGAAACGGGGTCCCCAGCAACTACCAAGAGGCAAAACTCGCTACGTCTAAAAGTGGGACTTTGTCATTTTTCCGAAACGGGGTCCCCAGCAACTACCAAGAGGCAAAACTCGCTACGTATAAAAGTGGGACTTTGTCATTTTTCCGAAACGGGGTCCCCAGCAACTACCAAGAGGCAAAACTCGCCACGTATAAAAGTGGGACTTTGTCATTTTTCTGAAACGGGGTCCCCAGCAACTACCAAGAGGCAAAACTCGCCACGTATAAAAGTGGGACTTTGTCATTTTTCTGAAACGGGGTCCCCAGCAACTACCAAGAGGCAAAACTCGCTACGTCTAAAAGTGGGACTTTGTCATTTTTCCGAAACGGGGTCCCCAGCAACTACCAAGAGGCAAAACTCGCTACGTATAAAAGTGGGACTTTGTCATTTTTCCGAAACGGGGTCCCCAGCAACTACCAAGAGGCAAAACTCGCCACGTATAAAAGTGGGACTTTGTCATTTTTCCGAAACGGGGTCCCCAGCAACTACCAAGAGGCAAAACTCGCCACGTATAAAAGTGGGACTTTGTCATTTTTCCGAAACGGGGTCCCCAGCAACTACCAAGAGGCAAAACTCGCTACGTATAAAAGTGGGACTTTGTCATTTTTCTGAACTGGAGGCATGGTACTACCCGGGGGGTTTCTGAAATTTTTCTAAGTCCCACCAGAGGCATGGTACTACCCGGGTGGGCCTGAAATTTATTCTAAGTCCCACCAGAGGCATGGTACTACCCGGTGTGGGCCTGAAATTTATTCTAAGTCCCACCAGAGGCATGGTACTACCCGGGTGGGCCTGAAATTTCTTCTAAGTCCCACCAGAGGCATGGTACTACCCGGGGGGTTCTGAAATTTATTCTAAGTCCCACCAGAGGCATGGTACTACCCGGGTGGGCCTGAAATTTATTCTAAGTCCCACCAGAGGCATGGTACTACCCGGGTGGGCCTGAAATTTATTCTAAGTCCCACCAGAGGCATGGTACTACCCGGGTGGGCCTGAAATTTCTTCTAAGTCCCACCAGAGGCATGGTACTACCCGGGGGGTTCTGAAATTTATTCTAAGTCCCACCAGAGGCATGGTACTACCCGGGGGGTTCTGAAATTTTTCTAAGTCCCACCGGAGGCATGGTACTACCCGGGGGGTTCTGAAATTTTTCTAAGTCCCACCGGAGGCATGGTACTACCCGGGTGGGCCTGAAATTTCTTCTAAGTCCCACCAGAGGCATGGTACTACCCGGGTGGGCCTGAAATTTCTTCTAAGTCCCACCAGAGGCATGGTACTACCCGGGTGGGCCTGAAATTTATTCTAAGTCCCACCGGAGGCATGGTACTACCCGGGGGGTTCTGAAAATTTTTCTAAGTCCCACCAGAGGCATGGTACTACCCGGGTGGGCCTGAAATTTCTTCTAAGTCCCACCAGAGGCATGGTACTACCCGGGGGGTTCTGAAATTTATTCTAAGTCCCACCAGAGGCATGGTACTACCCGGGGGGTTCTGAAATTTTTCTAAGTCCCACCGGAGGCATGGTACTACCCGGGGGGTTCTGAAATTTTTCTAAGTCCCACCGGAGGCATGGTACTACCCGGGTGGGCCTGAAATTTCTTCTAAGTCCCACCAGAGGCATGGTACTACCCGGGTGGGCCTGAAATTTATTCTAAGTCCCACCGGAGGCATGGTACTACCCGGGGGGTTCTGAAAATTTTTCTAAGTCCCACCAGAGGCATGGTACTACCCGGGTGGGCCTGAAATTTCTTCTAAGTCCCACCAGAGGCATGGTACTACCAGATCTAGGCTGACCCTGCTAGAACTGCTACCCAGGGCCAGGGTTAGGCCAGGGTTAGGGTTAGGGGCTAGGGTTAGGGTTAGGGGCTAGGGTTAGGGTTAGGGTTAGGGTTAGGGTTAGGGTTAGGGGCCAGGGTTAGGGTTAGGGGCCAGGGTTAGGGTTAGGGGCCAGGGTTAGGGGCTAGGGTTAGGGTTAGGGGCCAGGGTTAGGGTTAGGGCCCAGGGTTAGGGTTAGGGGCCAGGGTTAGGGTTAGGGGCCAGGGTTAGGGTTAGGGGCTAGGGTTAGGGGCTAGGGTTAGGGTTAGGCGCCAGGGTTAGGGTTAGGGGCCAGGGTTAGGGTTAGGGGCCAGGGTTAGGGTTAGGGGCCAGGGTTAGGGTTAGGGGCCAGGGTTAGGGGCTAGGGTTAGGGTTAGGGGCCAGGGTTAGGGTTAGGGGCCAGGGTTAGGGTTAGGGGCCAGGGTTAGGGTTAGGGGCCAGGGTTAGGGTTAGGGGCCAGGGTTAGGGGCTAGGGTTAGGGTTAGGGGCCAGGGTTAGGGTTAGGGGCCAGGGTTAGGGTTA
>CM035794.1:397601-400101 GCA_020466265.1 Siphamia tubifer | reverse complement strand
TGCACCATGCAGGAGGTGTCCCCATTGACTTTGAATGGGGAGGCCCCAGCAACTACCAAGAGGCAAAACTCGATCACGTAAGGCAAAATAGGGACTTTGTCATTTTTCTGAAACGGGGTCCCCAGCAACTACCAAGAGGCAAAACTCGCCACGTCTAAAAGTGGGACTTTGTCATTTTTCTGAAACGGGGTCCCCAGCAACTACCAAGAGGCAAAACTCGCCACGTCTAAAAGTGGGACTTTGTCATTTTTCTGAAACGGGGTCCCCAGCAACTACCAAGAGGCAAAACTCGCCACGTCTAAAAGTGGGACTTTGTCATTTTTCTGAAACGGGGTCCCCAGCAACTACCAAGAGGCAAAACTCGCTACGTCTAAAAGTGGGACTTTGTCATTTTTCCGAAACGGGGTCCCCAGCAACTACCAAGAGGCAAAACTCGCTACGTATAAAAGTGGGACTTTGTCATTTTTCCGAAACGGGGTCCCCAGCAACTACCAAGAGGCAAAACTCGCCACGTATAAAAGTGGGACTTTGTCATTTTTCTGAAACGGGGTCCCCAGCAACTACCAAGAGGCAAAACTCGCCACGTATAAAAGTGGGACTTTGTCATTTTTCTGAAACGGGGTCCCCAGCAACTACCAAGAGGCAAAACTCGCTACGTCTAAAAGTGGGACTTTGTCATTTTTCCGAAACGGGGTCCCCAGCAACTACCAAGAGGCAAAACTCGCTACGTATAAAAGTGGGACTTTGTCATTTTTCCGAAACGGGGTCCCCAGCAACTACCAAGAGGCAAAACTCGCCACGTATAAAAGTGGGACTTTGTCATTTTTCCGAAACGGGGTCCCCAGCAACTACCAAGAGGCAAAACTCGCCACGTATAAAAGTGGGACTTTGTCATTTTTCCGAAACGGGGTCCCCAGCAACTACCAAGAGGCAAAACTCGCTACGTATAAAAGTGGGACTTTGTCATTTTTCTGAACTGGAGGCATGGTACTACCCGGGGGGTTTCTGAAATTTTTCTAAGTTCCCACCAGAGGCATGGTACTACCCGGGTGGGCCTGAAATTTATTCTAAGTCCCACCAGAGGCATGGTACTACCCGGGTGGGCCTGAAATTTATTCTAAGTCCCACCAGAGGCATGGTACTACCCGGGTGGGCCTGAAATTTCTTCTAAGTCCCACCAGAGGCATGGTACTACCCGGGGGGTTCTGAAATTTATTCTAAGTCCCACCAGAGGCATGGTACTACCCCGGGTGGGCCTGAAATTTATTCTAAGTCCCACCAGAGGCATGGTACTACCCGGGTGGGCCTGAAATTTATTCTAAGTCCCACCAGAGGCATGGTACTACCCGGGTGGGCCTGAAATTTCTTCTAAGTCCCACCAGAGGCATGGTACTACCCGGGGGGTTCTGAAATTTATTCTAAGTCCCACCAGAGGCATGGTACTACCCGGGGGGTTCTGAAATTTTTCTAAGTCCCACCGGAGGCATGGTACTACCCGGGGGGTTCTGAAATTTTTCTAAGTCCCACCGGAGGCATGGTACTACCCGGGTGGGCCTGAAATTTCTTCTAAGTCCCACCAGAGGCATGGTACTACCCGGGTGGGCCTGAAATTTCTTCTAAGTCCCACCAGAGGCATGGTACTACCCGGGTGGGCCTGAAATTTATTCTAAGTCCCACCGGAGGCATGGTACTACCCGGGGGGTTCTGAAAATTTTTCTAAGTCCCACCAGAGGCATGGTACTACCCGGGTGGGCCTGAAATTTCTTCTAAGTCCCACCAGAGGCATGGTACTACCCGGGGGGTTCTGAAATTTATTCTAAGTCCCACCAGAGGCATGGTACTACCCGGGGGGTTCTGAAATTTTTCTAAGTCCCACCGGAGGCATGGTACTACCCGGGGGGTTCTGAAATTTTTCTAAGTCCCACCGGAGGCATGGTACTACCCGGGTGGGCCTGAAATTTCTTCTAAGTCCCACCAGAGGCATGGTACTACCCGGGTGGGCCTGAAATTTATTCTAAGTCCCACCGGAGGCATGGTACTACCCGGGGGGGTTCTGAAAATTTTTCTAAGTCCCACCAGAGGCATGGTACTACCCGGGTGGGCCTGAAATTTCTTCTAAGTCCCACCAGAGGCATGGTACTACCAGATCTAGGCTGACCCTGCTAGAACTGCTACCCAGGGCCAGGGTTAGGCCAGGGTTAGGGTTAGGGGCTAGGGTTAGGGTTAGGGGCTAGGGTTAGGGTTAGGGTTAGGGTTAGGGTTAGGGTTAGGGGCCAGGGTTAGGGTTAGGGGCCAGGGTTAGGGTTAGGGGCCAGGGTTAGGGGCTAGGGTTAGGGTTAGGGGCCAGGGTTAGGGTTAGGGCCCAGGGTTAGGGTTAGGGGCCAGGGTTAGGGTTAGGGGCCAGGGTTAGGGTTAGGGGCTAGGGTTAGGGGCTAGGGTTAGGGTTAGGCGCCAGGGTTAGGGTTAGGGGCCAGGGTTAGGGTTAGGGGCCAGGGTTAGG
>CM035794.1:384122-386622 GCA_020466265.1 Siphamia tubifer | reverse complement strand
AAGTCCCACCAGAGGCATGGTACTACCCGGGTGGGCCTGAAATTTATTCTAAGTCCCACCAGAGGCATGGTACTACCCGGGTGGGCCTGAAATTTATTCTAAGTCCCACCAGAGGCATGGTACTACCCGGGTGGGCCTGAAATTTCTTCTAAGTCCCACCAGAGGCATGGTACTACCCGGGGGGTTCTGAAATTTATTCTAAGTCCCACCAGAGGCATGGTACTACCCGGGTGGGCCTGAAATTTATTCTAAGTCCCACCAGAGGCATGGTACTACCCGGGTGGGCCTGAAATTTATTCTAAGTCCCACCAGAGGCATGGTACTACCCGGGTGGGCCTGAAATTTCTTCTAAGTCCCACCAGAGGCATGGTACTACCCGGGGGGTTCTGAAATTTATTCTAAGTCCCACCAGAGGCATGGTACTACCCGGGGGGTTCTGAAATTTTTCTAAGTCCCACCGGAGGCATGGTACTACCCGGGGGGTTCTGAAATTTTTCTAAGTCCCACCGGAGGCATGGTACTACCCGGGTGGGCCTGAAATTTCTTCTAAGTCCCACCAGAGGCATGGTACTACCCGGGTGGGCCTGAAATTTCTTCTAAGTCCCACCAGAGGCATGGTACTACCCGGGTGGGCCTGAAATTTATTCTAAGTCCCACCGGAGGCATGGTACTACCCGGGGGGTTCTGAAAATTTTTCTAAGTCCCACCAGAGGCATGGTACTACCCGGGTGGGCCTGAAATTTCTTCTAAGTCCCACCAGAGGCATGGTACTACCCGGGGGGTTCTGAAATTTATTCTAAGTCCCACCAGAGGCATGGTACTACCCGGGGGGTTCTGAAATTTTTCTAAGTCCCACCGGAGGCATGGTACTACCCGGGGGGTTCTGAAATTTTTCTAAGTCCCACCGGAGGCATGGTACTACCCGGGTGGGCCTGAAATTTCTTCTAAGTCCCACCAGAGGCATGGTACTACCCGGGTGGGCCTGAAATTTATTCTAAGTCCCACCGGAGGCATGGTACTACCCGGGGGGTTCTGAAAATTTTTCTAAGTCCCACCAGAGGCATGGTACTACCCGGGTGGGCCTGAAATTTCTTCTAAGTCCCACCAGAGGCATGGTACTACCAGATCTAGGCTGACCCTGCTAGAACTGCTACCCAGGGCCAGGGTTAGGCCAGGGTTAGGGTTAGGGGCTAGGGTTAGGGTTAGGGGCTAGGGTTAGGGTTAGGGTTAGGGTTAGGGTTAGGGTTAGGGGCCAGGGTTAGGGTTAGGGGCCAGGGTTAGGGTTAGGGGCCAGGGTTAGGGGCTAGGGTTAGGGTTAGGGGCCAGGGTTAGGGTTAGGGCCCAGGGTTAGGGTTAGGGGCCAGGGTTAGGGTTAGGGGCCAGGGTTAGGGTTAGGGGCTAGGGTTAGGGGCTAGGGTTAGGGTTAGGCGCCAGGGTTAGGGTTAGGGGCCAGGGTTAGGGTTAGGGGCCAGGGTTAGGGTTAGGGGCCAGGGTTAGGGTTAGGGGCCAGGGTTAGGGGCTAGGGTTAGGGTTAGGGGCCAGGGTTAGGGTTAGGGGCCAGGGTTAGGGTTAGGGGCCAGGGTTAGGGTTAGGGGCCAGGGTTAGGGTTAGGGGCCAGGGTTAGGGGCTAGGGTTAGGGTTAGGGGCCAGGGTTAGGGTTAGGGGCCAGGGTTAGGGTTAGGGGCCAGGGTTAGGGTTAGGGGCCAGGGTTAGGGTTAGGGGGCCAGGGTTAGGGGCTAGGGTTAGGGTTAGGGGCCAGGGTTAGGGTTAGGGGCCAGGGTTAGGGTTAGGGGCCAGGGCTAGGGTTAGGGGCCAGGGTTAGGGTTAGGGGGCCAGGGTTAGGGGCTAGGGTTAGGGTTAGGGGCCAGGGTTAGGGTTAGGGGCCAGGGTTAGGGTTAGGGGCTAGGGTTAGGGTTAGGGGCTAGGGTTAGGGTTAGGGGCCAGGGTTAGGGGCTAGGGTTAGGGTTAGGGGCCAGGGTTAGGGGCTAGGGGCTAGGGTTAGGGTTAGGGGCCAGGGTTAGGGTTAGGGGCCAGGGTTAGGGTTAGGGGCTAGGGTTAGGGTTAGGGGCTAGGGTTAGGGGCCAGGGTTAGGGGCTAGGGTTAGGGTTAGGGGCCAGGGTTAGGGTTAGGGCCAGGGCAAAATAACAGGGGCGCCCGGGCCCTGGGAGGACCGGGAACCGGGGCTCTCACCCGGGGTACTTACCCCACCCAGGAGGCTCCCTTCCCGGGCAAAATAACAGGGGCGCCCGGGCCCTGGGAGGACCGGGAACCGGGGCTCTCACCCCGGGTACTTACCCCACCCAGGAGGCTCCCTTCCCGGGCAAAATAACAGGGGCGCCCGGGCCCTGGGAGGACCGGGAACCGGGGCTCTCACCCCGGGTACTTACCCCACCCAGGAGGCTCCCTTCCCGGGCAAAATAACAGGGGCGCCCGGGCCCTGGGAGGACCGGGAACCGGGGCTCTCACCCCGGGTACTTACCCCACCCAGGAGGCTCCCTTC
>CM035794.1:370998-374022 GCA_020466265.1 Siphamia tubifer | reverse complement strand
AGACGTCGCCGCCACGGGGGCCAGCGATCGGCTCGAGGTTATCTAGAGTCACCAAAGCGGCCGGGGTTCCCCTCACGGGGAGGCCCCGCATGGGTTTTGGGTCTGATAAATGCACGCATCCCCGGAGGTCAGCGCTCGTTTGCATGTATTAGCTCTAGAATTGCCACAGTTATCCAAGTAACGTTGGAGCGATCAAAGGAACCATAACTGATTTAATGAGCCATTCGCAGTTTCACTGTACCGGCCATGTGTACTTAGACTTGCATGGCTTAATCTTTGAGACAAGCATATGCTACTGGCAGGATCAACCAGGTAGCCCCTCAGGCAGAGGGCACGTGGAGCCCGCCCCGCGAGCGGCGACTCCCGGGCGGGGGAAGGGAGGGCGAGAGCGGAAGGAAGCCATCCAAGGCCCCCCGAGAACCGCCAGCCGGGACCCGGTGAGGGCGAGACCCGCGAACACGACCCGCTGATACCGTTCAGCAGCGTCCGGGGGGATTCGCCGGGGCGGCGACACACCCGGGACCCCGCGTGAAGCGGGTTCGACCGGGGGGCCTCCGACACCGACAAAAACACCCTCGCGCTCCTGGCAGGAACGGGCCGGGCACGGGGAGACGCCTCCTCGGTTAGGGCGGCAGACCTCGGGGCGGGGGGCCAGGGAAAAGGATCCAGCCGTCCACCACCACCAACACCCGCTGGGAGAGCACCGCTGCGCGGCGGCGTACCCTCTGGGACTTGGACACGGTCGCTGGAGCAGCCCGCCAGGCACCCATGGGAAAGAGTGGACCCGGCGAGCGCAGCCTTGACTTTCTTTCTGCGGGAGAGGGGGGGCCGGTGGCTCCGCCGCCGGAGCTGTCACCGCGCACCCCCCCACTCGGCCGTGTTCCGATCGGGTTTTGAGAAACACCGTGCTTCCGACAGAACCGCGTGAGCTCAGGGGCAGAGTGCCAGGGGCCGAGGAACCCGCCGCCGGGTCCGTACGCACCCCAGGCACCGCCTGGCAGTCGCGGATCAGCGTGGTAGAACCGCTGGGCGAGACAGCGCGGATCGACCTCGCACCCCCACCTGGGGGCCGCACGGGAGCCGTGGGAAAGGCCGGAGCCGAGTCCCCTCCCGGGAGCCTGAAAGCGTCAACGCACCCCGCTGCGGTGAAGGAACCGACCACCGGGCCTTATTATGGCCGGCGGAGGCCCTTCTCAGGCGGGTATTTCACTTTGCCGTTCGGTCTGGAGGTTTGCTGTTCACTTCCGGGGGTTCGCAGGGGAAAAAGCAACAAAAGGGAACAGATGTCCCTTCATTTTGGTCCGGGGAAGGTACCCTGCGAATCCCGTCTCTCTGCGCCTGGAGGAACACCACTTAAAATCGTGGTTTCTGAAATCGGGGAAGCACGTGAAAAAAAACCTCCCAAGAAACTGCTAAATGCACCATGCAGGAGGTGTCTCCATTGACTTTGAATGGGGAGGCCCCAGCAACTACCAAGAGGCAAAACTCGATCACGTAAGGCAAAATAGGGACTTTGTCATTTTTCTGAAACGGGGTCCCCAGCAACTACCAAGAGGCAAAACTCGCCACGTCTAAAAGTGGGACTTTGTCATTTTTCCGAAACGGGGTCCCCAGCAACTACCAAGAGGCAAAACTCGCCACGTATAAAAGTGGGACTTTGTCATTTTTCCGAAACGGGGTCCCCAGCAACTACCAAGAGGCAAAACTCGCCACGTCTAAAAGTGGGACTTTGTCATTTTTCCGAAACGGGGTCCCCAGCAACTACCAAGAGGCAAAACTCGCCACGTCTAAAAGTGGGACTTTGTCATTTTTCTGAAACGGGGTCCCCAGCAACTACCAAGAGGCAAAACTCGCCACGTATAAAAGTGGGACTTTGTCATTTTTCTGAAACGGGGTCCCCAGCAACTACCAAGAGGCAAAACTCGCCACGTCTAAAAGTGGGACTTTGTCATTTTTCTGAAACGGGGTCCCCAGCAACTACCAAGAGGCAAAACTCGCCACGTATAAAAGTGGGACTTTGTCATTTTTCCGAAACGGGGTCCCCAGCAACTACCAAGAGGCAAAACTCGCCACGTATAAAAGTGGGACTTTGTCATTTTTCTGAACTGGAGGCATGGTACTACCCGGGTGGGTCTGAAATTTATTCTAAGTCCCACCAGAGGCATGGTACTACCCGGGTGGGCCTGAAATTTATTCTAAGTCCCACCAGAGGCATGGTACTACCCGGGTGGGTCTGAAATTTATTCTAAGTCCCACCAGAGGCATGGTACTACCCGGGGGGTTTCTGAAATTTTTCTAAGTCCCACCAGAGGCATGGTACTACCCGGGTGGGCCTGAAATTTATTCTAAGTCCCACCAGAGGCATGGTACTACCCGGGGGGTTTCTGAAATTTTTCTAAGTCCCACCAGAGGCATGGTACTACCCGGGTGGGTCTGAAATTTATTCTAAGTCCCACCAGAGGCATGGTACTACCCGGGTGGGTCTGAAATTTATTCTAAGTCCCACCAGAGGCATGGTACTACCCGGGTGGGTCTGAAATTTATTCTAAGTCCCACCAGAGGCATGGTACTACCCGGGTGGGTCTGAAATTTATTCTAAGTCCCACCAGAGGCATGGTACTACCCGGGTGGGCCTGAAATTTATTCTAAGTCCCACCAGAGGCATGGTACTACCCGGGGGGTTCCTGAAATTTTTCTAAGTCCCACCAGAGGCATGGTACTACCCGGGTGGGTCTGAAATTTATTCTAAGTCCCACCAGAGGCATGGTACTACCCGGGGGGTTTCTGAAATTTTTCTAAGTCCCACCAGAGGCATGGTACTACCCGGGTGGGTCTGAAATTTATTCTAAGTCCCACCAGAGGCATGGTACTACCCGGGTGGGTCTGAAATTTATTCTAAGTCCCACCAGAGGCATGGTACTACCCGGGTGGGTCTGAAATTTATTCTAAGTCCCACCAGAGGCATGGTACTACCCGGGTGGGTCTGAAATTTATTCTAAGTCCCACCAGAGGCATGGTACTACC
>CM035794.1:308463-350898 GCA_020466265.1 Siphamia tubifer | reverse complement strand
TTGCGGTGTGGGAATGTTGTCCATGTGTGATCAGTCATGTCTGAGGGGCCGGTCTGAATTTATTAAGGTATTATGTCTAAATTATTGCACCAGTGTTGGAATATGTGTGTAGCTGTGATGGGTGTCCAGTGAATGTTATCAGGTCCAGTAGTGAACTGGTCCTGTGGTAACTCGGCCAAGGATGGGAGGTGACTCCTAATAGTGTCATTGATGACTTGTAAATTATCTTTCTGGGGCCGTGCTAGTGCTGGGGAAAAGTTAATGACCGGGAAGAAAATATCTGCTTTGGGGAAGGTGCGTTTAGCTGCTCTGTGTAGCGCTTTAAGCTGTTTTATCGAGGTCAATTTTGGATGTTGGTCTTTATTATTGATACCTATTGAAAGGATGAGGATTCTGGTGGTGAGGGAAATTGGGGTTTTCTGACAGATTTTTAAAAAATGAAAAAAGTTGGCACCTGGATAACTGTCTATTTGAATTTGGTTGTTAGTGTATGGAGGGATTCTGCTAATGTTGGAATCCCCCAGCACTAGCACGGGCTTAGTTGGTCTGAAATGCCAGTCCTGTATTTTTCTATGGGGTCTGGCTCTATGGATTGTGGGTCTGAACTGAGGTGGAGAGTGGATCAGGACTGTCACCTCCCGATCCTTGGCCGAAGTCTCGTTATCTGTCTGTAAGGGTGAGGTTGGTGGTGTTATATCTAGGTCTGATTGTGTGGGTGTGTCAGTCCCGCGTGGCCCCCAGCTCCCTGGGTGAGGAGGGGGGGTCTCCATGGTTGTGGAGACTGGCGGGGCTTCAGGTTCTGGGGACCCGGGGTCGGAGAGCGGGCCCTCCTCACTGGGGGTCTGCTGGTGCGGAGTCAGGGTGGATTGATGTGGAGTGATACTGGTGGGTGGGTCTATGGGAAGAGGTGAGCTAGACGGAGGGGGAGGGAGGGACCCAGTCTCTGTTCTGTGTGCCACCTTCTCAACTAAGGAGGTGAGTGGGCCTAGGTACAAGGACCGTTGGTACGGTGCTTTTGACCTAGGGCGGGGAGGAGCGTTGTCCCTCTCCTGTTGTGTGTATGTTGTGTTTGTTTGTCTGGGAGTAGGCTGAGTGTCTGTAATCTGATGGGGTGGTGAATTGGTAGGTGTGTGTCCGTCTGTGGTGAATCCTAGTGAGGTTATTGCTGTTTGGATGGTCTGCTGTTGAAGTCTGTGTGTGAATCTCTTTTTGGCCCAGCCAATAGCTATATTTAAAGCTTGGTGGTCTGGGGTTGTATTCTGTAAGGATGAAATGATGGATGTGATAGAGGAGGTGTAATGTGTCTGAAGTATATGCAAAGTGTTATTTAGCCACTGTGTTGTGTTTGAAGTCAATTTGTGTTGAGTTTCTATTGTAGGCACTGCAGGTTTGATAAATGTTGTCAAACGGTGTACTTGTTTCTGCATGCCAGTAGGGGGAGTGAGTGTACTGATGGATGTGTCTATTATGTGTTGGTGATGTGTAGCCTGTATCAGTTTGAAATATAGTTTGCTCGTCTGTCTGGTTTCTGCGCTGGGTGGCCCCGTGAGTGTCTGTGTATGTGGCTGGATAGCATGTGTGTGTGCGTGTGCATGTGTGTCCCTCCTCCTGTATCGGCTGTCGTTGAATCCATGTGGTATGTGTGTTAGTGAGGTGGAATGATGTGTGTGTGTGTGTGCCCTAAGTGTATAATTATTGTTAAGCATGTCCCTTTGGCTCCCTGGCACGTCCTGAACCCTGTGATAAAAACAGCATTAAAACAGTGGTGGAGAGGGGTCCTACCTCCTTAAAGAGTTGGTCCGGATTCTCCTGGTCCTGGTCCTGGTCCTGATCCTGGTCCTGGTATTGGTAGGTTGTCTGGAGGATCTGGTGTCCTTTAGTGTGGCCCGGAGCTTTCTGGTCCTGGTCCTGGGTCAGGTAGACGCTGCAGGGGTCCGGTGTCCTTGATCCTGGACTCAAAAGCTCAGGCAGTGCAGGTAAACGGATCGGAGTCCGGGGTGTTGGACCCCGTCACACACTGTTAAAACTCAACTTTATTGTTTAAAAGCCGAATTAAAAACCCAACAAGGGTAAAATAAGAGGTTGGTAAAAGCTATAGTAAAAAGGGCTCGGTGTCGTGCCGGAGAGCCAAAATTAAAAAACCTGACGTTTCGCAGAGGTGCTGCTTCATCAGAGGTTAATGGGACAGTGATGTGTTGATGGGTATATAAATGTGTGTTTGTGTGCAGGAGAGGGGGAAGGCTCCTCCCCTCCCTTCCGGTTCTCCAATAGGAGCTCACGATTGTAATTGGTATAACAGGTGGGGGAAATTGGTGATAAATGGTTCAAAAAGAGTTAATTAGGGATAGTTGGAGGGGGACTGGAGCAAAGGGGAAGTAATTGTAAGTATCGTAGGTGAGGTGGCTATGTGATAAATAAATGAAATAATCAATTAAAGAATGGCGCAGCAGGCAGGGCATCCGCCTCTCGCCCAAGAGCCGCGGGTTCGAGACCCGGTCGGTCCAATATTTTCTGCGGGGAATCCCAGCCCGGTTGACCCCTACCATTCGTGGGTACTCTTATACTTTACCATAGTTTTATATGATTTTATAATTAAGTACAACATGCCACTATATACAGGTAGATGATATGTCTATACAACCTCATACACTTATCTGTTTCTCTTGGAGTAGAACTTCTTCCAATCTGTTTAAGAAGTGTAAGGAGAAGGGAAGACGAAGGAAGGGAGGAGGGAGGTCCCGGCCCGTGGCTCTGGCAGGGTTAGGTTTTAGGGTTAGAGTTAGGCTTAAATGATGTGCCAAAGTAGACCTTGAGGGCACTGGCCTACGGTTCCGGGCTCTCTCTTCCAAAACCTCATGAAAAATAAAAATCAAAATCAAAATCTCCTCCTGTAAACTTAGGGTTATGTGGGTGGGGGATCTGTTGGTATATGGTGTTATGTTAAATGATCAGTGGGAGGGCTCGGTCTCGTCATAGTCCCGGGTCCCAGGGGATACAGCGTCCCAAATCGGGGGGACGGGGGAATGATGTGGGATGAGGAAAACACAAATTAAGGATAAGTGTAAGCTTGTGGACGGGTCTTCCCCAGCGCAGCGCCGCCGCAGCCAGATCCGCTACTGAAGATAGGTCTACTGGATTTCATATTGGCGAAACAAAGACAATCATAGTTATATAAATAAATATATACAAAGAAATATATAAATATAGCTGTCTGCTAGTGTATTGGTAAGGTATTCGTTTTTGCTTTATGCTCATACTTCTTAATATGTCTGTGTGTGGTGGATGTGTGGCTAGATGCAAAGAAAAAGAGGGGAAGAGAAAGGGGGTCAGAAGGGAAAGCAAACAACATGCGTTAAGGTGCAAAACAAATTATTAATAAACAGGCACAAAATCCACACTACTTAACCAAACCATGCAATTTCCAAAGAATATAGTGAACACTTAGGAGACAGCAATCATAAATAACAAATATAGATAGCAAAAACAATTTATTAATACATGTATATCAGAGGAGACATAAGAAGACCCAACAGTAAGATGACAAAAAAAGGGGGGGGGAGGAAAGAGAACGAAAAAGGAAGGGGGAAGAAAACATAGAACAGGAATGACCAAACTTAGGGAGGAAAGGTACATGGGACAGGTTTGTCTTACATCTCTTTTTAGGTTAGATATCAAATTATTTCTCTGTAATGCTTTTAATATGAGATAGGTTAAATCCAATTATAGTTAGTTAATGTATATATATATATATAGAAAAATTATATTATTGTTAATAATAGAAGCTTTTTATAATAAGTAATTGATTAATTAACTGTAGCAAATAAAATGAAAAAGCCTGTTTTGATCCAGCCCTCCTTTTGTGAGGGTCAAATGCGTGCGCTGCGCTGGGGAGGAAAGTCAGTAGGAATTCAGTGAGGCAAAAACTGTCATTTATGTAGGAATTGAATTTATTAAGGTGTTTTATTGTCCTGATGGTTAGGCTTTCTTCTTAGGTACATGGGTGTCCTCCGGAGGGAGAGAATCGTGTGGGGGTCAAGGCTGCATCCTCTGGTGACGGAGGGGAGAGAAAGAGTAATTTAGATCCCCTCGGTTCCGTTGTTTTCCGCCAGTCCACTCGAAGACCCCCCATCCTCTCTCCGTCCCCAAGGTTAGGGTTGGGGTTAGAATAGGGGGTAGGGGTTAGAGTTAGGGTAAAGGGTTAGGGTTAGGAGATTAGGGTTAGGAAAAAGGGTTAGGGTTAGGAAAAAGGGTTAGGGAAAAGGGGTTAGGTTTAGGGTTAGGAAAAAGGGTTAGGGTTAGGGTTAGGAAAAAAGGGGTTAGGGTTAGGAAAAAGGGTTAGGGAAAAGGGGTTAGGTTTAGGAAAAAGGGTTAGGGTTAGGGTTAGGAAAAAGGGCTAGGGAAAAGGGGTTAGGTTTAGGGTTAGGAAAAAGGGTTAGGGTTAGGGTTAGGAAAAAGGGTTAGGGTTAGGAAAAAGGGTTTGGGAAAAGGGGTTAGGTTTAGGAAAAGGGTTAGGGTTAGGGTTAGGAAAAAGGGTAAGGGAAAAGGGGTTAGGTTTAGGAAAAGGGTTAGGGTTGGGGTTAGGAAAAAGGGTAAGGGAAAAGGGGTTAGGTTTAGGGTTAGGAAAAAGGGTTAGAGTTAGGGTTAGGAAAAAAAGGGTTAGGGTTAGGAAAAAGGGTTAGGGAAAAGGGGTTAGGTTTAGGGTTAGGAAAGAGGGTTAGGATAGAAGGGTTAGGGTTAGGACAGAGGGTAGAGTAAGGGTTAGGGTGAGAAAAGAGGTTGGGGTTAGAATAAAAGGGTGGGTAAACCTTAAACAGGGACGGAGGAGCCCAGAGAGAGGGGGACATGTGTGTCTGTGTGGACCAATAATTTGATGCCACCTTGTGGATGGGTGAATGTATTGCGGTGTGGGAATGTTGTCCATGTGTGATCAGTCATGTCTGAGGGGCCGGTCTGAATTTATTAAGGTATTATGTCTAAATTATTGCACCAGTGTTGGAATATGTGTGTAGCTGTGATGGGTGTCCAGTGAATGTTATCAGGTCCAGTAGTGAACTGGTCCTGTGGTAACTCGGCCAAGGATGGGAGGTGACTCCTAATAGTGTCATTGATGACTTGTAAATTATCTTTCTGGGGCCGTGCTAGTGCTGGGGAAAAGTTAATGACCGGGAAGAAAATATCTGCTTTGGGGAAGGTGCGTTTAGCTGCTCTGTGTAGCGCTTTAAGCTGTTTTATCGAGGTCAATTTTGGATGTTGGTCTTTATTATTGATACCTATTGAAAGGATGAGGATTCTGGTGGTGAGGGAAATTGGGGTTTTCTGACAGATTTTTAAAAAATGAAAAAAGTTGGCACCTGGATAACTGTCTATTTGAATTTGGTTGTTAGTGTATGGAGGGATTCTGCTAATGTTGGAATCCCCCAGCACTAGCACGGGCTTAGTTGGTCTGAAATGCCAGTCCTGTATTTTTCTATGGGGTCTGGCTCTATGGATTGTGGGTCTGAACTGAGGTGGAGAGTGGATCAGGACTGTCACCTCCCGATCCTTGGCCGAAGTCTCGTTATCTGTCTGTAAGGGTGAGGTTGGTGGTGTTATATCTAGGTCTGATTGTGTGGGTGTGTCAGTCCCGCGTGGCCCCCAGCTCCCTGGGTGAGGAGGGGGGGTCTCCATGGTTGTGGAGACTGGCGGGGCTTCAGGTTCTGGGGACCCGGGGTCGGAGAGCGGGCCCTCCTCACTGGGGGTCTGCTGGTGCGGAGTCAGGGTGGATTGATGTGGAGTGATACTGGTGGGTGGGTCTATGGGAAGAGGTGAGCTAGACGGAGGGGGAGGGAGGGACCCAGTCTCTGTTCTGTGTGCCACCTTCTCAACTAAGGAGGTGAGTGGGCCTAGGTACAAGGACCGTTGGTACGGTGCTTTTGACCTAGGGCGGGGAGGAGCGTTGTCCCTCTCCTGTTGTGTGTATGTTGTGTTTGTTTGTCTGGGAGTAGGCTGAGTGTCTGTAATCTGATGGGGTGGTGAATTGGTAGGTGTGTGTCCGTCTGTGGTGAATCCTAGTGAGGTTATTGCTGTTTGGATGGTCTGCTGTTGAAGTCTGTGTGTGAATCTCTTTTTGGCCCAGCCAATAGCTATATTTAAAGCTTGGTGGTCTGGGGTTGTATTCTGTAAGGGTTAGGGTTAGGGTTAGGGTTAGGGGTTAGGGTTAGGGTTAGGGTTAGGGTTAGGGTTTAGGGTTAGGGTTAGGGTTAGGGTTAGGGTTAGGGTTAGGGTTAGGGTTAGGGTTAGGGTTAGGGTTAGGGTTAGGGTTAGGGTTAGGGTTAGGGTTAGGGTTAGGGTTAGGGTTAGGGTTAGGGTTAGGGTTAGGGTTAGGGTTAGGGTTAGGGTTAGGGTTAGGGTTAGGGTTAGGGTTAGGGTTAGGGTTAGGGTTAGGGTTAGGGTTAGGGTTAGGGTTAGGGTTAGGGTTAGGGTTAGGGTTAGGGTTAGGGTTAGGGTTAGGGTTAGGGTTAGGGTTAGGGTTAGGGTTAGGGTTAGGGTTAGGGTTAGGGTTAGGGTTAGGGTTAGGGTTAGGGTTAGGGTTAGGGTTAGGGTTAGGGTTAGGGTTAGGGTTAGGGTTAGGGTTAGGGTTAGGGTTAGGGTTAGGGTTAGGGTTAGGGTTAGGGTTAGGGTTAGGGTTAGGGTTAGGGTTAGGGTTAGGGTTAGGGTTAGGGTTAGGGTTAGGGTTAGGGTTAGGGTTAGGGTTAGGGTTAGGGTTAGGGTTAGGGTTAGGGTTAGGGTTAGGGTTAGGGTTAGGGTTAGGGTTAGGGTTAGGGTTAGGGTTAGGGTTAGGGTTAGGGTTAGGGTTAGGGTTAGGGTTAGGGTTAGGGTTAGGGTTAGGGTTAGGGTTAGGGTTAGGGTTAGGGTTAGGGTTAGGGTTAGGGTTAGGGTTAGGGTTAGGGTTAGGGTTAGGGTTAGGGTTAGGGTTAGGGTTAGGGTTAGGGTTAGGGTTAGGGTTAGGGTTAGGGTTAGGGTTAGGGTTAGGGTTAGGGTTAGGGTTAGGGTTAGGGTTAGGGTTAGGGTTAGGGTTAGGGTTAGGGTTAGGGTTAGGGTTAGGGTTAGGGTTAGGGTTAGGGTTAGGGTTAGGGTTAGGGTTAGGGTTAGGGTTAGGGTTAGGGTTAGGGTTAGGGTTAGGGTTAGGGTTAGGGTTAGGGTTAGGGTTAGGGTTAGGGTTAGGGTTAGGGTTAGGGTTAGGGTTAGGGTTAGGGTTAGGGTTAGGGTTAGGGTTAGGGTTAGGGTTAGGGTTAGGGTTAGGGTTAGGGTTAGGGTTAGGGTTAGGGTTAGGGTTAGGGTTAGGGTTAGGGTTAGGGTTAGGGTTAGGGTTAGGGTTAGGGTTAGGGTTAGGGTTAGGGTTAGGGTTAGGGTTAGGGTTAGGGTTAGGGTTAGGGTTAGGGTTAGGGTTAGGGTTAGGGTTAGGGTTAGGGTTTAGGGTTAGGGTTAGGGTTAGGGTTAGGGTTAGGGTTAGGGTTAGGGTTAGGGTTAGGGTTTTCCCATAGAGAATGAATGGGGATTCCATGATTCCATATTCAATCTTCCAGAATCGCGTCTAATAGATACGAATCCGGAAGACTTTCACTTTCCCTTTCCAACTTTTTCTTCCGCATTCCATTGCCTTCCTTCCGCATTCCAATCGAATGTGTGATGAATTTTTTGAACCCCTAGGGGGCGCCAAAGTATAAAATTCCATAATTCCAAGTTCAATTCCAATATCTTCCAATATTCCAAATTTATATCTAAAATATTAGATTATTAATATTATATGGATTAGCATGCAGAGCTATGCTAGCTAATGCTAGCATGCTAATGCTAAAATGCTAACATGTTCTAAAACCAACCTAAACGTTTGGACATGATGGATTAGCATGCATTAGGGCTAGCATTAGCATGCTAATGCTAGCATGCTAATGCTAACATATTCTAAAACCAACCTAAACGTTTGGACATGATGGATTAGCATGCATTAGGGCTAGCATTAGCATGCTAATGCTAGCATGCTAATGCTAGCATGCTAATGCTAACATGCTAACATGTTCTAAAACCAACCTAAACGTTTGGACATGATGGATTAGCATGCATTAGGGCTAGCATTAGCATGCTAATGCTAGCATGCTAATGCTAACATGTTCTAAAACCAACCTAAACGGTTGGACATGATGGATTAGCATGCATTAGGGCTAGCATTAGCATGCTAATGCTAGCATGCTAATGCTAATTCTAATGATATAGATGCAAATGTGGAAGGAAAATAGATACAAATGTGGAATTTGCAATATAGATGCAAATGTGGAAGGAGAATTTGAAAAATAGATACAAATGTGGAAGGAGATTTTGAAAAATAGATACAAATGTGGAACGTGGATTTATGTTTTCGACGTGGGATTTTGGGCTAACCGAAGCACGTTGGGACTTGGGAAAAATATCGTCGGATGCTCCGAGGGTGCTGTGTAACATATGTGAAAATCAAGGTTTTATCTCAACTTTTTTTTTTGGACTCAAATCCTTTTTTGCCATTTTAAAGGCCTCTGGGACGCTTAGCGCCCATCCCCCGATTTCTTGATGTTTTCGGTGACCGATTACTCGGCCGTACTAGGTCGTAGTAAGTCGAGCTCGGTATCGACGGAAAGGTCTCGCTGAGCTTTAACAGACCCGCTTGGAAAAACACTTCTACCCCTTTTCTGTCGAGAGCTAGGGGGCGCTAAACTATTAAAATTTCACACCTTTCAAATGGCGTATCTCGTGAACGGAAGCACTTGGGGAGTTGGGGCATATATCATTGGAAAGGTCTCTACTAGCTCTATTACATATGTCAAGGGCATCTAGGTGGCGCTGTTCCTGAGCAAACTCCTTAAAAAAGAGGGTTAGAGACACGGGACATACTTTTACTTGAAGTGCTTGACTAACTAGTTGTAATAGGATGCTCATTGCCCACCTTCCATTAGCACTTTAGGTGATGGGTGGGTATGAACTTATTTCACATTTACATTCTATAATTCCAGATTTGTATCTATTACTACCAAATTTGATTTTGGAGGGAAAAATGTTATGGACTTTATTCTGTTCTAACTCTTGAAGGCTTTAAGTTATACACTTGAAATTTTCAGGGTGTAAACACAAGGTCTAGAAGTAACTGAATGTAAAATTTCAGGAGTGTAGGTCAAGGATTAGTGTGTGAAATTGACCCAAATAAAATTGCTCTTCCAGGGCAGGGCCGCTTCCAGATTTGTATCTATTACTAGCAAATTTTTTTTTGGAGGGAAAAAATGTTATGGTACTTTATTCTGTTCTAACTCTTGAAGGCTTTAAGTTATACACTTGAAATTTTCAGGGTGTAAACATAAGGTCTTAATGTTAGTAAATCTAAATTTTCAGAAGTCTAGGTCAAGGGGAAGTGTGTGAAAACGACCCAAATAAAATTGCTCTGCCAGGACAGGGCCTCTTCCATATTTACATCTATTCTCATTACGACTACTTTACTGATTTCAGGGCTGAATTTGGGACCCTTCCTGTTGTGTCAGAGTGGTGAAAATTGACACTCTTACTCAGTGAGATGCCAGGTTTGAGTCAGAGTTGGAACCAACTCTCTATTCCATTGCATGGCCAAACAGGACCCCCAAACCCTTTGCGGTTTCAGGGCCTCTTCCATATTTACATCTATTATCATTACGACTACTTTACTGATTTCAGGGCTAAATTTGGGACCCTTCCTGTTGAGTCAGAGTGGTGAAAATCGACACTCTTACTCAGTGAGATGCCAGGTTTGAGTCAGAGGTGGATCCAACTCTCTATTCCATTGCATGGCCAAACAGGACCCCCAAACCCTTTGCGGTTTCAGGGCCTCTTCCACATTTACATCTATTACCTATGAACTCATTCCACATTTACATTCCATAATTCCAGATTTGTATCTATTCCTATACAGATGACCTTTTGACCCCTGAAAATAAAAAGGCTATAAAATGGAAACGGAAAGAGCTAGGGATACGGGGACACCTGTTCTCCAATGCTCCCAGAGGGGTGTATATCATATGTGAAAATCAAGGCTTTATCTCAACTTTTTTTTTTACCCCCAATGGATTTTCCCTGATTCCAAGGCCTCTAAGACTTATAGCCCTCTACCCCTTTTGTCCTACTTTTTTTTGCCATACTTGGTCGCAGTAAGTCGAGCTTGGTATCGACGGAAAGGTCTCGCTGAGCTTTACTAGAACCACTTGGAAAAAAACTTCTATCCCTTTTCTGTCGAGAGCTAGGGGGCGCTAACCTATTGAGATTTCGATTTTTTTCAAGTGGCGTATCTCTTGAACGGAAGCACTTGGGGAGTTGGGGCATATATCATTGGAAAGGTCTCAACTAGCTCTATTACATATTCCAAGGACATCTCGGTGGTGCTGTTCCAGAGCCAACTCCTTAAAAAAGAGGGTTAGAGACACGGGACATACTTCTACTTGTAGTGCTTGACTGACTGGTTGCAGTAGGCTGCTCATTGGCATCCTTCCTACCATCAGCGCTTTAGGGGATGGGAGGGTATGAACTCATTCCACATTTACATCTATTACCTCAGAAATTAATTCACATTTACATTCCATAATTCCAGATTTGTATCTATTCCTATACAGATATGACCTTTTGACCCCTGAAAATAAAAAAGGCTATAAAATGGAAACGGAAAGAGCTAGGGATACAGGGACAACTGTTCTCCGATGCTCCAAGAGGGGTGTACATCATATGTGAAAATCAAGGTTTTATCTATTTTTTTTTTAACTCCCAATGGATTTTGTTGCCGCTGTTCCGTAACCATGGCAACCGTAACCATGGCGGCAACGGTTACCATAGCAACTGTAACCATAGCAACCGTAACCATGGCAATAGGCTGCTCATTGGCCTCCTTCCATCAGCACTTTAGGTGATGAACTCATTTCACATTTACATTCGATAATTCCAGATTTACATCTATTACTACCAAATTTGATTTAGAAGGGAAAAATGTTATGGTACTTTATTCTGTTCTAACTCTTGAAGGCTTTAAGTTATACATTTGAAATTTTCAGGGTGTAAACACAAGGTCTAGAAGTAACTGAATGTAAAATTTCAGGAGTGTAGGTCAAGGATTAGTGTGTGAAATTGACCCAAATATAATTGCTCTTCCAGGGCAGGGCCGCTTCCATATTTGTATCTATTACTACCAAATTTTTTTTTGGAGGGAAAAAATGTTATGGTACTTTATTCTGTTCTAACTCTTGAAGGCTTTAAGTTATACACATAAAATTTGCAGGGTGTAAACATAAGGTCTTAATGTTACTAAATCTAAATTTTCAGAAGTCTAGGTCAAAAGGAAGTGTGTGAAATCGAACCAAATAAAATTGCTCTTCCAGGGCAGGGCCGCTTCCAGATTTGTATCTATTACTACCAAATAAAATTGCTCTTCCAGGGCAGGGCCGCTTCCAGATTTGTATCTATTACTACCAAATTTTTTTTGGAGGGAAAAAATGTTATGGTACTTTATTCTGTTCTAACTCTTGAAGGCTTTAAGTTATACACATGAAATTTGCAGGGTGTAAACATAAGGTCTTAATGTAACTAAATCTAAATTTTCAGAAGTCTAGGTCAAGGGGAAGTGTGTGAAATCGACCCAAATAAAATTGCTCTTCCAGGGCAGGGCCTCTTCCATATTTACATCTATTACTACCAAATTTGATTTTGGAGGGAAAAAGTGCTAATGCTAGCATGCTAATGCTAGCATGCTAATGCTAACATGCTATTGCAATATGATAATGCTAACATGCTAATTCTAGCATGCTAATGCTAATATGCTAATGCTAGCATGCTAATACTAGCATGCTAACATGTTAGGTTGCCATAGCAACGGTTGCCAATACCATTGGTTGCCATAGCAATGGTTGCCATACCATTGGTTGCCACAGCAACGGTTGCCATAGCAACGGTTGCCATGGCAACGGTTGCCATAGCAATGGTTGCCATAACATTGGTTGCCATAGCAACGGTTGCCATGGCAACTGTTGCCATAGCAATGGTTGCCATAACATTGGTTTCCATAGCAACGGTTGCCATGGCAATGGTTGCCATAGCAATGGTTGCCATACCATTGGTTGCCATACAATTGGTTGCCATAGCAACGGTTGCCATGGCAACGGTTGCCATAGCAACGGTTGCCATTGCAACGGTTGCCATATCAACCGTACCATAGCAAGTTAATGCTAGCATGCTAATGCTAGCATGCTAAAGCTAGCATGCTTATGCTAGCATGCTAATGCTAACATGCTAATGCTAGCATGCTAATGCTAGCATGCTAATGCTAACATGCTAATGCTAACATGCTAATGCTAACATGCTAATGCTAACATGCTAATGCTAACATGCTAATGCTTACATGCTAATGCTAACATGCTAATGCTTACATGCTAGCATGCTAACATGCTAACATGCTTACATGCTAACATGCTAACATGCTAACATGCTAACATGCTAACATGCTAACATGCTAACATGCTAACATGCTAACATGCTAATGCTAGCATGCTAATGCTAGATTGCTAATGCTAGCATGCTAATGCTAGATTGCTAATGCTAGCATGCTAATTGCCCATTGCCATGGCAACGGTTGACATATAAATTGTAACCATAGCAACGGTTGCCATAGCAACGGTTGCCATGACAACGGTTGCCACAGCAACGGTATGAACTTATTTCACACTTACATTCCATAATTCCAGATTTACATCTATTACTACCAAATTTGATTTTGGAGGGAAAAATGTTATAGTACTTTAATCTGTTCTAACTCTTGAAGGCTTTAAGTTATACATTTGAAATTTTCAGGGTGTAAACACAAGGTCTAGAAGTAACTAAATGTAAAATTTCAGGAGTGTAGGTCAAGGATTAGTGTGTGAAATTGACCCAAATAAAATTGCTCTTCCAGGGCAGGGCCGCTTCCAGATTTGTATCTATTACTACCAAATTTTTTTTTGGAGGGAAAAAATGTTATGGTATTTTATTCTGTTGTAACTCTTGAAGGCTTTAAGTTATACACATGAAATTTGCAGGGTGTAAACATAAGGTCTTAATGTTACTAAATCTAAATTTTCAGAAGTCTAGGTCAAGGGGAAGTGTGTGAAAACGACCCAAATAAAATTGCTCTGCCAGGACAGGGCCTCTTCCATATTTACATCTATTCTCATTACGACTACTTTACTGATTTCAGGGCTAAATTTGGGACCCTTCCTGTTGTGTCAGAGTGGTGAAAATTGACACTCTTACTCAGTGAGATGCCAGGTTTGAGTCAGAGTTGGAACCAACTCTCTATTCCATTGCATGGCCAAACAGGACCCCCAAACCCTTTGCGGTTTCAGGGCCTCTTCCATATTTACATCTATTATCATTACGACTACTTTACTGATTTCAGGGCTTAATTTGGGACCCTTCCTGTTGTGTCAGAGTGGTGAAAATCGACACTCTTACTCAGTGAGATGCCAGGTTTGAGTCAGAGGTGGATCCAACTCTCTATTCCATTGCATGGCCAAACAGGACCCCCAAACCCTTTGCGGTTTCAGGGCCTCTTCCATATTTACATCTATTATCATTACGACTACTTTACTGATTTCAGGGCTAAATTTGGGACCCTTCCTGTTGTGTCAGAGTGGTGAAAATCGACACTCTTACTCAGTGAGATGCCAGGTTTGAGTCAGAGGTGGATCCAACTCTCTATTCCATTGCCTGGCCAAACAGGACCCCCAAACCCTTTGCGCCGCCAGGGCCTCTTCCACATTTACATCTATTACCTATGAACTTATTCCACATTTACATTCCAAAATTCCAGATTTGTATCTATTCCTATACAGATGACCTTTTGACCCCTGAAAATAAAAAGGCTATAAAATGGAAACGGAAAGAGCTAGGGATACGGGGACACCTGTTCTCCAATGCTCCAAGAGGGGTGTATATCATATGTGAAAATCAAGTCTTTATCTCAATATTTTTTTTTGACCCCCAATGGATTTTTCCCTGATGCCAGGCCTCTGGGACTTATAGCCCTCTACCCCGTTCGTCCTACTTTTTTTTGCCATACTTGGTCGCAGTAAGTCGAGCTTGGTATCGACGGAAAGGTCTCGCCGAGCTTTACTAGACCCACTTGGAAAAAAACTTCTACCCCTTTTCTGTCGAGAGCTAGGGGGCGCTAACCTATTGAGATTTCGATTTTTTTCAAGTGGCGGATCTCTTGAACGGAAGCACTTGAGGAGTTGGGGCATATATCATTGGAAAGGTCTCAACTAGCTCTATTACATATTCCAAGGACATCTCGGTGGCGCTGTTCCAGAGCCAACTCCTTAAAAAAGAGGGTTAGAGACACGGGACATACTTCTACTTGTAGTGCTTGACTGACTGGTTGCAGTAGGCTGCTCATTGGCATCCTTCCTACCATCAGCGCTTTAGGGGATGGGAGGGTATGAACTCATTCCACATTTACATCTATTACCTATGAACTTTTTCCACATTTACATTCCAAAATTCCAGATTTGTATCTATTCCTATACAGATGACCTTTTGACCCCTGAAAATAAAAAGGCTATAAAATGGAAACGGAAAGAGCTAGGGATACGGGAAAAAGTGTCCTCCGATGCTCCAAGAGGGGTGTATATCATATGTGAAAATCAAGGTTTTATCTATTTTTTTTTTAACTCCCAATGGATTTTGTTGCCGCTGTTCCGTAACCATGGCAACCGTAACCATGGCGGCAACGGTTACCATAGCAACTGTAACCATAGCAACCGTAACCATGGCAATAGGCTGCTCATTGGCCTCCTTCCATCAGCACTTTAGGTGATGGGAGGGTATGAACTCATTTCACATTTACATTCCATAATTCCAGATTTACATCTATTACTACCAAATTTGATTTAGAAGGGAAAAATGTCATGACACTTTATTCAGTCCTACTCCTGAAGCCTTTAAGTTATACACTTGAAATTTGCAGGGTGTAAACACAAGGTCTAGAAGTAACTGAATATAAAAATTCAGGAGTGTAGGTCAAGGATTAGTGTGTGAAATTGACCCAAATATAATTGCTCTTCCAGGGCAGGGCCGCTTCCAGATTTGTATCTATTACTACCAAATTTTTTTTTGGAGGGAAAAAATGTTATGGTACTTTATTCTGTTCTAACTCTTGAAGGCTTTAAGTTATACACATGAAATTTGCAGGGTGTAAACATAAGGTCTTAATGTTACTAAATCTAAATTTTCAGAAGTCTAGGTCAAGGGGAAGTGTGTGAAATCGACCCAAATAAAATTGCTCTTCCAGGGCAGGGCTGCTTCCATATTTGTATCTATTACTACCAAATTTTTTTTGGAGGGAAAAAGTGTTATGGTACTTTATTCTGTTCTAACTCGTGAAGCCTTTAAGTTATACACATGAAATTTTCAGGGTGTAAACTTAAGGTCTTAATGTTACTAAATCTAAATTTTCAGAAGTCTAGGTCAAGGGGAAGGGTGTGAAATCGAACCAAATAAAATTGCTCTTCCAGGGCAGGGCCGCTTCCATATTTGTATCTATTACTAGCAAATTTTTTTTGGGAGGGAAAAAGTGTTATGGTACTTTATTCTGTTCTAACTCGTGAAGCCTTTAAGTTATACACATGAAATTTTCAGGGTGTAAACTTAAGGTCTTAATGTTACTAAATCTAAATTTTCAGAAGTCTAGGTCAAGGGGAAGTGTGTGAAATCGACCCAAATAAAATTGCTCTTCCAAGGCAGGGCCGCTTCCATATTTGTATCTATTACTACCAAATTTGATTTTGGAGGGAAAAAGTGCTAATGCTAGCATGCTAATGCTAGCATGCTAATGCTAATATGCTAATGCTAGCATGCTAATACTAGCATGCTAACATGTTAGGTTGCCATAGCAACGGTTGCCAATACCATTGGTTGCCATAGCAACGGTTGCCATAGCAACGGTTGCCATAACATTGGTTGCCATAGCAACGGTTGCCATGGCAACGGTTGCCATAGCAATGGTTGCCATAACATTGGTTGCCATAGCAATGGTTGCCATGGCAACGGTTGCCATAGCAATGGTTGCCATGGCAACGGTTGCCATAGCAATGGTTGCCATAACATTGGTTGCCATGGCAACGGTTGCCATAGCAATGGTTGCCATAACATTGGTTGCCATGGCAACGGTTGCCATGGCAATGGTTGCCATACCATTGGTTGCCATATCAACGGTTGCCATGGCAACGGTTGCCATAACATTGGTTGCCATGGCAACGGTTGCCATGGCAATGGTTGCCATACCATTGGTTGCCATATCAACGGTTGCCATGGCAACGGTTGCCATAGCAATGGTTGCCATACCATTGGTTGCCATAGCAACCCTTGCCATGACAACAGTTGCCATAGCAACGGTTGCCATTGCAACGGTTGCCATTGTAACGGTTGCCATATCAACCGTACCATAGCAAGTTAATGCTAGCATGCTAATGCTAGCATGCTAAAGCTAGCATGCTAATGCTAGCATGCTAATGCTAGCATGCTAATGCTAACATGCTAATGCTAACATGCTAATGCTAACATGCTAATGCTAACATGCTAATGCTAGCATGCTAATGCTAACATGCTAATATGCTAACATGCTAACATGCTAACATGCTAACATGGTAACATGCTAACATGCTAACATGCTAACATGCTAACATGCTAATGCTAGCATGCTAAATTTAGTATGCTAATGTTAGCATGCTAATGCTAGCATGCTAATGCTAGAATGCTAATGCTAGCATGCTAATGCTATCATGCTAATGCTTACATGCTAATACTAGCATGCTAACATGTTAGGTTGCCATAGCAACGGTTGCCATACCATTGGTTGCCATACCATTGGCTGCCATGGCAACGGTTGCCATGGCAACGGTTGCCATAGCAACGGTTGCCATAGAAACGGTTGCCATAGCAACGGTTGCCATAGCAACGGTTGCCATAGCAACGGTTGCCATAGCAACGGTTGCCATAGCTATGGTTGCCATAACATCGGTTGCCATAGCAACGGTTGCCATGGCAAGGGTGACCATAGCAATGGTTGCCATAGCAACGGTTGCCATACCATTGGTTGCCATGGCAACGGTTGCCACAGCAACCGTTGCATTAGCAATGGTTGCCATGGCAACGGTTGCCATAGCAATGGTTGCCATAGCAACGGTTGCCATGGCAACGGTTGCCATAGCAATGGTTGCCATAACATAGGTTGCCATAGCAACGGTTGCCATGGCAACGGTTGCCATAGCAATGGTTGCCATGCCATTGGTTGCCATAGCAACGGTTGCCATAGCAACGGTTGCCATAGCAACGGTTGCCATAGCAACGGTTGCCATAGCAACGGTTGCCATAGCAACGGTTGCCATGACAACGGTTGCCATATCAACCGTACCATAGCATGCTAGCATGCTAATGCTAGCATGCTAATGCTAACATGCTAATGCTAACATGCTAATGCTAGCATGCTAATGCTAGCATGCTAATGCTAGCATGCTAATGCTAGCATGCTAATGCTAGCATGCTAATGCTAGCATGCTAATGCTAGCATGCTAATGCTAACATGCTAACATGCTAACATGCTAATATGCTAATATGCTAACATGCTAACATGCTAACATGCTAACATGCTAATGCTAACATGCTAATGCTAGCATGCTTAATTTAGTATGCTAATGTTAGCATGCTAATGTTAGCATGCTAATGCTAGCATGCTAATGCTAGCATGCTAATGCTAGCATGCTAATGCTTACATGCTAATGCTAGCATGCTAATACTAGCATGCTAACATGTTAGGTTGCCATAGCAACCGTTGCCATGGCAACGGTTGCCATAGCAATGGTTGCCATAACATTGGTTGCCATAGCAACAGTTGCCATGGCAATGGTTGCCATAACATTGGTTGCCATAGCAACGGTTGCCATGGCAACGGTTGCCATAGCTATGGTTGCCATGGCAACGGTTGCCACAGCAACCGTTGACATAGCAACTGTTGCCATAGCAACGGTTGCCATGGCAACGGTTGCCATAGCAATGGTTGCCATAACATTGGTTGCCATAGCAACGGTTGCCATGGCAACGGTTGCCATAGCAACGGTTGCCATAGCAACGGTTGCCATAGCAACGGTTGCCATAGCAACGGTTGCCAATACAACGGTTGCCATAGCAACGGTTGCCATAGCAACGGTTGCCATAGCAACGGTTGCCATAGTAATGGTTGCCATACCATTGGTTGCCATAGCAACGGTTGCCATGACAACAGTTGCCATACCATTGGTTGCCATAGCAACGGTTGCCATAGCAACGGTTGCCATACCATTGGTTGCCATAGCAACGGTTGCCATAGCAACGGTTGCCATACCATTGGTTGCCATGGCAACGGTTGCCACAGCAACCGTTGCCATAGCAACAGTTGCCATAGCAACGGTTGCCATGGCAACGGTTGCCATAGCAATGGTTGCCATAACATTGGTTGCCATAGCAACGGTTGCCATGGCAACGGTTGCCATAGCTATGGTTGCCATGGCAACGGTTGCCACAGCAACCGTTGACATAGCAACTGTTGCCATAGCAACGGTTGCCATGGCAACGGTTGCCATAGCAACGGTTGCCATAACATTGGTTGCCATAGCAACGGTTGCCATGGCAACGGTTGCCATAGCAACGGTTGCCATAACATTGGTTGCCATAGCAACGGTTGCCATAGCAACGGTTGCCATAGCAACGGTTGCCAATACAACAGTTGCCATAGCAACGGTTGCCATAGCAACGGTTGCCATAGCAACGGTTGCCATAGCAACGGTTGCCATAGTAATGGTTGCCATACCATTGGTTGCCATAGCAACGGTTGCCATGACAACAGTTGCCATACCATTGGTTGCCATAGCAACGGTTGCCATAGCAACGGTTGCCATACCATTGGTTGCCATAGCAATGGTTGCCATGGCAACGGTTGCCATAGCAACGGTTGCCATGGCAACGGTTGCCATAGCAATGGTTGCCATACCACCGGTTGCCATAGCAACGGTTGCCATGACGACAGTTGCCATAGCAACGGTTGCCATTGCAACGGTTGCCATATCAACCGTACCATAGCAAGTTAATGCTAGCATGCTAATGCTAGCATGCTAAAGCTAGCATGCTAATGCTAGCATGCTAATGCTAACATGCTAATGATAACATGCTAATGCTAACATGCTAATGCTAACATGCTAATGCTAACATGCTAATGCTAACATGCTAATGCTAGCATGCTAATGCTAACATGCTAATGCTAACATGCTAATGCTAACATGCTAATGCTAACATGCTAATGCTAGCATGCTTACATGCTAACATGCTAACATGCTAACATGCTAACATGCTAACATGCTAACATGCTAACATGCTAACATGCTAACATGCTAATGCTTACATGCTAATGCTAGCATGCTGAATTCAGTATGCTAATGTTAGCATGCTAATGCTAGCATGCTAATGCTAGCATGCTAATGCAATATGATAATGCTAACATGCTAATTCTAGCATGTTAATGCTAATATGCTAATGCTAGCATGCTAATACTAGCATGCTAACATGTTAGGTTGCCATAGCAACGGTTGCCAATACCATTGGTTGCCAATACCATTGGTTGCCATAGCAACGGTTGCCATAGCAACGGTTGCCATAGCAACGGTTGCCATAGAAACGGTTGCCATAGCAACGGTTGCCATAGCAACGGTTGCCATAGCAATGGTTGCCATACCATTGGTTGCCACAGCAACGGTTGCCATGGCAACGGTTGCCATAGCAATGGTTGCCATAACATTGGTTGCCATAGCAACGGTTGCCATGGCAACGGTTGCCATAGCAACGGTTGCCATGGCAACGGTTGCCATAGCAACGGTTGCCATACCATTGGTTGCCATGGCAACGGTTGCCATAGCAATGGTTGCCATAACATTGGTTGCCATTGCAACGGTTGCATTGGCAACGGTTGCCATAGCAATGGTTGCCATAGCAACGGTTGCCATGGCAACGGTTGCCTAACGCTTTTAGACGGCGGCGGCTCAATCTGCCACAGCCGGGACGCGAACCGCCAACCTCTTGGTCTACTACGGACCGAGAGGTTGGCGGTTCGCGTCCCGGCTGTGGCAGTCCACATGTCAAAGTGTCCTTGGGCAAGACACTGTGAATGGGTGATTGTGAAGCAAATGTGAAGCGCTTTGAGCACCATGAAGGTGTAATTATGAATATGGAGTTGGAATATGGAATATGTAATTGGAATTTGGAATTTGGAATATAGATGTAAATGTGGAATGTGGAATTCACTATATAGATACAAATGTGGAATTGTGGAATTCACTATATAGATACAAATGTGGAATGTGGATTCTGTTTTGGAATTTGGGCTAACGGAAGCGTTTAGGGATTTGGGACAGGTATAATTGGAATGTTCTCAACTAGCTCTATTACATATGTCAAGGACATCTATGTGGCGCTTTTAGACGGCGGCGGCTCAATCTGCCACAGCCGGGGCGCGAACCGCCAACCTCTTGGTCTACTACGGACCGAGAGGTTGGCGGTTCGCGTCCCGGCTGTGGCAGTCCACATGTCAAAGTGTCCTTGGGCAAGACACTGTGAATGGGTGATTGTGAAGCAAATGTGAAGCGCTTTGAGCACCATGAAGGTGTAATTATGAATATGGAGTTGGAATATGGAATATGTAATTGGAATTTGGAATTTGGAATATAGATGTAAATGTGGAATGTGGAATTCACTATATAGATACAAATGTGGAATTGTGGAATTCACTATATAGATACAAATGTGGAATGTGTGAATATAGATACAAATGTGGAATGTGGAATATAGATACAAATGTGGAATGTGGAATTTGGAATATAGATACAAATGTGGAATTGTGGAATGCACTATATAGATACAAATGTGGAATGTGGAATATAGATACAAATGTGGAATGTGGAATTTGGAATATAGATACAAATGTGGAATTGTGGAATTCACTATATAGATACAAATGTGGAATGTGTGAATATAGATACAAATGTGGAATATAGATACAAATGTGGAATGTGGAATTTGGAATATAGATACAAATGTGGAATTGTGGAATGCACTATATAGATACAAATGTGGAATGTGGAATATAGATACAAATGTGGAATGTGGAATTTGGAATATAGATACAAATGTGGAATTGTGGAATGCACTATATAGATACAAATGTGGAATGTGGAATATAGATACAAATGTGGAATGTGGAATTTGGAATATAGATACAAATGTGGAATTGTGGAATTCACTATATAGATACAAATGTGGAATGTGTGAATATAGATACAAATGTGGAATGTGGAATATAGATACAAATGTGGAATGTGGAATTTGGAATATAGATACAAATGTGGAATTGTGGAATGCACTATATAGATACAAATGTGGAATGTGGAATATAGATACAAATGTGGAATGTGGAATTTGGAATATAGATACAAATGTGGAATTGTGGAATTCACTATATAGATACAAATGTGGAATGTGTGAATATAGATACAAATGTGGAATGTGGAATATAGATACAAATGTGGAATGTGGAATTTGGAATATAGATACAAATGTGGAATTGTGGAATGCACTATATAGATACAAATGTGGAATGTGGAATATAGATACAAATGTGGAATGTGGAATTTGGAATATAGATACAAATGTGGAATTGTGGAATTCACTATATAGATACAAATGTGGAATGTGTGAATATAGATACAAATGTGGAATGTGGAATATAGATACAAATGTGGAATGTGGAATTTGGAATATAGATACAAATGTGGAATTGTGGAATGCACTATATAGATACAAATGTGGAATGTGGAATATAGATACAAATGTGGAATGTGGAATTTGGAATATAGATACAAATGTGGAATTGTGGAATTCACTATATAGATACAAATGTGGAATGTGTGAATATAGATACAAATGTGGAATGTGGAATATAGATACAAATGTGGAATGTGGAATTTGGAATATAGATACAAATGTGGAATTGTGGAATTCACTATATAGATACAAATGTGGAATGTGGAATATAGATACAAATGTGGAATGTGGAATTTGGAATATAGATACAAATGTGGAATTGTGGAATTCACTATATAGATACAAATGTGGAATGTGTGAATATAGATACAAATGTGGAATGTGGAATATAGATACAAATGTGGAATGTGGAATTTGGAATATAGATACAAATGTGGAATTGTGGAATGCACTATATAGATACAAATGTGGAATGTGGAATATAGATACAAATGTGGAATGTGGAATTTGGAATATAGATACAAATGTGGAATTGTGGAATGCACTATATAGATACAAATGTGGAATGTGGAATATAGATACAAATGTGGAATGTGGAATTTGGAATATAGATACAAATGTGGAATTGTGGAATGCACTATATAGATACAAATGTGGAATGTGGAATATAGATACAAATGTGGAATGTGGAATATAGATACAAATGTGGAATGTGGAATTTGGAATATAGATACAAATGTGGAATTGTGGAATATAGATACAAATGTGGAATGTGGAATATAGATACAAATGTGGAATGTGGAATTCACTATATAGATACAAATGTGGAATTGTGGAATTCACTATATAGATACAAATGTGGAATGTGGAATATAGATGTAAATGTGGAATATGGAATTTGGAATATAGATGTAAATGTGGAATTAACATGCTAGCATTAGCATGCTATCATTAGCATGCTAGCATTTTCATTTTAGCATTAAATAGATACAAAATTGGAATGATTCCATAATTACATCTATTATTAAAAAGTAATGAAATAAATCCATAATTGGAATGATTCCATAATTCGATTCCATAATTACATCTATTATTTACTGCGCCACCTGGTGGTTGGAGGCTAAAATTGCAATTTTTAAAAATAGCTAAAAAGTAGCTCGCTACGTCCGGAAAAATACGCCGAATACAATGGTGCAGGTTTGGGCTCTTTAAATTTTTTAGGGTCCGAGAAAAAAAATCGCTTCCATAATTCCAGATTCGGCAAGTCGTGTTATTCTGTTTACGGGGCTCCCGAAACGCGTTTTGGTCTTGGTCCCGTCGCTCTACGACTTTCGGAAAGCATACATGGAAGTTAGGGTTTCCCCTAATTAGGGTTAGGGTTAGGGTTAGGGTTAGGGTTAGGGTTAGGGTTAGGGTTAGGGTTAGGGTTAGGGTTAGGGTTAGGGTTAGGGTTAGGGTTAGGGTTAGGGTTAGGGTTAGGGTTAGGGTTAGGGTTAGGGTTAGGGTTAGGGTTAGGGTTAGGGTTAGGGTTAGGGTTAGGGTTAGGGTTAGGGTTAGGGTTAGGGTTAGGGTTAGGGTTAGGGTTAGGGTTAGGGTTAGGGTTAGGGTTAGGGTTAGGGTTAGGGTTAGGGTTAGGGTTAGGGTTAGGGTTAGGGTTAGGGTTAGGGTTAGGGTTAGGGTTAGGGTTAGGGTTAGGGTTAGGGTTAGGGTTAGGGTTAGGGTTAGGGTTAGGGTTAGGGTTAGGGTTAGGGTTAGGGTTAGGGTTAGGGTTAGGGTTAGGGTTAGGGTTAGGGTTAGGGTTAGGGTTAGGGTTAGGGTTAGGGTTAGGGTTAGGGTTAGGGTTAGGGTTAGGGTTAGGGTTAGGGTTAGGGTTAGGGTTAGGGTTAGGGTTAGGGGGTTAGGGTTAGGGTTAGGGTTAGGGGGTTAGGGTTAGGGTTAGGGTTAGGGTTAGGGTTAGGGTTAGGGTTAGGGTTAGGGTTAGGGTTAGGGTTAGGGTTAGGGTTAGGGTTAGGGTTAGGGTTAGGGTTAGGGTTAGGGTTAGGGTTAGGGTTAGGGTTAGGGTTAGGGTTAGGGTTAGGGTTAGGGTTAGGGTTTTCCCATAGAGAATGAATGGGGATTCCATGATTCCATATTCAATCTTCCAGAATCGCGTCTAATAGATACGAATCCGGAAGACTTTCACTTTCCCTTTCCAACTTTTTCTTCCGCATTCCATTGCCTTCCTTCCGCATTCCAATCGAATGTGTGATGAATTTTTTGAACCCCTAGGGGGCGCCAAAGTATAAAATTCCATAATTCCAAGTTCAATTTTAATATCTTCCAATATTCCAAATTTATATCTAAAATATTGTTAATTTTTTATTTTAACTAAATTCATTCTATAATGCTAGTGCTAATGCTAATGCTAATGCTAGCATGCTAATGCTAAAATGCTAACATGTTCTAAAACCAACCTAAACGTTTGGACATGATGGATTAGCATGCATTAGGGCTAGCATTAGCATGCTAATGCTAGCATGCTAATGCTAACATGCTAACATGTTCTAAAACCAACCTAAATGTTTGGACATGATGGATTAGCATGCATTAGGGCTAGCATTAGCATGCTAATGCTAGCATGCTAATGCTAACATGCTAATGCTAACATGCTAACATGTTGTAAAACCAACCTAAACGTTTGGACATGATGGATTAGCATGCATTAGCGCTAGCATTAGCATGCTAATGCTAGCATGCTAATGCTAACATGTTCTAAAACCAACCTAAACGGTTGGACATGATGGATTAGCATGCATTAGGGCTAGCATTAGCATGCTAATGCTAGCATGCTAATGCTAATTCTAATGATATAGATGCAAATGTGGAAGGAAAATAGATACAAATGTGGAATTTGCAATATAGATGCAAATGTGGAAGGAGAATTTGAAAAATAGATACAAATGTGGAAGGAGATTTTGAAAAATAGATACAAATGTGGAAGGTGGATTTATGTTTTCGATGTGGGATTTTGGGCTAACGGAAGCACGTTGGGACTTGGGAAAAATATCGTCGGATGCTCCGAGGGTGCTGTGTAACATATGTGAAAATCAAGGTTTTATCTCAACTTTTTTTTTTGGACTCAAATCCTTTTTTGCCTTTTTAAAGGCCTCTGGGACGCTTAGCGCCCATCCCCCGATTTCTTGATGTTTTCGGTGACCGATTACTCGGCCGTACTAGGTCGTAGTAAGTCGAGCTTGGTATCGACGGAAAGGTCTCGCTGAGCTTTACCCGACCCACTTGGAAAAACACTTCTACCCCTTTTCTGTCGAGAGCTAGGGGGCGCTAAACTATTGAAATTTCACACCTTTCAAATGGTGTATCTCGTGAACGGAAGCACTTGGGGAGTTGGGGCATATATCATTGGAAAGGTCTCTACTAGCTCTATTACATATGTCAAGGGCATCTAGGTGGCGCTGTTCCTGAGCAAACTCCTTAAAAAAGAGGGTTAGAGACACGGGACATACTTCTACTTGTAGTGCTTGACTAACTAGTTGTAATAGGCTGCTCATTTCCCACCTTCCATTAGCACTTTAGGTGATGGGTGGGTATGAACTTATTTCACATTTACATTCTATAATTCCAGATTTGTATCTATTACTACCAAATTTGATTTTGGAGGGAAAAATGTTATGGTACTTTATTCTGTTCTAACTCTTGAAGGCTTTAGGTTATACATTTGAAATTTTCAGGGTGTAAACACAAGGTCTAGAAGTAACTGAATATAAAATTTCAGGAGTGTAGGTCAAGGATTAGTGTGTGAAATTGACCCAAATAAAATTGCTCTTCCAGGGCAGGGCCGCTTCCAGATTTGTATCTATTACTAGCAAATTTTTTTTTGGAGGGAAAAAATGTTATGGTACTTTATTCTGTTCTAACTCTTGAAGGCTTTAAGTTATACATTTGAAATTTGCAGGGTGTAAACATAAGGTCTTAATGTTAGTAAATCTAAATTTTCAGAAGTCTAGGTCAAGGGGAAGTGTGTGAAAACGACCCAAATAAAATTGCTCTGCCAGGACAGGGCCTCTTCCATATTTACATCTATTATCATTACGACTACTTTACTGATTTCAGGGCTGAATTTGGGACCCTTCCTGTTGTGTCAGAGTGGTGAAAATTGACACTCTTACTCAGTGAGATGCCAGGTTTGAGTCAGAGGTGGAACCAACTCTCTATTCCATTGCATGGCCAAACAGGACCCCCAAACCCTTTGCGGTTTCAGGGCCTCTTCCATATTTACATCTATTATCATTACGACTACTTTACTGATTTCAGGGCTAAATTTGGGACCCTTCCTGTTGTGTCAGAGTGGTGAAAATCGACACTCTTACTCAGTGAGATGCCAGGTTTGAGTCAGAGGTGGATCCAACTCTCTATTCCATTGCATGGCCAAACAGGACCCCCAAACCCTTTGCGGTTTCAGGGCCTCTTCCACATTTACATCTATTACCTATGAACTCATTCCACATTTACATTCCATAATTCCAGATTTGTATCTATTCCTATACAGATGACCTTTTGACCCCTGAAAATAAAAAGGCTATAAAATGGAAACGGAAAGAGCTAGGGATACGGGGACACCTGTTCTCCAATGCTCCCAGAGGGGTGTATATCATATGTGAAAATCAAGGTTTTATCTCAACTTTTTTTTTTGACCCCCAATGGATTTTCCCTGATTCCAAGGCCTCTAAGACTTATAGCCCTCTACCCCTTTCGTCCTGCTTTTTTTTGCCATACTTGGTCGCAGTAAGTCGAGCTTGGTATCGACGGAAAGGTCTCGCTGAGCTTTACTAGAACCACTTGGAAAAAAACTTCTATCCCTTTTCTGTCGAGAGCTAGGGGGCGCTAACCTATTGAGATTTCGATTTTTTTCAAGTGGCGTATCTCTTGAACGGAAGCACTTGGGGAGTTGGGGCATATATCATTGGAAACGTCTCAACTAGCTCTATTACATATTCCAAGGACATCTCGGTGGTGCTGTTCCAGAGCCAACTCCTTAAAAAAGAGGGTTAGAGACACGGGACATACTTCTACTTGTCGTGCTTGACTGACTGGTTGCAGTAGGCTGCTCATTGGCATCCTTCCTACCATCAGCGCTTTAGGGGATGGGAGGGTATGAACTCATTCCACATTTACATCTATTACCTAAGAAATTAATTCACATTTACATTCCATAATTCCAGATTTGTATCTATTCCTATACAGATATGACCTTTTGACCCCTGAAAATAAAAAAGGCTATAAAATGGAAACGGAAAGAGCTAGGGATACAGGGACAACTGTTCTCCGATGCTCCAAGAGGGGTGTACATCATATGTGAAAATCAAGGTTTTATGTATTTTTTTTTTAACTCCCAATGGATTTTGTTGCCGCTGTTCCGTAACCATGGCAACCGTAACCATGGCGGCAACGGTTACCATAGCAACTGTAACCATAGCAACCGTAACCATGGCAATAGGCTGCTCATTGGCCTCCTTCCATCAGCACTTTAGGTGATGAACTCATTTCACATTTACATTCGATAATTCCAGATTTACATCTATTACTACCAAATTTGATTTAGAAGGGAAAAATGTTATGGTACTTTATTCTGTTCTAACTCTTGAAGGCTTTAAGTTATACATTTGAAATTTTCAGGGTGTAAACACAAGGTCTAGACGTAACTGAATGTAAAATTTCAGGAGTGTAGGTCAAGGATTAGTGTGTGAAATTGACCCAAATATAATTGCTCTTCCAGGGCAGGGCCGCTTCCAGATTTGTATCTATTACTACCAAATTTTTTTTTGGAGGGAAAAAATGTTATGGTATTTTATTCTGTTCTAACTCTTGAAGGCTTTAAGTTATACACATGAAATTTGCAGGGTGTAAACATAAGGTCTTATTGTTACTAAATCTAAATTTTCAGAAGTCTAGGTCAAGGGGAAGTGTGTGAAATCGAACCAAATAAAATTGCTCTTCCAGGGCAGGGCCGCTTCCAGATTTGTATCTATTACTACCAAATAAAATTGCTCTTCCAGGGCAGGGCCGCTTCCATATTTGTATCTATTACTACCAAATTTTTTTTTGGAGGGAAAAAATGTTATGGTACTTTATTCTGTTCTAACTCTTGAAGGCTTTAAGTTATACACATGAAATTTGCAGGGTGTAAACATAAGGTCTTAATGTTACTAAATCTAAATTTTCAGAAGTCTAGGTCAAGGGGAAGTGTGTGAAATCGACCCAAATAAAATTGCTCTTCCAGGGCAGGGCCTCTTCCATATTTACATCTATTACTACCAAATTTGATTTTGGAGGGAAAAAGTGCTAATGCTAGCATGCTAATGCTAGCATGCTAATGCTAACATGCTATTGCAATATGATAATGCTAACATGCTAATTCTAGCATGCTAATGCTAATATGCTAATGCTAGCATGCTAATACTAGCATGCTAACATGTTAGGTTGCCATAGCAACGGTTGCCAATACCATTGGTTGCCATAGCAACGGTTGCCATAGCAATGGTTGCCATACCATTGGTTGCCACAGCAACGGTTGCCATAGCAACGGTTGCCATGGCAACGGTTGCCATAGCAACGGTTGCCATTGCAACGGTTGCCATATCAACCGCACCATAGCAAGTTAATGCTAGCATGCTAATGCTAGCATGCTAATGCTAACATGCTAATGCTAGCATGCTAATGCTAACATGCTAATTCTAACATGCTAATGTTAGCATGCTAATGCTAACATGCTAATGTTAGCATGCTAATGCTAACATGCTAATGCGAACATGCTAATGCTAGCATGCTAATGCTAGCATGCTAACATGCTATTATGCTAACATGCTAACATGCTAACATGCTAACATGCTAACATGCTAATGATAACATGCGAATGCTAGCATGCTAAATTTAGTATGCTAATGCTAGCATGCTAACATGCTAACATGCTAACATGCTAACATGCTAACATGCTAACATGCTAATGCTTGCATGCTAAATTTAGTATGCTAATGTTAGCATGCTAATGCTAGCATGCTAATGCTAGCATGCTAATGCTAGCATGCTAGTATTAGCATGTTAGGTTGCCATAGCAACGGTTGCCAATACAACAGTTGCCATAGCAACGGTTGCCATAGCAACGGTTGCCATACCATTGGTTGCCATAGCAACGGTTGCCATGACAACAGTTGCCATAGCAACGGTTGCCATACCATTAGTTGCCATAGCAACGGTTGCCATGGCAACGGTTGCCATAGCAATGGTTGCCATACCATTGGTTGCCATAGCAACGGTTGCCATGACAACGGTTGCCATAGCAACGGTTGCCATGGCAACGGTTGCCATAGCAATGGTTGCCATACCATTGGTTGCCATACCATTGGTTGCCATAGCAACGGTTGCCATGACAACGGTTGACATAGCAACGGTTGCCAAGACAACAGTTGCCATAGCAACAGTTGCCATAGCAGCCGTAACCATAGCCACTGTTACCATAGCAACGGTTGCCATGACAACGGTTGACATAGCAACGGTTGCCATAGCAACAGTTGCCATAGCAACGGTTGCCATAGCAACGGTTGCCATAGCAACGGTTGCCATAGCAATGGTTGCCATATCAACCGTAACCTTAGCAACGGTTTCCATAGCAACGGTTTCCATAGCAACGGTTGCCATAGCAACTGTTGCCACAGCAACGGTTGCCACAGCAACGGTTGCCACAGCAACGGTTGCCATAGCAACGGTTGCCACAGCAACGGTTGCACAGCGCAATAGCATTAGCATCCTAATGCTAGCATGCTAATGCTAGCATGCTAATGCTAACATGTTAACATGCTAACATGTTAAAATGCTAACATGCTAGCATGCTAGCATGCTAGCATGCTAATGCTAGCATGCTAATGCTAACATGTTAACATGCTAACATGTTAACATGCTAACATGCTAGCATGCTAATGCTAGCATGCTAATGCTAACATGCTAATGCTAGCATGCTAATGCTAGCATGCTAATGCTAACATGTTAACATGCTAACATGTTAACATGCTAACATGCTAACATGCTAACATGCTAGCATGCTAACATGCTAGCATGCTAATGCTAGCATGCTAATTGCCCATTGCCATGGCAACGGTTGACATATAAATTGTAACCATAGCAACGGTTGCCATAGCAACGGTTGCCATGACAACGGTTGCCACAGCAACGGTATGAACTTATTTCACACTTACATTCCATAATTCCAGATTTACATCTATTACTACCAAATTTGATTTTGGAGGGAAAAATGTTATAGTACTTTATTCTGTTCTAACTCTTGAAGGCTTTAAGTTATACATTTGAAATTTTCAGGGTGTAAACACAAGGTCTAGAAGTAACTGAATGTAAAATTTCAGGAGTGTAGGTCAAGGATTAGTGTGTGAAATTGACCCAAATAAAATTGCTCTTCCAGGGCAGGGCCGCTTCCAGATTTGTATCTATTACTACCAAATTTTTTTTTGGAGGGAAAAAATGTTATGGTATTTTATTCTGTTCTAACTCTTGAAGGCTTTAAGTTATACACATGAAATTTGCAGGGTGTAAACATAAGGTCTTAATGTTACTAAATCTAAATTTTCAGAAGTCTAGGTCAAGGGGAAGTGTGTGAAAACGACCCAAATAAAATTGCTCTGCCAGGACAGGGCCTCTTCCATATTTACATCTATTATCATTACGACTACTTTACTGATTTCAGGGCTAAATTTGGGACCCTTCCTGTTGTGTCAGAGTGGTGAAAATCGACACTCTTACTCAGTGAGATGCCAGGTTTGAGTCAGAGGTGGATCCAACTCTCTATTCCATTGCATGGCCAAACAGGACCCCCAAACCCTTTGCGGTTTCAGGGCCTCTTCCATATTTACATCTATTATCATTACGACTACTTTACTGATTTCAGGGCTAAATTTGGGACCCTTCCTGTTGTGTCAGAGTGGTGAAAATCGACACTCTTACTCAGTGAGATGCCAGGTTTGAGTCAGAGGTGGATCCAACTCTCTATTCCATTGCATGGCCAAACAGGACCCCCAAACCCTTTGCGGTTTCAGGGCCTCTTCCATATTTACATCTATTATCATTACGACTACTTTACTGATTTCAGGGCTAAATTTGGGACCCTTCCTGTTGTGTCAGAGTGGTGAAAATCGACACTCTTACTCAGTGAGATGCCAGGTTTGAGTCAGAGGTGGATCGAACTCTCTATTCCATTGCCTGGCCAAACAGGACCCCCAAACCCTTTGCGCCGCCAGGGCCTCTTCCACATTTACATCTATTACCTATGAACTTATTCCACATTTACATTCCAAAATTCCAGATTTGTATCTATTCCTATACAGATGACCTTTTGACCCCTGAAAATAAAAAGGCTATAAAATGGAAACGGAAAGAGCTAGGGATACGGGGACAACTGTTCTCCAATGCTCCAAGAGGGGTGTATATCATATGTGAAAATCAAGTCTTGATCTCAATATTTTTTTTTGACCCCCAATGGATTTTTCCCTGATGCCAGGCCTGTGGGACTTATAGCCCTCTACCCCGTTCGTCCTACTTTTTTTTGCCATACTTGGTCGCAGTAAGTCGAGCTTGGTATCGACGGAAAGGTCTCGCCGAGCTTTACTAGACCCACTTGGAAAAAAACTTCTACCCCTTTTCTGTCGAGAGCTAGGGGGCGCTAACCTATTGAGATTTCGATTTTTTTCAAGTGGCGTATCTCTTGAACGGAAGCACTTGGGGAGTTGGGGCATATATCATTGGAAAGGTCTCAACTAGCTATATTACATATTCCAAGGACATCTCGGTGGCGCTGTTCCAGAGCCAACTCCTTAAAAAAGAGGGTTAGAGACACGGGACATACTTCTACTTGTAGTGCTTGACTGACTGGTTGCAGTAGGCTGCTCATTGGCATCCTTCCTACCATCAGCGCTTTAGGGGATGGGAGGGTATGAACTCATTCCACATTTACATCTATTACCTAAGAAATTAATTCACATTTACATTCCATAATTCCAGATTTGTATCTATTCCTATACAGATATGACCTTTTGACCCCTGAAAATAAAAAAGGCTATAAAATGGAAACGGAAAGAGCTAGGGATACAGGGACAACTGTTCTCCGATGCTCCAAGAGGGGTGTACATCATATGTGAAAATCAAGGTTTTATCTATTTTTTTTTTTTACTCCCAATGGATTTTGTTGCCGCTGTTCCGTAACCATGGCAACCGTAACCATGGCGGCAACGGTTACCATAGCAACTGTAACCATAGCAACCGTAACCATGGCAATAGGCTGCTCATTGGCCTCCTTCCATCAGCACTTTAGGTGATGGGAGGGTATGAACTCATTTCAAATTTACATTCGATAATTCCAGATTTACATCTATTACTACCAAATTTGATTTAGAAGGGAAAAATGTCATGACGCTTTATTCAGTCCTACTCGTGAAGCCTTTAAGTTATACACTTGAAATTTTCAGGGTGTAAACACAAGGTCTAGAAGTAACTGAATCTAAAATTTCAGGAGTGTAGGTCAAGGATTAGTGTGTGAAATTGACCCAAATATAATTGCTCTTCCAGGGCAGGGCCGCTTCCAGATTTGTATCTATTACTACCAAATTTTTTTTTGGAGGGAAAAAATGTTATGGTACTTTATTCTGTTCTAACTCTTGAAGGCTTTAAGTTATACACATGAAATTTGCAGGGTGTAAACATAAGGTCTTAATGTTACTATATCTAAATTTTCAGAAGTCTAGGTCAAGGGGAAGTGTGTGAAATCGACCCAAATAAAATTGCTCTTCCAGGGCAGGGCCGCTTCCATATTTGTATCTATTACTAGCAAATTTTTTTTGGAGGGAAAAAGTGTTATGGTACTTTATTCTGTTCTAACTCGTGAAGCCTTTAAGTTATACACATGAAATTTTCAGGGTGTAAACTTAAGGTCTTAATGTTACTAAATCTAAATTTTCAGAAGTCTAGGTCAAGGGGAAGTGTGTGAAATCGACCCAAATAAAGTTGCTCTTCCAGGGCAGGGCCGCTTCCATATTTGTATCTATTACTAGCAAATTTTTTTTTGGAGGGAAAAAGTGTTATGGTACTTTATTCTGTTCTAACTCGTGAAGCCTTTAAGTTATACACATGAAATTTTCAGGGTGTAAACTTTACGTCTTAATGTTACTAAATCTAAATTTTCAGAAGTCTAGGTCAAGGGGAAGTGTGTGAAATCGACCCAAATAAAATTGCTCTTCCAGGGCAGGGCCGCTTCCATATTTGTATCTATTACTAGCAAATTTGATTTTGGAGGGAAAAAGTGCTAATGCTAGCATGCTAATGCTAGCATGCTAATGCTAGCATGCTAATGCTAGCATGCTAACATGTTCTAAAACACACCTAAATGTTTGGACATGATTGATTAGCATGCATTAGGGCTAGCATTAGCATGCTAATGCTAATATGCTAATGCTAGCATGCTAACATGTTAGGTTGCCATAGCAATGGTTGCCAATACAACAGTTGCCATAGCAATTGTTGCCATACCATTGGTTGCCATAGCAACGGTTGCCATGGCAACGGTTGTCATAGCAACGGTTGCCATAGCAACGGTTGCCATACCATCGGTTGCCATACCATTGGTTGCCATAGCAACGGTTGCCATAGCAAGGGTTGCCATAGCAACAGTTGCCATAGCAACAGTTGCCATAGCAACGGTTGCCATAGCAACGGTTGCCATAGCAACGGTTGCCATACCATTGGTTGCCATACCATTGGTTGCCATAGCAACAGTTGCCATAGCAATGGTTGCCATACCATTGGTTGCCACAGCAACGGTTGCCACGGCAACGGTTGCCATAGCAATGGTTGCCATAACATTGGTTGCCATAGCAACGGTTGCCATGGCAACGGTTGGCATAGCAACGGATGCCATAGCAACGGTTGCCATAGCAACGGTTGCCATATCAACCGTAACCATAGCATGCTAATGCTAGCATGCTAATGCTAGCATGCTAATGCTAGCATGCTAATGCTAGCATGCTAATGCTAGCATGCTAATGCTAGCATGCTAATGCTAGCATGCTAATGCTAGCATGCTAATGCTTGCATGCTTATGCTAACATGCTAATGCTAACATGCTAATGCTAACATGCTAATGCTAGCATGCTAATATTTGCATGCTAATGCTAGCATGCTAGCATGCTAGCATGCTAACATGCTTACATGCTAACATGATAGCATGCTAACATGCTAGCATGCTAGCATTAGCATGCTAGAATGCTAATGCTAGAATGCTAATGCTAGCATGCTAATGCTAACATGCTAATTCTAGCATGCTAATGCTGGCATGCTAATGTTAGCATGCTAATGCTAACATTTTAATGCTAGCATGCTAATTGCCAATTGCCATAGCAACCGTTGGCATTCCATTGGTTGCCATACCATTGGCTGCCATGGCAACGGTTGTCATGGCAACGGTTGCCATAGCAACGGTTGCCATGGAAACGGTTGCCATAGCAACGGTTGCCATAACATCGGTTGCCATAGCAATGGTTGCCATAACATTGGTTGCCATAGCAACGGTTGCCATAGCAACGGTTGCCATGGCAACGGTTGCCATAGCAATGGTTGCTATAACATTGGGTGCCATAGCAACGGTTGCCATGGCAACCGTTGCCATGGCAACGGTTGCCATGGCAACGGTTGCCATAGCAACGGTTGCCATAACATTGGTTGCCGTAGCAACGGTTGCCATAGCAATGGTTGCCATAGCAACGGTTGCCATGGCAACGGTTGCCATAGCAACGGTTGCCATAACATCGGTTGCCATAGCAATGGTTGCCATAGCAACGGTTGCCATGGCAACGGTTGCCATACCATTGGTTGCCATAGCAACGGTTGCCATACCATTGGTTGCCATAGCAACGGTTGCCATAGCAACGGTTGCCATACCATTGGTTGCCATAGCAACGGTTGCCATGGCAACGGTTGCCATAGCAATGGTTGCCATACCACCGGTTGCCATAGCAACGGTTGCCATGACAACAGTTGCCATAGCAACGGTTGCCATTGCAACGGTTGCCATTGCAACGGTTGCCATATCAACCGTACCATAGCAAGTTAATGCTAGCATGCTAAAGCTAGCATGCTAATGCTAGCATGCTAATGCTAACATGCTAATGATAGCATGCTAATGCTAGCATGCTTACATGCTAACATGCTAATATGCTAACATGCTAACTTGCTAACATGCTAATGCTAACATGCTAATGCTAGCATGCTAAATTCAGTATGCTAATGTTAGCATGCTAATGCTAGCATGCTAACATGCTAGCATGCTAATGCTAGTATGCTAATGTAAGCATGCTAATGCTAGCATGCTAATGCTAGCATGCTAATGCTAGCATGCTAATGCTAGCATGCTAATGCTAGCATGCTAATGCAATATGATAATGCTAACATGCTAATTCTAGCATGCTAATGCTAATATGCTAATGCTAGCATGCTAATACTAGCATGCTAACATGTTAGGTTGCCATAGCAACGGTTGCCAATACCATTGGTTGCCATAGCAACGGTTGCCATAGCAACGGTTGCCATAGCAACGGTTGCCATAGCAATGGTTGCCATACCACTGGTTGCCATGGCAACGGTTGCCATACCATTGGTTGCCATAGCAACGGTTGCCATAACATTGGTTGCCATAGCAATGGTTGCCATAGCAACGGTTGCCATGGCAACGGTTGCCATACCATTGGTTGCCATAGCAACGGTTGCCATGACAACAGTTGCCATAGCAACGGTTGCCATTGCAACGGTTGCCATATCAACCGTACCATAGCAAGTTAATGCTAGCATGCTAATGCTAGCATGCTAATGCTAGCATGCTAATGCTAGCATGCTAATGCTAACATGCTAATGATAGCATGCTAATGCTAGCATGCTAAATTCAGTATGCTAATGTTAGCATGCTAATGCTAGCATGCTAACATGCTAGCATGCTAATGCTAGTATGCTAATGTAAGCATGCTAATGCTAGCATGCTAATGCTAGCATGCTAATGCTAGCATGCTAATGCAATATGATAATGCTAACATGCTAATTCTAGCATGCTAATGCTAATATGCTAATGCTAGCATGCTAATACTAGCATGCTAACATGTTAGGTTGCCATAGCAACGGTTGCCAATACCATTGGTTGCCATAGCAACGGTTGCCATAGCAACGGTTGCCATAGCAACGGTTGCCATAGCAACGGTTGCCATAGCAATGGTTGCCATACCACTGGTTGCCACAGCAACGGTTGCCATGGCAACGGTTGCCATACCATTGGTTGCCATGGCAACGGTTGCCGTAGCAACGGTTGCCATAGCAATGGTTGCCATAACATTGGTTGCCATAGCAACGGTTGCCATGGCAACGGTTGCCATAGCAACGGTTGCCATAACATTGGTTGCCATAGCAACGGTTGCCATAGCAATGGTTGCCATAGCAACGGTTGCCATGGCAACGGTTGCCATACCATTGGTTGCCATAGCAACGGTTGCCATGACAACAGTTGCCAAAGCAACGGTTGCCATACCATTGGTTGCCATAGCAACGGTTGCCATACCATTGGTTGCCATAGCAACGGTTGCCATACCATTGGTTGCCATAGCAACGGTTGCCATAGCAACGGTTGCCATACCATTGGTTGCCATAGCAACGGTTGCCATGGCAACGGTTGCCATAGCAATGGTTGCCATACCACCGGTTGCCATAGCAACGGTTGCCATGGCAACGGTTGCCATAGCAATGGTTGCCATACCAACGGTTGCCATATCAATGGTTGCCATACCAACGGTTGCCATATCAACCGTACCATAGCAAGTTAATGCTAGCATGCTAAAGCTAGCATGCTAATGCTAGCATGCTAATGCTAACATGCTAATGATAGCATGCTAATGCTAGCATGCTAACATGCTAACATGCTAACATGCTAACATGCTAACATGCTAACATGCTAACATGCTAACATGCTAACATGCTAACATGCTAATGCTAACATGCTAATGCTAGCATGCTAAATTCAGTATGCTAATGTTAGCATGCTAATGCTAGCATGCTAACATGCTAGCATGCTAATGCTAGTATGCTAATGTAAGCATGCTAATGCTAGCATGATAATGCTATCATGCTAATGCTAGCATGCTAATATTAGCATGCTAATGCTAGCATGCTAATGCAATATGATAATGCTAACATGCTAATTCTAGCATGCTAATGCTAATATGCTAATGCTAGCATGCTAATACTAGCATGCTAACATGTTAGGTTGCCATAGCAACGGTTGCCAATACCATTGGTTGCCAATACCATTGGTTGCCATAGCAACGGTTGCCATAGCAATGGTTGCCATAGCAACGGTTGCCATACCATTGGTTGCCACAGCAACGGTTGCCATAGCAATGGTTGCCATAACATTGGTTGCCATGGCAACGGTTGCCATAGCAACGGTTGCCATACCATTGGTTGCCATGGCAACGGTTGCCACAGCAACCGTTGCCATAGCAACGGTTGCCATGGCAACGGTTGCCATAGCAATGGTTGCCATAACATTGGTTGCCATAGCAACGGTTGCCATGGCAACGGTTGCCATAGCAATGGTTGCCATAGCAACGGTTGCCATGGCAACGGTTGCCTAACGCTTTTAGACGGCGGCGGCTCAATCTGCCACAGCCGGGACGTGAACCGCCAACCTCTTGGTCTACTACGGACCGAGAGGTTGGCGGTTCGCGTCCCGGCTGTGGCAGTCCACATGTCAAAGTGTCCTTGGGCAAGACACTGTGAATGGGTGATTGTGAAGCAAATGTGAAGCGCTTTGAGCACCATGAAGGTGTAATTATGAATATGGAGTTGGAATATGGAATATGTAATTGGAATTTGGAATTTGGAATATAGATGTAAATGTGGAATGTGGAATTCACTATATAGATACAAATGTGGAATTGTGGAATTCACTATATAGATACAAATGTGGAATGTGGATTCTGTTTTGGAATTTGGGCTAACGGAAGCGTTTAAGGATTTGGGACAGGTATAATTGGAATGGTCTCAACTAGCTCTATTACATATGTCAAGGACATCTATGTGGCGCTTTTAGACGGCGGCGGCTCAATCTGCCACAGCCGGGACGCGAACCGCCAACCTCTTGGTCTACTACGGACCGAGAGGTTGGCGGTTCGCGTCCCGGCTGTGGCAGTCCACATGTCAAAGTGTCCTTGGGCAAGACACTGTGAATGGGTGATTGTGAAGCAAATGTGAAGCGCTTTGAGCACCATGAAGGTGTAATTATGAATATGGAGTTGGAATATGGAATATGTAATTGGAATTTGGAATTTGGAATATAGATGTAAATGTGGAATGTGGAATTCACTATATAGATACAAATGTGGAATTGTGGAATTCACTATATAGATACAAATGTGGAATGTGGATTCTGTTTTGGAATTTGGGCTAACGGAAGCGTTTAGGGATTTGGGACAGGTATAATTGGAATGGTCTCAACTAGCTCTATTACATATGTCAAGGACATCTATGTGGCGCTTTTAGACGGCGGCGGCTCAATCTGCCACAGCCGGGACGCGAACCGCCAACCTCTTGGTCTACTACGGACCGAGAGGTTGGCGGTTCGCGTCCCGGCTGTGGCAGTCCACATGTCAAAGTGTCCTTGGGCAAGACACTGTGAATGGGTGATTGTGAAGCAAATGTGAAGCGCTTTGAGCACCATGAAGGTGTAATTATGAATATGGAGTTGGAATATGGAATATGTAATTGGAATTTGGAATTTGGAATATAGATGTAAATGTGGAATGTGGAATTCACTATATAGATACAAATGTGGAATTGTGGAATTCACTATATAGATACAAATGTGGAATGTGGATTCTGTTTTGGAATTTGGGCTAACGGAAGCGTTTAGGGATTTGGGACAGGTATAATTGGAATGGTCTCAACTAGCTCTATTACATATGTCAAGGACATCTATGTGGCGCTTTTAGACGGCGGCGGCTCAATCTGCCACAGCCGGGACGCGAACCGCCAACCTCTTGGTCTACTACGGACCGAGAGGTTGGCGGTTCGCGTCCCGGCTGTGGCAGTCCACATGTCAAAGTGTCCTTGGGCAAGACACTGTGAATGGGTGATTGTGAAGCACCATGAGGGTGTAATTATGAATATGGAGTTGGAATATGGAATATGTAATTGGAATTTGGAATTTGGAATATAGATGTAAATGTGGAATGTGGAATTCACTATATAGATACAAATGTGGAATTGTGGAATTCACTATATAGATACAAATGTGGAATGTGGAATATAGATACAAATGTGGAATGTGGAATCTGGAATATAGATACAAATGTGGAATTGTGGAATTCACTATATAGATACAAATGTGGAATGTGTGAATATAGATACAAATGTGGAATGTGGAATATAGATACAAATGTGGAATGTGGAATTTGGAATATAGATACAAATGTGGAATTGTGGAATGCACTATATAGATACAAATGTGGAATGTGGAATATAGATACAAATGTGGAATGTGGAATTTGGAATATAGATACAAATGTGGAATTGTGGAATTCACTATATAGATACAAATGTGGAATGTGTGAATATAGATACAAATGTGGAATGTGGAATATAGATACAAATGTGGAATTGTGGAATTCACTATATAGATACAAATGTGGAATGTGGAATATAGATACAAATGTGGAATGTGGAATTTGGAATATAGATACAAATGTGGAATTGTGGAATTCACTATATAGATACAAATGTGGAATGTGTGAATATAGATACAAATGTGGAATGTGGAATATAGATACAAATGTGGAATGTGGAATTTGGAATATAGATACAAATGTGGAATTGTGGAATGCACTATATAGATACAAATGTGGAATGTGGAATATAGATACAAATGTGGAATGTGGAATTTGGAATATAGATACAAATGTGGAATTGTGGAATGCACTATATAGATACAAATGTGGAATGTGGAATATAGATACAAATGTGGAATGTGGAATTTGGAATATAGATACAAATGTGGAATTGTGGAATTCACTATATAGATACAAATGTGGAATGTGTGAATATAGATACAAATGTGGAATGTGGAATATAGATACAAATGTGGAATGTGGAATTTGGAATATAGATACAAATGTGGAATTGTGGAATGCACTATATAGATACAAATGTGGAATGTGGAATATAGATACAAATGTGGAATGTGGAATTTGGAATATAGATACAAATGTGGAATTGTGGAATTCACTATATAGATACAAATGTGGAATGTGTGAATATAGATACAAATGTGGAATGTGGAATATAGATACAAATGTGGAATGTGGAATTTGGAATATAGATACAAATGTGGAATTGTGGAATGCACTATATAGATACAAATGTGGAATGTGGAATATAGATACAAATGTGGAATGTGGAATTTGGAATATAGATACAAATGTGGAATTGTGGAATGCACTATATAGATACAAATGTGGAATGTGTGAATATAGATACAAATGTGGAATGTGGAATATAGATACAAATGTGGAATGTGGAATTTGGAATATAGATACAAATGTGGAATTGTGGAATGCACTATATAGATACAAATGTGGAATGTGGAATATAGATACAAATGTGGAATGTGGAATTTGGAATATAGATACAAATGTGGAATTGTGGAATGCACTATATAGATACAAATGTGGAATGTGGAATATAGATACAAATGTGGAATGTGGAATTTGGAATATAGATACAAATGTGGAATTGTGGAATGCACTATATAGATACAAATGTGGAATGTGTGAATATAGATACAAATGTGGAATGTGGAATATAGATACAAATGTGGAATGTGGAATTTGGAATATAGATACAAATGTGGAATTGTGGAATTCACTATATAGATACAAATGTGGAATGTGGAATATAGATACAAATGTGGAATGTGGAATTTGGAATATAGATACAAATGTGGAATTGTGGAATTCACTATATAGATACAAATGTGGAATTGTGGAATATAGATACAAATGTGGAATGTGGAATATAGATACAAATGTGGAATGTGGAATTAACTATATAGATACAAATGTGGAATTGTGGAATTCACTATATAGATACAAATGTGGAATGTGGAATATAGATGTAAATGTGGAATATGGAATTTGGAATATAGATGTAAATGTGGAATTAACATGCTAGCATTAGCATGCTATCATTAGCATGCTAGCATTTTCATTTTAGCATTAAATAGATACAAAATTGGAATGATTCCATAATTACATCTATTATTAAAAAGTAATGAAATAAATCCATAATTGGAATGATTCCATAATTCGATTCCATAATTACATCTATTATTTACTGCGCCACCTGGTGGTTGGAGGCTAAAATTGCAATTTTTAAAAATAGCTAAAAAGTAGCTCGCTACGTCCGGAAAAATACGCCGAATACAATGGTGCAGGTTTGGGCTCTTTAAATTTTTTAGGGTCCGAGAAAAAAAATCGCTTCCATAATTCCAGATTCGGCAAGTCGTGTTATTCTGTTTACGGGGCTCCCGAAACGCGTTTTGGTCTTGGTCCCGTCGCTCTACGACTTTCGGAAAGCATACATGGAAGTTAGGGTTTCCCCTAATTAGGGTTAGGGTTAGGGTTAGGGTTAGGGTTAGGGTTAGGGTTAGGGTTAGGGTTAGGGTTAGGGTTAGGGTTAGGGTTAGGGTTAGGGTTAGGGTTAGGGTTAGGGTTAGGGTTAGGGTTAGGGTTAGGGTTAGGGTTAGGGTTAGGGTTAGGGTTAGGGTTAGGGTTAGGGTTAGGGTTAGGGTTAGGGTTAGGGTTAGGGTTAGGGTTAGGGTTAGGGTTAGGGTTAGGGTTAGGGTTAGGGTTAGGGTTAGGGTTAGGGTTAGGGTTAGGGTTAGGGTTAGGGTTAGGGTTAGGGTTAGGGTTAGGGTTAGGGTTAGGGTTAGGGTTAGGGTTAGGGTTAGGGTTAGGGTTAGGGTTAGGGTTAGGGTTAGGGTTAGGGTTAGGGTTAGGGTTAGGGTTAGGGTTAGGGTTAGGGTTAGGGTTAGGGTTAGGGTTAGGGTTAGGGTTAGGGTTAGGGTTAGGGTTAGGGTTAGGGTTAGGGTTAGGGTTAGGGTTAGGGTTAGGGTTAGGGTTAGGGTTAGGGTTAGGGTTAGGGTTAGGGTTAGGGTTAGGGTTAGGGTTAGGGTTAGGGTTAGGGTTAGGGTTAGGGTTAGGGTTAGGGTTAGGGTTAGGGTTAGGGTTAGGGTTAGGGTTAGGGTTAGGGTTAGGGTTAGGGTTAGGGTTAGGGTTAGGGTTAGGGTTAGGGTTAGGGTTAGGGTTAGGGTTAGGGTTAGGGTTAGGGTTAGGGTTAGGGTTAGGGTTAGGGTTAGGGTTAGGGTTAGGGTTAGGGTTAGGGTTAGGGTTAGGGTTAGGGTTAGGG